>VWZZ01004053.1:248165-348675 GCA_013399095.1 Psophia crepitans | reverse complement strand
AAAAAAAAAAAAAAGAAGCCACGTTACAGAGGCATCAAGTGGTATTAGATTGCAACTAGAAACCACCAGAGGTGAGTGCTGAAAGATTTCCATCTCCTAACACTAAATCACTCCATTATAACTTCCAGTAAAAGCAAGTGTAATTTGTCCTGTGCATTGATGTCTTTCTCAATGCTTTTCACAGAAGTTCAGGTTTAAAGGCACCTCCCTTTCTTTTCCCAGGTACTCCCTGTTTCCCAGAATGTGTCCCGGAGCTGGAGCCAGTTCCATTGCTGAGACGCTGCATTTCTCACCTGCTGATTGCAATTAGCCATTGCCAGCTGGGGCCTGGTGAGCTGCTGAAGAGCTAACAAGATGCAGAGACCAGCATGAGGCCTCGGTGGTGTGTGTGCTGTGAATAAACAAGAAATGAGGTGATGTGTTCCTGCTCCACCATAAAACAAGGTTCCCACATCCCTGCATGCGTGTCAAAGTCTGTTTTTGGAGGCTCAGCTTGCTCCTCACACTCTTACACATTTCCATCACATGTTTGCCAGAAAGGAAACATGGGGAAATAAAGGTTACTGCAGGTAAAAACAAACCCAACTGTGGTCACCCCCCAGTCACCCCTATTCTCAGGCAACGTCAATCATAAAGGAGAAATTACCTCTGATTATGGTGGTTGCCATACTGGGGACACACCAGGCGAGCTCTGGAGGTGAGCAGAGCCACCACCATCCCCTGCCAGCTGCTGGGGTCCTGCTAAGCCTGCTGTGTGCTCAGAAGCATCCACATGGACTCTGAAGCGTGGTACCAGTAGTCTTTACTTTGTTCTTCACCTATTTGTAAAGAAACCTATAGTGATGCTGACTTGTCTGCTGCGGACAGGTAGGTTTTCATCTTAGATCTCCACGGCAAACTCCCCAGAAGGCTGTGGAGATATGTCAGCCTCCCTCCGCGTGCCCCAGGAACCATCTCAGCATTCTCTCAGATGTTCATTAACTGTCCAGTGCAGAAGATGATGCAAGTCAGGCACGCACCACGCCATTCCTGAAAACATCAGTGTGTGCCTATTTCAGAGGAAATCCTGCGAACAGCAATTATGACCCATAGTCTGTACTCTCATAGCAATGGGAGGCAGTAGTTGCATCTGCTTAGAAATTCATAATGGCTCCCGAGCCAAGGCGTTAAGAATGCACACACTATTAAAGTCTTTCCCAGGACATATGTCTGCCCCTTCTTATTAGATTTAAAAGAAAAAAAAAGGAAAAAAAGAAACCACAGTGAGAAAGCTTGTCCTTAAAACTAGAGAACAGAGCAAGGGTGAACCTCGGACTGAAAAGAAAACCCCACCACCTCCAGGCCCCAGGGACCTCGGTGGCCCACCGACAGACTCCTCACATCATGCCAGCACAGTGGCCCAAAGGACATCATGCCCTCTCCTCCTCTCTCCCTCAGGGTGCTGAGCGGAGGAGATGGCACCTCTCCACGCTCCAGGGGCAGGGATGGGGGACAGGAAAGAGAGGTCCATGCAACTCTTGGCTATGGGGAATTCTTTTACGGAGCGCAGGGAGACCTTGTGCAGGCCGGCTGGGTCTCCCTTTCCCACCGGCGGGATGTCAGGATGCTTCACTCTCTCGCAGCTCCTGTCAAGTGCAGGGGACTGTGCCACTTCCATGGAGGTGTGTTGGTGGGGCGTCACTGAGGACCCCCAACTCCCCCATTGTTGCCACCGCCTCATCCAGGGGACTCCAAACACAAGATGAGGATGAGGCTGGAGCCCAGGGCACACAAGAGATGGAGGGCAGTCCCTGCACCCAAGGGGCAGCAGAATGGCACAGGAGAGTGATCCCTTAGCCCACAACCCTCCTTCTCCTCCTCCCATAGTAGAGGATCTTTCAGGCCACAGGCCCCCCACTTCCCAGGACAGCCATCTTTGGCTACAGACATCGCCATCACAGTGGCCTCCTGATGTCATAAGCCACCTCACTGCCATGTTTCAGGCCATGTAAATACAGGGACCCTGGCAGCTGGCTCACAATTTGCTGAACTTTGAGGCCCTCTCACGCCAAGAATGCTTGGAAGCAAGAGGTCACAGATCAGTAAGGGGGGGTGGCTGCCCAACTTTGAGTGGCAAAGAAGAGAGATAGTTGTAGGAGCTGCAGAGGAAGAAGAGGCGGTGTCAGAGGGGGAGCCACCGTCAGCTGAATGGTAGTGATGGCCATCACTCACATGGCTGATGGTGTGGAACCCATGGAGGTGGATCCACCTGAAGATCAAGAAGAACCAGTGGAAGTCGAACCACCACCAGCATGGCTCGTCTGTCACCACTACACCATGCCAGGGCTCCCTTCCATGGTGCCGTGGCAGCAACATCACAGGAACACCTGGTCAGCACCCTACCGTTGGCCTAGCCTCTGTGCCTGGCATTAGCTGGAAGACCCAGTCTGGCCATCCTACAGGCTCACTTATGACATCTCCCAGCAATTAGCAATTACTCTGTTGATTGCCACAGGTGGCATGAACCATTCTTTCCCACCCATCTCCCCTTGCCCACACCCACCCTTTCTGAAGGGGTGTCATCTTCTCTGTTCTGAGTCCTGAGAAAATGGGATGAGACCACCTGGCTTCCGCTGGGCTGCCATGCCTGGGGCGACAGGAGTCATCCCTCTAGGGCCACTGAGGTCTCTGGGGCCCGGAGGTGGGGTTTCTTTGGTCTGAGGATGAGAAGGTTGCCTGATGAGTGGCTGAAGATGAAGCCAGATTCTCCATGGTGGTGCACAAAGAATAGCAACAGGTCAAGCAAAGAATTTAGAGTCACTCCGAACGCCGCTGGCCCCCTCTTCCTCTTCCCCCAGCCCCTTACAAACCGAGCATGACACCATATGGTATGGGATATCCCTTTGGTCAGTTGGGGTCAGCTGCCCTGTCTGTCCCCTCCCAACTCCCCGCACACCCCCAGCCATCCCGCCGGCGGGGCGGTGCGAGAAGCAGCAAAGGCCTTGGCTCTGTGTGAGCATCGCTCAGCAACAGCAAAACCATCTCTGCACTGTCAGCGCTGCTTCCAGCACAAACCCAACACACAGCCCCATGCTGGCTGCTGTGAAGAAAATTAACTCACTCTCAACTGAAACCAGGACAGTACATCTTTCCAGGTTAACATCTCCATGTGAGATACCTCTACATAAAGCATGTCAAAGTACTGGAGGCCATTTTTCTCTACAGTTTGCCCTATTCTGTGGTTCCTTCTGGATATTTAAATTACTTCTGTCTGCAGGGATTTAACTGAACTTCAGGTGCTGTCATCAGGCGTCTCAGGACTTGTGCTGAAGTAAGCTGCTTTGGACAGAGGACAGACTTGTCAGGCTGTTCCCACTAGGGACTCTCTGCAGGATCTCTTTCAGGGGACTCTCCTCCACTGTATCTGGACGTGTTATTATGGCAATAGGGAGCCATCCCTGTAAATCCCTGGGGAGTCACCCGCCAACAACACCTCAGCCTTGACAGGCTCCCTGCTCATAACTGTTGGCAGAAAAACCAGCTCTGGGAGGAGGATTTTATTGTCATCCATTGACTGCCATGTGAGGCCAAGTAATGACTCACAACTTTCTCCAACTTGGTGCCATGTTCTACTATAGTGTATGCCATACGTGCTCCATCACCAGGAGTTGCTAAACTGAAAGTCCTCCATTAACTGGGATTAGCTCCCCATTATTTTAGTAACAAGAGTTACTACTATCATGGGAAGCACCCAGCCAGAACCACAGACTTCTTTTATATTGAAGAAAGGTCTTTGTTGGTCATAGAATCATAGAATATCCCGAGTTGGAAGGGACCCATAAGGATCATTGGGTCCAACTCCTGGCTCCACACAGGACCAGGCCAACCAGAGCAGATGACTGAGAGCATTGTCCAGACGCTTCTTGAACTCAACCAGGCTCAGTGCTGTGACCTGAGCCTGTCCCAGTGCCTGACCACCCTCTCGGCGAAGAACCTTTTCCTGATCTCCAGCCTAACCCTCCCCTGTCGCAGCTTCATGCTGTTCCCTCAGGTTCCGTCACTGATCACCAGAAGAAGGAGATCAGCGCCTGCCTCTTCTCTCCCCCTCGTGAGGAAGCTGTAGGCCACCATGAGGTCTCTCCTCCATCTCCACTTCTTCAGGCTGAACAAGCCAAGGGACTTCAGCCTCTCCTCATATGTCTTCCCCTCTAGACCCTTCACCACCTTTGTTGCCCCCCTTTGGACACTCTCCAATAGTTTTATGTCATTTTTGTACCGTGGCGCCCAAAACTGCACACAGTACTTGAGGTGAGGCTGCACCAGCACGGTGTAGGTGAGACAATCACATCCCTAGAGCGGCTGGCAATGCCGTGCTTGATGCACCCCAGGACACGGTTGGCCTTCATGGCAGCCTGGGCATACTGTTGGCTCATGTTCAACTTGCTGTCGATCAAGACCCCCAAGTCCCCTTCAGCATGGCTGGCCCCCAGTGTCTCATGCCCCAGCCTGTGTGGTCCTTCTTATTTGATTGTTTTTTCAGTGAGGGATGTAAGGAAAAGGATAATTCCACTTTCTCACTCTGAATGCAGAGGGTCCAGGATGGTTTTAACCTCTTTGAGACTATGTGCTCTGCTTAAGAACATACCCCGTCAGCATCCACTTCCCCATCAGCAGAGTGTTCCCATCCGGTCCTTTCAGAACGACACAAGGGCAACTGAAAATTATTTCACACAAAACTGGTTACGAATTAGACATTTTGTAACCTCTGTTATGATCAGAAGGACATAGCTGTGAAAAGAAATGATCACAAAAAGGCTGACTACCAAACACACGCTATGTGTGGAAGAAGTCAAACTATAGCTTCCTGTAGATCTGCAGAAGACTATCGGAGCGCTCCAGGCTAAAGGAGCTCCTTGGAGGATTAAGCTATGCTACTGTCCACCACTAGACTTATAGATGGAGTCCAGAAGTTTCCATTATGTAGCCTGTATGAGCATGATGAACTCACACATTTTTAGTTCCGTGGCACAGCTCTCTTTGCCATTTGATTTAATCTGGGAAGGTCACTGCAGCATCCTCATTTTGGTGGATATAGAGGATCTGAGTGAGATAAATGTAGGAATTGATTCAGCAAGTCAAATTTTTTAATGGTGAGTTCCACCTTTTTCTGGATTGGTTCCCAGGGGAATCACAAAGGTGTTTGGACCCGCATCAATTTCAAGCACAAAAAGGAAGTAAACGAGCCCTCTCTCCCCTCTCTGTGGGCCATTCAGCACTTTGGAATGAGCTGTAAAATGATTTGCCCTGAGAAGCATTACAGGAGAGGCATCCATCAGTTAACTTCATCGTCAGCTTTCTCTTCTGAGGGATGCGTTGCTGGTGATGAGTCATAGACATTGATTTTAAAATTTACTTTGAATCATAATTGCGTTCGTAAGATTACATAGCGGCTCCCAGGGATCTACTGAATTTTTCAATCTATAGTTGGTGCTTATTCTTCTCAGTTAAGTACTATATAATGCATAAGATGACCTGGCAATTTTTTATTTTTATACTCATTGCTTTTGGAAAATGGTGTCTTACATCCGGAAAATTGAGTTAATGTGAAAAAAAAAAAAAAAGCTTTTTTTTTTTTCCAATGACAGTCTTTGTTTTAAAAAATCCAGCATAACGGTTCATTCGGGTGAAACAGTGCATTATAATTGAAGGTTAATATCCATATTGAGTTAATATGAGGGTTTCCCATCATGATTTGAGATCCCAGTGTTCTAAGTTGCTATAAATCTAAAACAAGTGGTTAAAAGTATACAATTAAAAAGACATACCGAGGATGAAAATGAAGTGAGAGGTTTAGTCACCAGGGCTGTGGAATGAGAGACATATCTTACAGTCCATATCGCTGTGGACTCGTTTGTTTAAATCATGCTTCCTGGCTATGCTAGAAGGCAGCTATTATTATTATTATTATTATTATTATTATTGTTGTTGTTGTTGTTGTTGTTGTTGTTATCTCCCACTTTGTCTTCCCAGAGTGAACTCTCCTTAAAATACACTTTCCTTTGACTCCATTCTGCTCTGCTGGCCTTTCCCTACAGAGTGCTTGGGCAGCAGGCAACAGCCCATGAAGTTTCCTGAAGCCCTCTCAACAGGCAGTGGCCTCTCGCACTTGGGAGGCAGTGGCTGCTGCCGCTCAGAGAAGGTGAGCTTTTCCTCTGATATGGATCTGATGAAGAAGGAGATGAGAGCTTCAGGAACACGCGCATGTCTCTTTTTGGCGAGAATTTTATGTTCTGGGTGAGCATGAGAATGCTGGATGGACACTGACTGACCCTCTGGTACACAAAATGCAATCCTCACTTGTATAGTTTGTCTTTAGTGATCGTGAAGCCAGTAAGGAAGTTTCTGCCTTGGTGCTGAGGTCAAGGGAATAAAGAACAGCCACTTTATAGAAATGACATTAAGAAACCGCTCTTGCAAGCCTTACTTTCAGCCACTTTCCCATTAATTCACTGAGTCAAAATAATAAAATAAAAATCCTAAGGCACCAGTGAGGACAGCAAGAGACGGGAGGAGTTGATCCATGCTAGAAACTGACAGGGTCTGGTCTCTCCAGCTTGTTCACTTACTGGTCTCTGCTTCTCCTTTCCATGGGGTTTTTCCAAGTATTTTGCATATTAAGTGGGTGGGAACCAAGATCTTCCTTAGATTTAAAAACAGATTACAAAATGTGATTGTTACATCTCAAAAACAAAACTCCCAAACAAATTAAAATCCCATCTCTCTGCTCAGCAGCCCTTCACAGTAATTTGAATATGATCAAAATCAAAGTCATTCATTGTGACCTACATGAACCAGACTGATTTTTGTTTGGCTGGCCTGTGTGTTGCAGTAGCCTGCTGGACTCTTGGTGACAATTTCTGTCCCTGGCAGGCAAGAGCCCCGCAGGGCAGGCTTTCTCTTCAGGCAGAGGAGGAAAGGGACGTTCCACAGGGGATGGTAAAGGTACCCGAATCCGTTGCTGTTTGGGCTGCAAGGATTCTCAGTTCATGGTTCCAGAGCTATTAAGATTTCAGATGCTGCAGAAATGCCAAGTATTGTATTCCTGGAGCGTGTCCATAGAAGGGCAGCAAAACTGGTGAAGGGACTGGAAAACAAGTCTTATGCGGAGCAGCTGAGGGAACTGGGATGTTTATTCTGGAGAAGAGGAGGCTGAGGGGAGACCTGATTGCCCTCTACAACTACCTGACAGGAAGTTGTAGTGAGGAGGGTGTCGGTCTCTTCTCCCAAGTAACAAGTGACAGGACAAGAGGAAATGGCCTCAAGTTGTGCCAGGGGAGGTTTAGATTGGATATTAAGAAAAACTTCTTCATGGAAAGAGTAGTGAGGTGTTGGGACAGACTGCCCAGAGAGGTGGTTGAATCACCGTCCCTGGAGACATTCAAAAAACATGTAGACATGGCACTCCAGGACAGGATCTAGTAGGCATGGTGGTGTTAGGTTGATGGTTGGACTTGATCTCGGGGGTCCTTTCCAACCTTAGTTATTCTATGATTCTGTGATTCTAAAAAGAAGGCAATCTTTCCTTATGCTACAACTGTAAGGTCAAGGTAAATGTGACTGTTTAGAAACACTGCAGTCCTGAAGCCCCTGGGGAATTTTAATGTGTTCTATAAACTTGTTTCCAAACCAAGCTATTAGGAAAACAAGATATTTCTGCACAAAGCCTTTCTTTTTCTCTCTTTAGGGACAGTACTGCCTGCCTTACAGTGCTTTAACTCAATCAGAATCATCATTTTTATAAACAGACCATTTTTCATGACTTGCTTGATCTACTTGGGAAGGCAGGTTTTAAGACGTTATAGTCATACACAGGAAAAAACCCTGATCTTACTCCATCTGTTGCAGCCAGAGATGTAATAGAAGCCATGTCCTTTCTCTGAAGGTAATGCGTAAGGGAAAATACAGGCATATGCAGTTGGTTTCTTTTCACACTCAGCTGCAGTTATGCAATATTGCAGAGGGAAAGGAATAAGCTCTTTCACAATTAGGTTGCAGAGTTAAACTTTTTTTTTCATACAGAAGTTTATGGTGCGAGATGACGATATTTACTCAAGGCTTCACCTATATTGGGAGGAGATTTCAAGCTGGTGGCTTTTGAATACTTTAGCTGGGACAAAGCAGGCCTCAAGGACAGACAACCCAAATAACCACGGAGAGCTATGGCAGCACTGGGAGTGGAGAGGGGCTTGCTGTGAAATGAAGAGCAACTGGTAGATCAGCTCTGGGGAAGAGTAAAAAATTTATTTACACTGGAGATCTTAACTGTCCACTTTTGTCTTTATATCCAGGAGGTAGACTGTATATTTCAAGGGGCTTGGGCTTACTTTTTGTCTCAGCACGGAAGTGTCAAAAGGTTGATGTCTGGGGCAGACACGTAAAGGACCTGCTTTAAATGAACAGATCAGGAACCTATCTGCTGACTCATCAAAAGGCTGAGAGTCAGCCAGAAACCTCAGGAAACTTATGAGTGTTTGTTGTGGTTTAACCCCAGCTGGCAGCTGAGCACTACACGACCTCTCCTTCACTCCTCCCCATCCAGTGGGACAGGGAGGAGAGTAAGAATAAAAAGGTAAAACACATGGTTTTGGGTAAGGACAGTTTACTAGGACAGCAAAGGGAGAGGAAAATAACAACAGCTATACTTACAAAAGAATATACAAAGTGGGTGATACACAATGAAATTTGCTCACCACGTGGAACCTGATGCCCTGCCCGTTCCCAAGCAGCGACTCCTCCCCAGCCAGCTCCCCCTTTTTATATACTGAATGTGACGTCATGTGATATGGAGCACCCCTTCGGCTAGTTTGGGTCAGCTATCGTGGCTGTGTTCCCTTCCAGCTTCCTGTGAAAATTAACTTGTCCCAGCCAAAAACCAGGACAGCGTTACGGGACTGCAAAGTGATTGCAGGCACTCTCACTGGCCTCAGCAAAGCCACGCTTCTTCACACACACCCCTCAGCCAGAAGTGAGGGCTCTCTTGTCCCTCCCCTCCTCACACATGTACCTCAAACGTGTAAAAAATGCAGTGAAATAAAGATTTAGTGTGCAACCTTAAACACATACCCTCAAAAAAACCCCACAAACTTAGATTCTGAGTCAGTGGTCTCTAAGCAGTGCTGTCAAACTGGGAGTTTAGAGAGCAAACCCAAGAAGAGGGAGTTTTAGAGAAAATGTGATGCCACACACCCCACAGAAAGCAAATATGTGTAAGAGGAAACATCTGCTTATCTGAGAATTAGTGCTACTCAAACATGCCTTTTGCAGGCATGGCTGCCGATTTAGCTGCTAACAGAATACCTCAGGCAGGTGTGTTACGCTCCGTAGGAATGGACTTTGCACCACAGCACGGACCTAATTCCACCCTAGCGTACAGGAATGGAAGGTTTTGGTTCTCTCTGAAACAGGTTTTACCAGCTCTCTACAGACCTTCCAGGTAGAAGACTCAGCTTCCTAATGACAGTTGAGATTTTTCCAAAGTTTGATTCAGAAAAAATGCATGTGTGTAGTTTCTTCCCCTTTTCTAGTCTCTGCCCGCTATTGAGGTGGTTCGATTATTCTGAGCTTGAAAACGATGAAAAAAATGCTAAAATGCAAACATAGTTTTAGAAAGATCCTGGTTTGGGCTGAGCTCTTACTGTACGTCAGCAGTGGATTCTCCTTTGCAGGTGCTGGGGCAAGTAAAATTTTTTAATAAAGAAATTATATTATTTTTTTTTTTAGTGCAGTGCTATCGTTGTTAACAAACAACTGTAACCAATATTCTGCATCACTTTTTGAGAAAAGGCACTATCTAGACAGGGTGGGCAGCAGGAAAAAACGACACATCTCTCTATTTCTATACGCTGTGAGGCAAAATGCGTAAAGAAGGAGGAGGAGGCATTAGCAAGGCGGGGGGATAGGAAAGAAAGGGATTAAACTGGCTAAACCATTGGGTACGGCTTTTGGAAGAGACTGTATGTTGTTCTCAAAGTATAAGTCAGCTATCTCAAGAGCAGAGCATGTTACTCAAATTCCACAGACAGCACGGAGGGGGGGGACTTCTCTGGGAAGTTACTGACGATATGGTGAACAAAGGGAAAATATTATTAGATCCTCATTACAGACTGTGAGCAAGCGGTGTCCTGGGTAGTAGAGAACGTAGAGTCAGAAGATTATCATGGGACGTGTCTTTGATGTAATGAGGATGTAAATTACAAAGGCCATTAGGAAGAAACTTGTGAGGCAGAGAGGGGTCTGTGTTTCCAGTATTGCTCAAGGTGCAACAGCCACCCAACATCAGCTCGTTGAAGCTGGCATGTTTTATGTCTCTCCTAGGCTCAGTTTACCCCAGCAGAACTAAATGACCCATTCAAAGTTGCTCAAGAAGCGTATGAATATCTAGTTCTGAACAACTGAAAGCCTCCCTATCTCTTAGCCAATTTCCTTAACTACAAAACCGTCCTTCCTGTTTGATGCCTTGTTCTGAAGCGAATCCTTGACCACAGCTGTACTCTCCTCTGCCGTGTCATCGGCCAAGCCTACTGTTTCTCTGTTGCCAGTAAACATTTGACTGCATTTATCGCATTGTGATAGTTCTGCCTCCTTGACCAAACTCTTCAAATTGCTCAGCTTGCAGCAAAGCCACAAGAGAACAACCTCTGCTGCCATTGCTGGTCCTGTTCCTTGCTTTCTGAGGTGCAGATGGAAATCTGACCTTCACCTTGGAGTGATTTCCCATTCATCATCAAGATGAATAGCTGCCGATCCACCCTGCGCTGCTTAAAGAGGTGCCTCGCAAGCGACTCGGTGCGTACTTCCCAGCCGCGCCGGCAGGACTACATCTCTGCACAGTTTGCGTTGGGCGAATAGCGCTCATAATCTGAGACTTAACGTCAAATATTTTCTGCAAGGGAAATAAAAATGTCAACAGGAAGTGAAATGTGACCTGATTAACAGTTAGACCTCTGACTCTGCTTCATTTTTGACTGATGCAGTGTTTTACAAGGATAATAATACCACCGATTCCTCCTAATTGATGGACCCTGATGGAAATATAAATTAAGCAATTAATACAATTCTCTGAGACTCATAAAAATAAACTGTGCGGAGAGAGAGTGATATTTATTTTTTGAATTACTTTAAAAACAAGTGTCATACAAAGCATTACAACATTTTTGCTAGGGAAAGCCAAGGCGAATTTGACCTCCTTAAGAGCCAGAATGTGCCGGACGAGGCAATGCAAATGATCTGCCACAGAGCAGGGCAGTTTGTGATAACCCAAGCTGCCTTTTGTCTGGGGAGTTCTACAAGAACTGATTTTCATGCATTTTCTTTAAAACATAACTAACGAAAAATAATTACTGTTTAACATTTAGAGTCGCACCCGGAGGCCCCATTCAGGGTCGGGAGCCCTTTGTGCTAGCGAAGCGCACGGCAAACACAGTGGGAGAAACAGACTCCGCAGTAAATGGCTCGCGATCTGATTCCTGATGCTTTTAATGGTTTCTTCTGTGGGAGGTGGATTTAATAGTGAATGGTAGACCAGTGTGACCTTGAGATATGCCAGCTTGAAACCAATGGGAGTTTTCAGGAGAGAGCAGGAATTCTGGGAAAGCAGAAATTTAGAGGATTTGCAATACCCAAGTGATACGAAGCAGTATTTACAAACATTTACAAGCAGGCTGCTGCTGGATTCAATCGTGTTTGCATCCCTCCACGCTTCCACTAATGGGCTTCCTGTGACTGATACGTTCTCCATGTTTCTCATTTGACTTCTGCTTTCTGAGCAGTCAGAGTTCATACTCCAAAGCTTTCCTGTGCCACCATGAAAGCTCAGCAGTTGTGTTAATAGAGGCTGGGATTCTCTTGTAATGTCTTCAGGTGTAAAGAAAACAGCTTGTTCACCCAGAGGCGCTCAGTGCTTGCTGTTCTTTAATTCTCTTTGAAAACTTACTCCCTGACACCGGGAGCAGAAGCCACACCACAAATTACAGGGAGTGAATAAAGCCGGATTGTTGCACACGTGGTCTCCTCCCTGCCTGTGAAATTTGAGAACTGAATAATTCGGAAAAGGGACTTGACTTCTTTTAAAATCAAAGTGAAACCAATGCCTGTTTTCTGACTGTGATTCGAAATGCCAGCAATAAATGACCCTGCAAGCTGGGCAACTGGCTGCTGGCGCCAGAGGGAGAGTTACCACAGGGGTGACCCTACCCCGCCATCCTGCCTCTGCAAAGGTGCACAAACGTGGGTGAAAATAGGTGAGGGTGGGGGGTGCGTACATGCACATCAGGCTCAACTGTCATGGAGGAGAGGAGATGCCTTAATGGACTCGGTGTTTTCTCTGTCTCTGGGGAAAAGACCAGGAGCTACCTAGCTGGGCTGGGGTTTACGCATTGGATGGCTGCTTTGCAAAAGCTGAGTCAGGAAAGCAGCTCTGGAGAAGCAGTGGCAGCATCTCTCTTCATCTGCCACCCTGCACTGGGGCTGTTGGGATCCTGGACTGATCCCAACAGCAGCATTTGAATAGCCCTCGATTATTGGTCAAGGCTGGTTAGCACATAGAATCATAGAATGGTTTGGGTTTGGGGTTGAAGGGACCTCAAAGATCATGTAGTTCCAACCCCCCTGTCATGGGTAGGGACACCCTCCGGGTTGCCCAAAGCCCCATCCAGCCTGGCCTTGAACACTGCCAGGGAGGGGGCAGCCACAGCTTCTCTGGGCACCCTGTGCCAGTGCCTCACCACCCTCACAGGGAAGAATTTCTTCCTAACATCCAATCTAAATCCCCCCTCTTTTAGTTTACACCCATTACCCCTTGTCCTGCCACTGCACTCCCTGGTAAACAGCCCCTCTCCAGCTTTCCTGTAGGTTCCCTTTAGGTACTGGAAGGCTGCTATAAGGTCTTCCTGGAGCCTTCTCTTCTCCAGGCTGAACAACCCCAGCTCCCTCAGCCTGTCCTCATAGGAGAGGTGCTCCAGCCCTCTGATCAGCTTTGTGGCCTCCTCTGGACTTGCTCCAGCAGAAAATAAGTTGTTTTGATTATACAGTGTAACCTGTGACTGCCACTGTTTTTGTATCCTACCTTGGCTTTTCCCTTTATCTTTCCTCCATCTCCCTCTATTTTAAAAGGACAGAATGAACAGCCTTACATCATGTAAGCTATGCCGGGTAACTACCTCCCTCGCCTCACCACCACTCCTAACTAGCTGCTGTAACTAGTCAGCCAGTCTTTGGAAACAGCCTCTGGGGCAAGGGAGGAGTTCAGGTGAATAGGTGTGTAAGGATGCGACTGCCAAGCTGCACTGCACTGCGGGAGCTGCTGAAAGGCAGCGATGTCCTCCATCTCCTTCCTGGGCATCATCCTGGTTAGGCGAACAGCGCATTGGTTTTGAGTTTCTGACACTTCAGAGGAAACAAAGCAATACGGTTTATCAGAGGGAAACAACTGGGTATTAGGGGTGTTTGGTGATGGCAGTTCAGGTACCTGGGACTTCCTGCAGGGTTCTGCATGACGGTGCAGAGATGGCTGAGAGCATGGCTTTGCCACCACCGTGCTGCCTGCACCCCTGAGCATGCGCCCAGACACCCAGGCCCGGAAGGATTAGGGCTGTGATGACTTAGCTTTCTGCAGGGCTTTTTACGGTGGGTACAGCAACCCATCGGTAGGGCTGTACCCATCGCTCTTTCCATTTCCAGTCCCAGCTCGGGGCCCCTGCACCACTCCGACATTAAGGTGCGTACACATAACTTGCTCGCCTTTCTGACGTGGAAACGGCAATAGTTTGTGCCGACGAGGTTTGTTTAGTTTCTTCAGAAGTTTGTTCCATTACAAGGACGTTCCTTTGTCATCAGTCCAGTTTCAACGGCATATTGCTAAACGTACAAGTAAACATACCTACACTGTAACTGGGCTTTCACAATTCTTTTATATCTTGAGTATTGCTCACTCCCATGCAAAGCTAACAGAGTGGTGAAAGATGCTGACATGCAGACTTTATGCTTGGGGATAGACAGGAAGGACTGGGAGAAGACCAGAGAAACAAATGCTTTATCACATACACATGGAGCTCATTTTTTCATTTTACAAAAAAAAATAGAAATTAGGGCAGAGAAGTCAAATACTTACAAATTAGGTACATAAATTAGCATTGCACATGCATCCTTAAATTGGCCTTTTTGGGTTTGTACATTTCTTATACACACATACACTTTAATTATAACTTACTTCACCACAGCAAACAAGACATCTCTCATGAGTCCTCACTCTGCCTCTGTACTTTTCCGATATAACCGGAACTGAACCTACCCACAAAGATGTGACCCGAAGAGTTCTCCTTTGGCAAAGTTCCAGACAATCCGAAACAGGAGGTGCAGCATCAGGCCATCCTGGTGTGAGTTCTGGGTTTGCCCACACACAGGCACTGCCAAGGAGGTGGTTGGGTCTAACTCATATAAAAAATAAAACACAGAAGAAAAAAAAATGTGCTTTGCGGGGAGGGGGTGTGAATGATGTTATGGGAGCGGCTGAATTCACACACATTTCTGCTCTGTGAGACTTTCCCTGCTCCATCTTGATGACGAATGATAATAATTCCAAACTCTTCAGATTAATTCCAGCTCCTAGCACAAGGATAAAGGATTTCAGTAAGAGCTCTGTTGCTGGACCGCCCGGGCACGGCAGAGACTACTTTCTCAGCTTTCCGAGCGATGCCTCCACCTTGCAGCGGAGACAGCGCTGGCAGCACTGCTGCCTTGTGCACACGTAGAGGGCCACCGCTGGCACACCTTTCATCCGAAAGGGAAAGAGACCATCGCTATCAGCTTATTACTGTGTGGGGCAGGGCACCTTTGCTGGTCACTGTGACCTGCGGAGAGAAGAGATAGCGGGAGAGGCTGGTTCTGCTATCTTTCTCCCCCAGCTCCCTGCTGGCTCTGGAGCAGGAGGTGTGTTAAATGGCTCTGCGGAGCGCAGTCAGTCACTGTCCTTGGGATCCAACGGGAAACGCGGGTTTATGCTGCTGCTCCCAGAGGTGCTCTGGGCTCTCAAGGACACTGTGTAAATGTTGATTAGACAGAGTGGCGTTGACCCCGGAGATCATTAAGCGTCACAGCTATTACTGCAGGTATATTGGATTGCTACGACTCGCAGGCTGAGAGACGGCGTCTCCTACTTGGCTGCATTCTGTGGCAGCATTTTTCAGAGCAAGGCTCTTCTGCTCACCACTTCTCGTGCTGCAGTGTTAAAAACGCTGTTTATAAAGTAATGCAGATGTCCTAGCTCTGAGTCTCTTAACCTCTGGGCTACAGCCTGCAGCAGGGGATTGAACACACCCCCTCTGCCTCCTTTTTTTCCAGGAGATATGGGAGGAGAGGTCAAAAAACTTCTTTTGTGTTCAAACAAGGGGTCATGGAATGGAGAAGGCTGAGAAGCCCTGAGCTACTCTTTTTGCAGGGCAATTAACAGCTAATGGAAGCTGTGCCAGAGCATGGACGGACTGTCTGCCTGCAAAGCCCTTCCTCTGCTGGTGGTGTGCTGCAAGGAGGTCAGAGAAAACATCCTTGCTCCTCACAGACACTGTCCCCTCTCTGGATACTGCTAAATCAGCCTGTCTGCAGTGACAGCCCCAGGGCATTAGGTATCCTCAAAGTATGCTACTTGGGTGGAGCAGGCAGGGCAAATGCCTGCAAGATGAAACAGAGGAGCCAAAAACCTCAGGACAGGAGATTCCTCTGCTCCTCAATGCAGAAAAGTGACCGCATTTGGACTGTACGCTACCAGCGCTTGACTTCGATGCCTTGGCTCCCTCTGTCCTGACAGCCAGCTCTGAAGAGCAAGAGGCTGAATCGCCCATGGACTTGAACTACACATCAGAGTAGCGTCACAGTCATGTAGGAAGTCTGAGCGCAGCTTAGACATTTCCAGCTGTACTGGGCTTGGCTGGTAAAGAGTTAAATTTCTTCACACTAGCTTGTATGGAGCTGTGGTTTGGATTTGTTGATAACACGGGGATGTTTTAGCTGTCCCTGAGCAGGGCTTACACAGAGCCAAGGCCTCTTCTGCCTCTCACCCCACCCCACCAGCGAGAGGCTGGGGGTGCACAAGGAGCTGGGAGGGGACACAGCCGGGACAACTGGCCCCAACTGACCAAAGGGACACCCCACACCCTATGGCGTCAGGCTCAGTGTGTAAAGCTGGGGGAAGGGAGGGAAGGGGGGATGTTCGGAGTGACGGCGTTTGTCTTCCCAAGTCCCCGTTAGGCGTGACGGAGCCCTGCTGTCCTGGGGATGGCTGAACCCCTGCCTGCCGTGGGGAGTGGGGAATGAATTCCTGGGTTTGCTTTGCTTGTGCACGCGGCTTTTGGCTTACCTGTTACACTGTCTGTAACTCAACCCATGGGTTTTCTCAGTTTTACTCTTCCGATTCTCTCCTCATCCCACCGTGGAGGGAATGAGTGAGTGGCTGCGTGGAGCTGAGCTGCCCAAACCACGACACCAGCATTTTTATTTTAGGCCCTGTCCAAGCTTACTTGAATCCATCAGTCCATTGATTGAGTCACCTCTGGATCAAGCCCTTTCATTCTCCGTAGGTGCCTACAATTCTGACAGTGTGGACGGGCAGTGGAATGTGCCGCCCTCACCAGTAGCCTCTCTCTTTAGCTGTGGAGAAGCCACAGAGATTTACAGAAAGACAAAGGAGCAGGTTTCCCAATTTCTGTGTCCTTCTGCCTCAAAGTTCATGGTGCATAAAGCAGCTCAAAGGAAGAAATTTTGTGGACATCCTTCCATTGAGACTTTGGACTAACCTTGTTACCCTGAATTACAGTTCCTTTGGAATGTGGGACGGAATGTTAGCTTTCCAGCACAGAAGAGGTTTTCTTCCATGGAATTAACGTTTCCTAATTACTCCAGCACTGCCCAGAGGACAACCCCTTTTGCATAAATATGACTCATTTTTCCTAGCTGTGCTAGAAAATATTCCTGACCTGGGAATATTTCTCTCCTTCAGAAAGTTTGCATTTGCTTGATCATTACCTTTTTTTTTTTATTTTGTCTAGGGCAAAAGTCAGTAAAAAATCCTCCACCTCTAGAAAAATCACTGGGGCAGTTTTCTAGTGGGGTACATGAGAAGTCTAATTATCATCCACTGGTAGTGGTACAAACATAACTGTATTCTAGAGGGTTAACATAGACAGCATGTAGTGTGTCTTTCTTGAGCAGAGAGTGGCAAATCCCAGTGGCCTTACTTGCCCTCCTAAATAATAAATCATTTTTATGAATGATTTCGGGTGAAGCTACCCGCCCTGCTGAAGTTATTCAGGTGCTGTTGTCGAGAACAGCTTTAGTGTCAGGGGCTGAGGACGTGATGGCTGAACAACACTGCTTGTGATATTTAGTCAGGCAGGTCGCAAACAAGTCAGGACTAATTCCTGGGGTTTTTTCTTTATTATGATTTTTTTTTTCTTTATTAGGAGTGGGGGAACACAATAACAACTTTGGGGCATTTTTAAATTAAACAACAAGGGTGAAAAAGAAAACCAAACGGAGTGCAAGTGATTGATGCTGCTTATTTGCTCGTATGTTGCCAGGGAGCTCCAAGGAGAGCAGGGAAGAACAATAGCAGGCAATGGGGATGCAGGAGGCCTTTTTAATTATATCACATCATTTTTCAAAATAATATTATTTTGTCTCTCACAGGATCTTAAATAAACATCTTGGAAACACCTCACATGATATTTTTGCATGTGGATTGCCTGCTCAGCTATGGTTAACCACTGACTTTGTGTTTAAGTTCCAGTTTAGCCAGGCACCATTGTCACCCCTACACTGTTGGAAAGAGAGTAGCCTAGAAGAGATAGGAAATTGGAGAAGACCCACAAGAACGCATTCAGCATCCAAAGGACCTCACACGTAAAGCTGTTAGAAAACCCCACTGTCTCAGCATGCATGCAGCAGGATGAGCAGAGCAGTGGCCAGCACATGGCTGCATCCACAGACAGAACAAGTCAGTTCTGGCACTGCAGAGATGTTCCCTCCCTGGGGAACTGGAAGGGCAGCACTGCATGGGGGCAGATCAGGGGGAGGTGGAGAATGGCCAGGTGAGATCTGTGGGCGGTGCACAAAAGCTACACCGGTTGTGCTGGAAACTCTTTTTTCCCCATCTGCTCCTGAGAAGGTGGAGGAGCAATTAATTGTGAAACACGAAAAGCAGAGAGATCCTCTCATTCATCAGTGAAGCAACAGAGCACCAAGTTAGCTTGGCAGTTTGGTGTCCCTCATGGTGCTTCACTGCAGCTGCAGTGCTCTCAAGAAAGATGCAAGAAGGGAAATGTTTTGTCCTGATCCTACCTGGGCTGGAATTTGCCTGCTGTGTTGCATGGTACATTCTCCAGATTGCGAACCATGATACCATCCTCACTGTGACAGGCACTGTTCAGTCCAGCATATATGAAGCCCTCCTGCCCACATTCATATGTGCACCTGGGCAAAAGTCTCAATACCTCCAGGGGATCTTCTCTCTTAGGCACAGGAGACATGTTTAGGTAGTAGTTGCCCTGGTGGGATGAAGACCTAACCCAGGATACAGCCTTATCAAAGCAGGCTGTGTGCAATGAAAGGTTGTGGGAAGCAGACAAATAGATCTTAAGGAAGATATTGATATCTGAATTATGCAATTAAGATTCTGTTGTGGAGTGATGTGATTAACTCATGGAGACTGTATCCACACAAGCATGCCAGGGTATGCCACAGAACGTTCCAAGTTCCTGTCTTTACAGTGGTCCAAGCTGGGTGCCTTCCCAGACCATGTCATTGCTCACCATCAGCCACCAAGCCCGGGTTTCCTCGGTGTTCGGAAGCTCGGGCTGTGGAGAGGAGGTGGCAGGGAGGTGTGGGGTCAGAATGTGTGGGAGCAAATCTGGAGCTAGCAACAGGGAACTGCCAACCAATTTGGTAATAGAGACGCAGTCACAGAAACTGGGGCTTCTTGCAAGCAGAAAGCCTTACAGAAAAAACTGAACACAACTCACTCCATGACAACCGCCTGTGCCTACAGAACACCCCACACATCTCAGAGAAGTATTCGGTACAAGATCTGTGGCTGCAGAGCAACCACAGTGACACCAACTCAGAAATGAACTTCAGTGGCTGGGCAGGAAGAAGGCAGTGGGCATAGTTTTATTGCCCTCTCCTGTCCAACAAAGTATCTGCTGAGGGAGGCTCGGTTACTGCTGCCTCGCCCAGGGACCTGCAGGTCGCTTATCACTCCGTGGGGCTTGCGGGTTACCACGATGAGGTAAGCAAAAGGAAGCACAGGTCATGGATCCACCCAAGGAACACTCTGTTTAGGGACCCAAATGATTTTCACCCAGCCCTGGGTGCAAAACCTGAAGAAGATACCAGTAACAAGCAAAGAGAAGTTGTGGGGAGTCCCAGCTCTTTTTATTCCTTTCCTCTAGTTGTTTGTGGAAGAGAGATGTGCCTTTCTTCTCACAGGCAGAGCCAGGTGCCTTCTTTCCCTTCAGTTCTCAGGGATATGCCATTTTCCTTCAGCTCATTCCCAAAAGAATTAGAGGAGGGAAAATACATCTTTTCCTGCATAGCATGTTGACACAATACCAAGATACCTCTACGGCCAGAAATAAGTGCAGAAATAAGTTTGATATGTAAGACCTGAGACCCTCCCTTCATGGCTCCAGACTTCCATGAGTGTCTCCAAGTCAGAAGGCTTGACATCATATCAAACTCTACTCACAGATGATTTAAAAAGCAAAAACCCATACAGGTCTGATGAGGAAGGTGTACATTTCACTCTGGATCACACTGGAGAAAAGAAAAATAAAGCAGTGGAGTGAAAGAGATTAAAATGGAGATTGACTGGCAAAGTTGGGGTGAGGAGAAGTCCCCACATTTCCTGTGTAGTTTTATTTCTGTAGAGTCTGCTTTTGCAATGATTAATATAACAAACAAGGGACTCACAAAAAGGCTCCTAATGCTCACTGATCAGAAGTATAATGACGTGTAAGCTGCAGCTGTTCCAGTGGATTTCTGAACAGCAGGCTCTTGTTGAATGAGCCCCATGATTATTTATCTCCATCATGGGCTCTTTATTCCAAGGTATTTGTTGTCTTCCCTGCATTTTGACCGGCTGTCCTTACGCATAGAAAGCTCCGATAATGGATTTTTTTATTAGCCTCCTCTTCCTCCTGCTTCTACAAACACAATGCAGCCCCGAACCAGCGCGTTATGAAAGGAGAGGCGCTGCCAGTGTTTTAACAAGGGCCTCCCACAGCATTCTCCCCCATTAGCCTCATAAACACAGGGCAGCGCTGGAGCATGTGCTGCAGGGAGAAGGGTCAGGAGACTATTTATTCTCCCCATTTAAACAAAAATGCTTTCTCGTGAGCAAGGAAAGAAGCAAACAAATAAATTAAGCTGTGCCTTGATGGAAGCATTTATACTGTGTCCTTGGGAAATGTACCGAGTGTGGGGATAGTGCTGGCCAGTGTTTAACTTGGCTGATTTGAAATGGTTTGTGTGTAAGTGGAGACCTTGCGGGGGCACTGAGTGCATTCTGCCGCTTGGTTTTTTTCTTTTTTTCTTTTTTAATATCTTGTGTCTGGTGCAATCTGCTCTGTTTCAAGGTAAAGTGCTTGTTCTTTGGAGTCACTTTGTGACAGCACTGTGAGCTGGAGTTACAGGCCTGGGGCTTGGAGAGACAAGACCAGAGGTCTGATTCTGGCTGCCGCAGACCTGCTACCTGACGCCGAGGGAACGCCGTTTTCCCATTTGCAAGATAAGAGTAATGTTTGTGCACCCATCTCACAGCTAATGTGTTACTGCTTGAAATGGCAAATATTTTTTGCTGTTTTCTTGAGACCCACTGTAGTCAAGCATGGCTGATCACAGTCTTCTCACACAGGAGGAAATACTCTAAGCCGGTGACTCCTGACCACGTCCGCAGCCCTTCGGTTTGTTGGTGCTGTGAACCTGCACACTTGGTCCAGTTGGAGGCTGGATGTTATACTCCAGAATTCATTGGCTCAAAGCACAACATAGCTAAAGAGAAAGCTCTTTGGACGGTATGAATTGGTATAGCACTCCTAATGTCAGCAGGGTTATGCTGACTTACATCCAGCAGCAACGTGGTTCTAAATGTCCGTCTTTGTCCACATTTTAATGTGAAAATACATGTGTCTATTATCGTATTTAATTTTCAGTTGCTTCTTTTTCTCCTTTTTTTTCCCTGGGATGACATCATTGGAAGCCTGTTAGTAACACTTCTCTCCCTGTCACTCACTGGGCCAACATGTATTTTCTCTCCATATGATTCTATTGGAGCTGTAAACTAAAAAGGCTCTTTGATTATCATTTTTATGCAAGGTCAGCAGAAAGAGCTTGCCTGTTATTTCAAAAAACGTTTTAAACTTTATTTCACTTTTTTTTTCCTGAATATGTAAACACAGAAACGAAAAGGCTGACTCTTTGATGTGTTCCTGCCCCCCTCCCCCACCATACCTTCTTCCTGGAAATCAGTGTTTCACAGGCTGTACAGAGGGGGGCACCAAGCCTGTGCATTCCTTGAATGGTTTGGCTCCACTTTAAAATGGCTGATGAGTGGCAGTAAAGCAAAACCCAATGTACAAATGAAGCCTCCAAACCAGTACCAGTGTGGGCATGGGCTCCTCCAGTTGGGCAACTTTGGACGAATGACACACGCTATTAAAAAAGGAGGGCAGCCTAAAATCAAAGGCTTGCTGCAGCTTGCTGTGACGGAAGTCACGGCAGCATGCCGTAACCCCTGGTCTCACAGCGTTGGAGGCATAGCCATGAGGCTGTGTCTTTCACATGTGATGCAGAGGCAGGAGGCCAGGTTTGGGGTTTTTGACATTTCCAGGCAATCGCTCACTCAGAGAGCCAGGTGGCTGGAACTGCGACAAGATGCAACAGCTGAATGGACCAGACAAATGGAGGTGGCAGCAGGCCCACAGGGCAGTAGACAAGCCCAAACTTGCCCAAAGAATGTGTGGCAGCTTTGGCTCACCAGCTGTCCCTACCATTAGGAGGGAAGATCATATCACATCCAAGGAGGGGTCAACAGAGGTTGTGGTGTGGTATGGGGTCTGTGGAGAGGACATATATGACTTATGGAACACAGCAGGAAACCTCGGCTATTCATTCTTCACCCCAAGTACTTCAGTGGATTCATCGATGACTCTACAACTCTTGCGCTTTGCAGGCATTGAGCTCTCATTTAGCCCTAGGTCTTGTTCTGGATCTCCTCCAAGAATCTTTTCTTAAGAGAGACTGAGCACTCACTCATCTTCCACAGCTGCATGGGCCCCGAGGAGCTGGAGAGTGCTCCTCAGCTCCTGCGTGAGGGCACACATCCTGCCCATGCTCTTCCGATGTATCAGGTTGAGCCTGAGAAGAAGACAAGGTATGTTTTGTCAAGGGAGTCAAGGGTGCAGCATGCACTGGAGCAGGTGCCTCGGTTCTTTGACTGTGGGATGAGCCTGCTGGGGCTCCAGGGATGTACTCCAGAGCTGGCAGCCAGTGAAACATGAGGACCTGCGGGACGGAGACAGCAGGGAAGTCAGACTCTTGTGCAACTGTATTGATTGCATCAAGGCTAAATTTGCTCCTTTAAGTGCTGAGACTGCATTGTGATTATTATTAGACACTGCTTCTTTTCTTGTTACATATATTAATACTTGTAGGAACTGGACAAAATTACTTGTCCGCAGCTTTCTATAATATTCAGAGTTTAAAAAAAACATAGGGTGCTTTTAGCCAGATTGTAACATTTTTGTCTCACACAACTGATGGGATGGCTGCTCAACATCCATCCATTTTCTGCTTTAAAGGTCATGTTTAATTTTCTAAATGAGCCCACCTCCCTGAGCGCTCAACTCTATGCAGTGTCTTTTCTCTCTCCATGGCAAGACATCACTGTATTTTTCCTTTGCTACTCTGCTGAAAGGGTGCTCGTGCTTACAAGGCTTGTGTGCAGTGAGGGAGAAAAAACATCTGCCACCAGTGACTTCCTAGACATGGAATATTTACAAACCTTGTTAGCTGCCATGAATACGTCATGCCTGGTTGATGCCCTTATGGGCAAAGTAAAATTGTAGGAAGGGTATTCTCTTTTCTGCTCCCTCAAGGAAAATGGCCTCATTTTCTAAAGGTAGCACATAGGTGTGAGAGCCACGGGGAAAGGGGAAGAAAATCCTGTAACACACTTAAAACCAAAACCAGCTGGTTATCTCTACAAGTTCTGTCACAGGTACGTAACTGCAGTCTCTCTCCCGAGTCCCACAGCAGTGTGGGACCCGACACATGCCAGTTTTGCTCTATGCTCCCGCCTAACAAAATGTGGTGCCAGAAGAATGGTATTAGACATTTTCTGTGCTAGAGCTGTGCACCAGCTAGTCTTCACCCACAGAAGAGACTATCTGATGTCATCGTTGCTGTTAGCATCCCCTACCCAAGAGAAGATCCTCTCCAGGGCTATCTTCCAAGGCTCTGTCACTGTGAACGGCTCAGAGGAGTGCATCTATAATGTTTTAAAGGAGCAGATATAAGCTAATGATAGATATGGAAGGTGCGTGGATCTCCTAAGTATTCTTATGACTTCTGAAAAGGCATGTACTTTTCCAAAACAGCTTCCTTTCAATGGGATCCATCTTAATGATGTTCTCTAGTTTCCAGGATCCATTTTCTTAATTTCCTTTCGCCTATTAGTACCACCTGACAACATCTTTCTGTTATCATTTGTGTTACACATTGCAGTCCAAAACTCCGCTTCTCTTGTAACTTTGTTCTGAGAACATCGCAGAGAAGTAGCTGAGCCTCGGGGTCTCGGCAAGGCTGGTTCATAACCAGGCAGCAGATTACCCTTAGAAGTTCATGTAAACAAGTTAAACCTTATGTAATAACTCCGACTCAGTCTAAGCGAAACACACCGCGGACATGATGAACATGCATATGTCAGAAGTCAGAGGGCTGGAATCCCTTTTCCATGCCAGCACCTATTTCTGTAACAAGATGTTTTATTAGTCCTGATTCAATTTTCTCAGCATTTAGATGTAGAATTTGGAAATGCTCACAGTCAGTTGCACTGGCCAAATAATCTTCACAACAAGGCTTGAACGGTAAAATTTGGGATTCACCCAGATACAAAGCTATTAAAGAATCACTTCATTGCCTTTTGTTGAGCTTTAAAATCTGAAAATCATGCTATGCTAGATTTTTTCAGGTACGTCTGACTGTTCCTCTAGCATCTTTTCATAAACAATTGCCTCCCACTTTAAAAAAAAAAAACACTAAAACTTACTGCTACCACCTTGCTTTTATATTAAAACAGTAACAGACTGACTTATGGAGAACACTGCCATGGTCCTAAAAAGGTTTCAAAATCTTCTCCTGCGTGGAACAGATAGCAGAGATAGGCAGAGTAGCAGACCATTGCCTTCAGCTTTCCTACAGGAGCACGTTACTGATAGTGGCTTATATTTTTTCCCCTTGAACTGTGGAGCCAATCTTTGTGTGCCCTCTTGGATGTGTAAGTTCCTCTTTGTTTGGCACACCACCTGAATGTCAATGGACCCAATTACGGTGCTTTACAATTCATCGGTACTTTCCAGCGCATCTGCACACAGATACATGCATTATGCTCTCAGCTATATCGTGGTTTGTCTCTAAACTTGCATTCCTTTTCCCTCTCATGCTTGAACTCTTGGGTTTGCAAATACTGCCACTTACCAGCTAAAGAGTGCTTGGTCAGAGACTGCTGCATGCGGGCTCCCACCCCACCTACAGCGTGCGGCACTATGCAGCTGACACAGAGAGCCAAACAAATGCACTTTCCAATCCCATTTTCCTTTTAAAGGCATGCTAGGAAGCTGGCTGCTACACCTCAAAGAAAAGCAAAAGTAGGAAAACAAGAGTGTATTATGGGCCCAGCCCAACAAAGTCATAAGCGCCCTCAGCAATCCCATCTTCCCGAGATCCAGTCCCCAAGTCCTTGCACAATTTACCCTCAGAGCTGAAATGCCTCATTTAAATAAAATGCCCTTTACAGCATTTGTAAGGGAGAAAAGGACCCGGTTTGGGAAACATGGAAGTGCAAACTGCCAAAGGTCATGGGGATGTCAAACAAAAGGCACGGAGCCAGAAGGGAGATAAAGGATGTGATTAAAGCTGTACCAGCAGGTGAAAGGCCACGGCATAATCAGGGACAGAGTGCACCTTGGTGCAGCTCAACAGGAAAGGATGCTACCAGGGACTGGAAGACTGGAAAGAGGCCGTTGGTGGCCAGAAGAGAAGATAAATCTGGAAGCAGCGGGAACCAGTCTGTTATCTGGCTGAAGCAGTCAGGCAGTGCTCCCTGATAGACAAATTCAGAAGCAATGACATTAAATAGATGTAAACAAGCTGTCTCAGCACTAAAATTTTGTTACTAACCAATTAAATTTCATCTTCAACTCTTAGCTGGCGGCCCTGGCTCACAGACCCTTCACTCTTATTGTTTCAGAAAGATAAAACACGTTGTATACTATTTCCATAAAAATCGGGAGATAGATGGAAAGCCCTTCCCTTCTCTAATGAGGCTGAAAGACTCCTTACCCTACGTATCAGAGAAGCCTGTCACATTTACATTAATTGATGCTGCGAGTTTTCGGGTTGTTCTGCAAGTGTTCAGGGCCAAAGGAGGAGCGGGAGGCCCATGAAAACGTGCGGTTGAAGCGGATCAGCCTGTGCATCAGTGAGGCCTGCAATTTCCAAACCCACGGTCCCTTCCTAAGGTTTAGCATTTACCCCACACCAAACAGTGCTGCGGGGGCGGGGGGGCTGTGCAGAGGCCCTTTGGCAAGCAGCTGTTTCATCCTCCAAGCAAACTGTTTTTACTAATGCTTGGAAAAAGTCCACACAACAGAAACGTGCTGCTGCTACAGCCATGACCTGCCTCATTCTGCCGATGATTTTGTCCACGCAAGAGATTTTGTAACTGTAAATGACAATGCTGCTTCTAATTCTTATGTTTTAGCTTCAGTCCTTTCAATGTTCTTGGAGCTAATGACTTCAGCACAACTTTCATTTCGCATCACCCTCACCATTTACTGAAACAGATCTGTCCTGGGGACAGTTTCTTCTTTTTATAGCAGCTTTTACATCTGGATGGAGCTCTTTCATTTCCAGGCACGGTCTGTTGTGTAACAAGCGACAGNAAGTCATGATTTAGAGAAAGCAGAAACTTTTGAAACAGTGCAAAGCTTAAGTTGTTGTTCTTGGTGGGCTGAATGCTGATTGTCTTTATGAACACCAAACATCTGTAAACCCGGGGTGATTCCTGGCCAGGACTGAGCCCAGTGTGACCTACATCCCTGCAGTTACCTGCTGCGTCCTGCAAAAGGTTGCCTTTGAAGCACAGCCCTGAGCACTGCTACATACCTGTGAGCTTCTCTTCCTTGAGAACAAATGCCTTTAAAGCCAGGCCTTAGAAAGAAAATTCCCTGGTCATTAGGCAGACATTGCTCTCCCGCCGCCCTACCTCTGAAACAGCAGGCACTGTGTAGCAGACGAAGAAAGACTGGGCAGGGGGAGATTCATCATACTAATATTAATCACAGTAATAAAGCTGCCCAGAGACGCTCCAGGCTGGAGCTTGTTATGAAGGCAAGGAGGGCTGCCCGCCCACCGCACCGCAGCCCTCGGCCCCTTGCCAGTGTCTCCCAGCAGGTAGAGGCCCTGCGGCACAGAAACCAGCTCTCAGGCTTGGCCGGGCCTCGGTGCTGCCCGGGGGAAGGCCAGGTGGGGTGAGGCGACAGGGTGGATGGCATGGCCACTTTGGTCCGTGCCCCCCAGCTGTGGCCGCTGCTGGTGGCAGCCCCAAGGGCTGCGCCAAGCCCCACGCCGCTAAAAGGCTGGTGCAAGCGAGAAGGGGAAGCGGGCGGCCGTGGCTTCTCCGTGCTGGGGAGCTGCTTTTGACACCCTGGCCCACGGGTCCCCCCGGGCGAGGCCGCTGCTCTCCCTGCCATGGTGGCGGGGTGTCCGAGATGGCGGCCGCAGGTGGCCTTGCCTTTTGCACATGGGCTGCTGCCGCGCGCTTCCCCCAGAAATGAATTCACCTTGGCCATTCATCATCACCACAGGCAATCTAATTACAGCCCTGTCTGAAAAGGAGAGGCTCATTTATAACAGAGACTTTGTTATGAAAGTGTAATACCTCGAACTACATTTTTGCAACATTTTTTAAAGGAAAATTAATTAATTGTCTGGTGCATTTTAAAATAACCAGCCTCCTGAGGTTGGCGCAGCGGCACCTCTCAGCGTATTCCTTCCCCACCCAGATCGCCTGCTGTGTGACAGGGAACGGCTAAAATTATTTTGGCAGAGAAATACTCTCAGAGGCTGTTGTTTATTTTCTACAGCAGAGGAATATCTCAGAATGCAGCCTGCACCTCTGCCCTATGGGACTGTCTCTAATTGCACGCGCTGCACTGTAGAAGCATTCAAAATGCACAGTTCAGAAAGCAGAATTAAACTGTGGGGAGGGGGGGGAAGGCGGGAGGGCACCCACATCTAGCACGCACCCAGCTTGCTCTTTAAAACAGCCAAATGTAAGAATATGCTTCTCTGAGGAGCACAAAAATGAATAGTGGAATAAGGCAGCTAATCTCCTGCTGACATGCATGCGGCACCATCACCAGTGAATCAGCGTAAGAGCTGAGAACCTGGGCCGGCACACTTGGCTCCCGCCAGCCTTTCTCACCCCCATCCTCTTCCTTTGTTTGAGCAGTCTCGGTAATGGGACCGTTCGGATGGGTGCTGCTCGGGAGGGGTTTTAGGCAGAAGTGGGGCCAAATGCAAAATGGTGCAAGGTAGAGAGAAGGTGTTTGTCCCTGTCACTGCCAAGGACGTGTTAGAGAATGCATGGCATGCACCTCACCAGCCGAACAGCCTCGAGCAGACTGCAGCAGCAGCTCTTAACGTGAGGCAGGTTCTGTCCTGAGCTGCTGTTCTTGTCCAGGATAGACCATCTCAGGTCACTCCCCAAAAAAATGTGAAAGTGTTGGATGGATGACCTTAACGCATCTCCTTTTTTGTTATCTCCAGAACTTGCTAAATAGTTGTATCTCTTCTAACCACACTTTTTCATGTAGAAAGGCCAAGAATCAGATGCGACTTTGATGCAAAGGAGCAATCACAAAAAATAAGAGTCAGATCCCCAGGCAGTATGAGAGAGGAAAAAACTGCAGTGACATCTGGGATGAGGGATACTTGAGAAGGTCAGGAAGGGATCAGCTGAGTTTGAAGCAAACAGTAGAAAGTAGGATGTGGAAGAAAGAGAAAGTCTTTGCAAAAACTATAGTGCAAGAAGATACTGGGGGAATGGTTTGCCATTTTCCCTGTGCAGGAGAGAAGAAACAGGCACCTACGGTTCTTAAAACCGCAGCAGGTAAGAAGGGAAGCAGATTTTCTAAGGAAAAGGCTAAGAATGGGGAAGGGATGGTAGGACTACATCCGAAAACTTCTTCACTGGCTTTTACCTGTTGGCTCAGTGCTAAAAAAGAGATGGTGCCAGAATAGGGACCATTAGGAACAGGACCTCCTGGAGACAGAAAATTTTGGATCTTTTGGCCAGGTGAAGTCTTATAAGTAGGGTGCTGCACAAAGCATGTACTTTATTAGGGCTGTACATGTCTTACACAGTGGCACTCTTCACTACATCGTGTGTTACCCTCATGCTCTCTGAAGTAGTGCCTGTAAGGCTGATGTATGGACCTAGACAGAGGCCCTTGTTCTCATTGCTTGGAAGAACAAATCACAAGATGCATAAGAGACAACCCCATGGTCAATAAGAACAGGTTTTGTGAGCATTTAGCCACATGCTACTCTAGGTTCTGTCCAAAATCAAACACAGACAGACAGTCTCTGCACAGAGCAACCTGTCCTCCTAGCTGTATGGATGGGTGCTGGCAATCATGGGTTTTCTCTTCCCAGACTTAGGGATTCTATGATTCTATAAAAAAATTCTCCACACTAACAGTGTGGAGCACTGCAGTGTAACATTAGTGTGGCACCAGGTCTTAGCTGACAAACCAGGTCATTCATCCCGAGTGGGCTGCATTGAGCATACCTTACACCCACATGCTCTGTTCAATTAAAAGACAGGCAGATGTCTTTTCAGGTTGGAAGCCTACATCCCTATGAGGACGGGGAGTAAATGCATGACTGGGAATGGGTGGAGAACAAGAGGGACTGCAATGGAGAGATTAGAGTGGCTGCCCAGCTACGGCATGCCTTCATCTCTGCAGGATTTTTTTACTTGACTGCTTAATGGTTCTTACTTCACAGGGTTTTCATTGTACATTCTTGTCTGTATCTTTGCAGTACTAACCGTGGAATATAGCATGCTTTAACCCATAGTTCTGCTATTTTGATACTGAACTACATGTCTGGTCTAATTAGGTATTCATACAGTGATAAACACTCATTTCTTATACACATTATGCAGAACTTTTCATGTTTTCCTGTATTTTCTTTTATTTCTTTTGTAGTGTTTAAAGCAGGACATGATTCATTTGAAAGAGGAAAAAGGAAGATGTTTATAAAAGGGCCCTGCGCAAGCCCTGCGCAATGCAAAGTGTAGTCCTCATAAAATTGGAGGCCAGCGCAGAGTTCAGACCTTTTGATAAGATCTGGTGAAAAATGTCGTGGAAGTACACTAGCTTTTGCCAGGCTTAGGGGGTGATTTTCCAGAGATCACCTCAGCAGGAATCTGTGCACTTGCTGTGCTGCAGCTCCAGATCTAGCAGATCTAGTAGCGAGGTGCTGCGTTGCTGTGTGTTTGTGTGGCAATGGTGGCAGCTGCTCTCCAACAGACCCCAAGGAATGCGGGATCACCTTCAGCATTACAGGGAACATCCTATATTTGGGGTCTCACCAAAATTTGGACAAAATTTATTGACCCATTTACTCATTTAATTTACTCATCCGGATTGTAATCTGCTATTTGTATATCGCTGGGCGGATCTGAACAGTTGGGTCCCTCGTGGTGTCCTCTTTCTGCTTGCCATTCATTCAGAGTTAACATAGACGAAACATTAGCACTACAGCAGTCGGTTTCTCTGTTGTCTGGTGGAAATCTAAAGCCTAGTTGGTGTGACTTGACAAATCCCACTGCATATCCCCAATTTTGGCCACCTTCATACTCATGTTTTAACTCCTGCCATGTGGGTTATGTCAATATTTTAATGGCACAGCCTTTGGACTTGATATCAATCTCATGTGTTCTGTTATCCATTGACAGTGTCTTCAATGAAGTAATAAACCTACAATAATATAAACATGATATGAGCAAGAGGAAAATCACTCCTACAGTTTTTAGAGAGAAAAAGAGTATGCCTGAACTTGATGAAAGCTTGAATCTCAATGTGGAAACTTACTGTTGTCATGCTTTATTTGATCCCTTTGGTTCTTTTTGAAGGAAATCCACAGACACACACACACACACCAGCTATATTAACGAGTTTGTATAGTAAAAAAATTGATATATTTGAAAAAAATGTAATGTTACTGAATGTTACTATATAACAAATAATACAGCCTAAATCTATATGCTATGCAAAATGAAAGAGCATGCCAGAAATAGTTTGAAAAAGTGTATGCTATGCATTGCATTGTTTGCTGTTGGGTTTTTCTGAGCTAGGCAAAGGATACTATGTCAAAATGCAGTGTTCTGTACAAAGATAATTTTACAACTGTTTACATAAAAATGATAGATTTTACATATCTATCTGCTGGACAAATCCCACAGTTGTTTACAATGTATATTCAGGTAAGCAATTTCACACGAGATACTTTAATGCAAAAATTTAGTGCTGCATGCATTGCACACCTGGAAAAAAGCGAAGATGAAGATGAGGGGTACAGAGCTCTTTCAATTTAGATTTTTAGATTGTGTGGTACATGCATTTCTTTCTAAAATCATCATGAGAAAGCAGGGGCACTAGTTTTAAAGCAACCCTGATCTCCAGACCTGTTTCAGCTTGCAAGCCGTCCCTGCCCAGTAGGCCCTTCTCACTCTGTTATAACGAGTAGCCCACAGACTGACTAGCACCCGGAAGGCTGCTAGTGTTCCCAGATGCATTTTCTATTACAAGCTTTGCAATAGGTGCTGTGCTTCTTAAAGCTCCAGCTTCTGGATTCATGTGCTTCCTTCAGCTGTAACGTAAAAGGCTTTCAGGGTAAAGCTTCAGGGATCCTAATGAGCTCAAAAAGTCAAGAGACCTCCTTACCACTTTGGTGGTAAATCCCAGAAGCTGTGGGAGCTCTGCCTGTGCTATCATTCTCTCACATCACTGGGCAGAGAGCATCAGTGTGTTGCATCCACCAGCTTCTTAGATGCTGTCATGGCATGATGGGTGCTATTGGGGGTGGTCTGCTTGATGTACACTCCATCCAGTTCTCTCTCAATGCGTTTCTCATCCTGAGATCCTCACATCCCTTTCCTTTATTTCACTGTTGTCCCACATAATCAGTTCTTTTTCTCCTTTTCTTTCTTTTTCCTTTAGCCCTTCCTTGTCTCGGGAAACTTTGAGGTTTTGGAAAAGCCAGTCTGGTCCTAAAAGGAGAATTGCAAAAAGGAATGGCTGGCTTTCAAGGATGGAAGCCACACCAGTGCCAGCAATCAGTGAAGCTGCACCACTGTAGTGCCTACTTAGTGCTCCTACTGTCTTGTGCTTCCATTGCACGGCCAGGCAGGTGGGTGGAGAAAATAGGAAAATGTTTAATCTTCACAAGCAGTTCTTACTGTCCTGATTGTACCCTTGGGCTTCCCTTGATGACTGATTTGAGGTTCTATCTCTTGCCACTGAAGGTGGAACTTTCCTTCCCCATGGCAGACTGACAGGTGCCAGGGGAGTAAAAGTCCTCTGTAGGCCAGCAGAGCCTGAATGTTTCAAACTAGAGGAACTTTATCATCTTCAGTGGAGGAAGCAGAAATGTGGTTTTGATGCACCCAGAGAAGTCAAGCTCCACTTGCTTTTTAGCATGGTTTATCTTGAGAACGCATTCATTTCTACGTGAATTTCCAGGAAATTGGACTGTGCTTTAAAATTTCAGAGTTAGACAGGCTTTAGCTCTGGAGCCTCCAAGAGGCCACATAATGGGTATGAACCCCTTCATCCATCACAGAGATGATGCGTCAGGTGTTTGGAAGATGAGAGAACGATGCTACACAAAAGCTGGGGAGAGGCAGTGAAAAATACTGTGTTCTGTGGAAGCTGTAAGAAGGAATTAGATAGATGGAAAGCATTTATTCAGTGGGGACTTGGCTGGGGCACGTGCACTCTCGGTGAAAAATGCTGTGGTATCTTCCATCAGCAGAAGCAGCTACAGCCCCAGTAATGTGTCTCCTTCGGACAACAAGGAGAATAGCAGCCCTTTCCAACACCCTGAAGGGAGAATGCCACCTGCTGAATACTTCTCACAGTCCCTGATCTTGTAGTAGTTGTCTCCAATCTAGCCTTTACAAAGCCCAAAACTTCTCAGGTGATCCTTGGGGGACAGGTGCAGGAGAAGGTGGCAAAGATTTGCCTCATGCGGCATTGTTGTAGGAAGTTTTTCAGGAATGCAGATAGAAAAAAAAAAGAATCAGGGGAGTGGTCTTCTCTTGATAAAAGTGTTTTTGTCAAAATGCAATTATTTTGTGGAAATGTGTCAAAAATTAGAATGGGAAAATGAGAAACAATTATCTTTTGACTTTCTCATTTCACTGTGATAATGCCAAATTGTTTCATTTGTGCAAGTGAAAATGTTTCATTGTGATTTCCTCGTTTAAATCTGGACTTTTCTATTGCTACACTTGCTATTGTATTTACATATTTCTATCTATATATTCCATATTTATATTGCCTCTGTGTTGCAAAGTACAGATTTTATGGTTCTGCAGAAACATTTCTACCTTATTTTTTTGTTCTGATTCAAAAAGTTAGTTTGTTTTTAAAACGGTGATTCCCTTCCCCCCCCCAGAACAGATACACAGATTTTTGTGGCACCTCTGCTTCTAAATGAGAAGAATTAATTTTGGCCTCAATGAATGAATTTAGTGAAGGGACTGGAGCACAAGCCTTATGAGGAGCAGCTGAGGGAACTGGGATTGTTTAGTCTGGAGAAGAAGAGACTGAAGGGAGACCTTATTGCTCTCTACAACTACCTGAAAAGAGGCTGTGGTGAGGTGGGTGTTGGTCTCTTCTCCCAAGTAGCAAGTGATAAGACAAGAGGAAACGGCCTCAAATTGCTCCAGGGGAGGTTTAGGTTGGATGTTAGGAAAAATTTCTTCACTGAAAGGGTGGTCAGGCATTGAAAGAGGCTCCCCAGGGGTGTTCAAAAGGCGTGTAGACATGGCACTTCAGGACATGGTTTAGTAAACATGGTGGTGTGGGGTTGACGGTTGGACTTGATGATCCTAGAGGTCTTTTCCAACCTTAAAGATTCTGTGTTTCTATGATTCAGTTTTGCATGCACAGCAAAACCTCCTGAGGCCAAGGGTGTGGCTGTGCTTTGGATCAGTCCCTGTTGTGAGCTCAGGTTTTGGTTTTGAGGACTTACAGTGATTGAGTAGTAGTAACCAATCCCTGAATAATATATGTCTTCCTAGTGCTTTCTAGAGCAATTTGGATTACTTTCAGCTACTTTCCATGTTTTCTGTAGCAGTCCTTCCTCTCATGCCCTGGTGGTGCCACTTTCTGTTCCACCATGCAGTCAACTCACGATCCCTGTGGAAACGTACACCGCAGAAGGAGCAGCTGTCCAGAAAGTCTCCAGTTACAGCACTGTTTCCTTCTTCTGAGGCAGGTCACTGTGTTGTGCATGTACCTACTTTCTAAGCTTGCAATGCTTTTCTTTGGATTCTCTGCACCACTGACTTGCATTTTGGGTTGGCATTTAAAATGTAATTCTTAACAGCAACATCGAGAGGAATTCAACAGCAATCAGAAATGAACAGGTTTTAGGAAATAATGGGTTGTGAATAGCAGTTCTTGTGCCTGGCTTCAAAATCCTTCTTCATCAGTCCACAATTAGGGAAAGAATAAAAGAGATTCCAGAGACGGAGATGTTTTTCTCAAGAGGGTATGTGTGTGCAGAGGGGGGCGAGTGCTAATTGTCCACCCTCTGCTCCTTGTGTCCAAGCCAACCTGGCAAAGAAATCAAGTGGGATTTAGTGCAGATGTAAAGCAGAAAGAGAAGAGGAGCAGTGCCTTTCCCACCTACCGCCTTCTGTTTTCCCTCCCCCGCCGGGGCCTTGGGAGGTTGCTGCTGCTTTGGTGGAGGCTGACTGAAACGTGCGTTCAGAGCAGCAAAGTCAGTTTTAAAAAATTTCCCAGGTGAGTGTCAGTGTGGGGCTAATCAAATTGAGGGTTGATTGCAAAACTAAAAATGAAGTAAACGCTTTGCATAATTTTGTAGACTGCTGCTGCATGTGTGCGTGTATGTGTTTATAGACTCTTCCTTAAGCATTGTGAATTGAATTAATCATAGGAAGAGAGCGCTCTGTGTTCATATTCTTGATGCAGTTCCAGAGCTGTTTTGTGTGTTCCGCACTGGAGTAAGGGCTGGGTTAGGAGATACAGAAGAAACTGGGCCTTGTTCTCCAACTGCTGTGTTTGTGGGCAAGATTTAAAGGCAGTTCAATGCATTTTGCATGACTTGAGAAATTTTAGACTGCATTCTATATTTACTGTGTAGAAAGGGAAAGGTATGTTTTGTCTCATCTTTGAGGAATCCTTATGTTAAATCTCTGTCTTTTTGGGTAACCACAGCTATTGAAATAAAGCACGTGAAATCCCAGATCCAGTTGCAACATCCCAAAAATGCAGCCTTAATGCTTCTGAGAAGGCCCCACAATTTGCCAGTTCTCATCAGACAATCAGTGCCCCTGATCATCAGCCTAGAGTCTGGTCTCAGCCTAGAGTCATCAGCCTAGAGTCTGGTCTGTGAACGAAATACACGTTCTTCCTCTCACTAAGACCTCACAAATTTCCCAGCCCTGCCTAAGCCTACAGCAACTTTCTGTCTCATTTACATTGGTTTGAGTTGGGTGAGTTAAGATTAAGCAGAGATTGGCACAATAAGAGAGTCGGCCAACCCTCTGATGCTGTGAGTAGGCTGAACTAATCCCCTTTCTCCCTACAAAGACTTTACAACATAAACAGCTTCCTGGCAGTGCAGATGGACTTCTCCACTCAAGCCAGCCCTGTTTTGTTTTGTGAGATGAAACAAAATGACCACAGTTTATTTGACTAGCTCCAGAGTCATCACTTTGACATGTTTTCACAGTAAAGCCAAACTCAATCTGTGCCAGTTACCTGGAGCATTGGACTGGACTCATCACTTTTAATTCTTTTCTTGCTTTGAGGAAGGGGGGAACTTCTAATAGGTTCCTTAAGGCCTCCTCATTTTCCCTCCCATGCTAATCCTGTCTTTTGGGATCTCACTGTCAGTCCTTCGGTGCTGTCAGCCTGCTGTGCAGAGCTCATTGGCGTGCCAGGTCCTTACCCCACATCTGTGTTGTCTCACAAAGCAGGATGTAAGGATACTTTGGCAATACGAAGGGAAGGTTTTCCTAGCTGTCATGGTGAAAGGAGAAGGCACTGGAAAACATTAGTTTAAATCTCAGTGCAGTGCTGCCCCAGTGACTGTTAGCTTAACCTTCAAGTGCCTCCATTTTCTTACTGGTAGGAAGGGGTAAGTAGGGAAAAATGGGGAAAATTGAACGAACCTACTAATTAATATATGCAAACCACCTAAATGATAAGTGCAAATTCTCGTGTGAGACAACCAAACAGTGTACAGAAGAGTCCACTAATTCATAGTCCCTTGCAAGTAGAGGTACAGGACTCGCACTCTCCTCCTGCAGGCAGGGCTGCAAGGTGCCTTAGGAAGCAGCCAGCAACTGTAAGGAGCAGAGAGAGGTCTCAAAATCCCACCCAACCTACAAGTTCCCGCTGAGCAAGTACTGCAAGAGGAAGGAAAACAAGGGATTGTCCCTCAAAAGCTGCTGCCCTGTTTGCTGTGCCTGCCCTCATTTAGCTGCCAGGGTGCCTGGAACAGCACAGCCAGAAAAGCAGAACAAGGTAGGGAGTTCTCCAGTGCCATCAGCCTGCCCAGTGAGCCAGAGCTGTGCCAGAGCCCCCAGTGAGTAAGGGACAGCACATGGTCACAGTGAAGAAGGCTGAGGAGCAGTGAGGAGACAGAGGACACTGTCAGCGGGTGTTTTGGAGGCTCAGAGATGCATTGCTATGGAGGCTGTAAGGCATACGTTTGCAACACGGCCATAGGCTGGCAGTATCAAGCTGTGAAGGCAGAAGAGGCTGAGGAGAGTGCTGGTGCCTTTCTGCAGAGGTGGTCCATGGCAGGACCACTGTGCTGATGGCTGAGAGAGGAAAGGGAGGTCTCGGGGCTGCCCGAGAGTGTTGAAGAGGGCACGCTGAGCTGGTGCTTTCCATCTACCCATCATTCTGTTCTTGCTCAGCCACCTCAGTTGTTCCCTGACCCAGTCCTCGATTCCAGGCAATACTTTGTGGTGTTTCTTTTTTTGCCCCTCACTGCCTCTTATCAAGGTCTAAATAACCCTTCCAACTCCACGTGGATCTGCAGTGCTCTGCTATTCTCCCGCGGAGCTAAAAATTGTCTGCAGCAAAGCAGCTGCTGTGTAGATTTTATCTGACTAAAAGATTAGACTCCCTGAAATGCATCGAAGGGCTAGATCCTCACGGCTGGTATAAATCCTCATTTACAACATAGATCACAGCTATAACCAACATGTAAATCACAATGCTCCCTTCTGACTTGAAAATCTATGAATCTATGAAAATTGGCGTAATTGCATTGATTTCAGGAGGGCTGCTGTGATTTACGCCGGCTGGGGACGCGGCCCGGCGTACGCCCATCCTGTTAGAACAAATTAGAATTCTCTCTGTGGTGCGGCAGTTCAGCATCCAGGCAGGCTGGGTCAGCAGCAGCGTGCTGCGCCTACTGTCAGCTCCTCCGGTTCTCCCAGGGCCCAGAGAGGAGCCGGGCTCTCAGCTCCTCCCTGAACACTAAGACTGTGCCTTTTTGCCTTTGCCTCCCTGTCAGGTTGTGTTTGAAAAATACTGTGGCCCAGTAAAGCGGTACAGTGTAGAAGTGTAGGAATGGCAGTGCTTTGACCCAGAGAAGTCTGTGGGGGTTTTCACAAGGTAACTTCTCCTGTCAGATGTGGTTCAGGAAGCGCTTTTGCAGGGTGCATCCCGCACTTCTGCCCACAGACCTCTCTGAAGCGCTCAGCGCCGGTTCCTCGGCGTAGCGAAGGATGCATGCACAGTAGGCACCAAATCAGATCATCTGCCATTGAGTGTTTACTGTGTGCAGTGGAGGGATCTTGCTTTTGGGCTGCTGCATAAGCGGAGGCTGCTGCAAAATTAGAAGAGGGTGAACAAATGGCAAAGGGGAAATATGGAGAAGAATCCCAAACAAGGCATTTTGTTCTGCATGCAACCCATAAGAAAGCTCAACATGGTTTACTGTTAACTGGGTTTACATGGGATTGTTTTCAGGTAGAATAGCAATTCACCTTAGAGTCACTGGAATAAGAATCAAAATCATTAGTCTCACACAGCATTTACTAAAGCCCTTGTTGCTAGTGAAAGCTCTATTTAATGCTACCCTTGCATTTGTCTTACAATGGCTTGTTTTCTGGTGCTTACAATTTCCCAAAAAAATCATTCCTCTGGATTAAATTTTCAATGCCTGGCCTTTGCCAGGCAACCAAATTTTGTTGTTTTGAAGACAAACATTGATCAAGTTTCTAAGAAAAAGTAGAAAACAAACTTCTATATTATTAAATTACATTTGGATTCTTTTGCATACAATTTAGTCCTGATGAAATCTGCAAGCTAAAAATATGTAGTTTGCCTAACTCTCAGCCATGACTGGAGCCAAGGTCAATTGATTTTGGACATGCTCATTGAACAGTTTCCACTGTGCTTAGAGTCATGAGAGTGCAAGTCACAACAGATAAATATTGACGGGACTGTGAATGCACAGAATGTGGCCAAATTCTCCTTTTGACTACACAGTTTTATCTCTCTGGGGATATTGATGTTGCTTTTGCATATTTTCATAATCCCAGCTTTGGAGAACTTTCAGGTTTGGATTTTGGTTTAAATTGTCTGGCTATAGTGCTGTGATGGATGTTTAATTTCTCTAAAGACCTGTGTAAACAGGAGATCTCATTTTGGTGGCCAACCTGAAACTTGCAGCTTGTAGTGAATACCCAACAGAACCACAGTGTTTCACCCAGCTCTGTTGCAACAACCACTTCCAGTCTCAGAGTCCCAAGATTGTATCAGAGGTATGAGTCTGCCGCTAGTTTCAGTCATTAGCAAGTAAAAGAGACACAGGCACTAAATACAGGGTGTGCACCCTCCTCCTCACTCCTTCTTCCAAACACTGCTCTTTGGTCAACCCACCTCCATGTTTCCCTGGGCTGCACCGTGTCTATCAGGGAGTTCCTCCCTGTGCTGGACTGCCTAGCATCTCAGCCACCACCACAAAAGACAGGCCTGTGCTCTAAAATGTCTTGTTAGAAAAAAAACACACTTCAACCTGCTTACATACTTTGCAGTCTCATCCTCTGTTATTTTGAAAGAAAACTCAGCCTGGACACATCTAGTATGAAAGCTGCCACTGGCTGCAGGTTTTATTGGCACTTGCAAGAGATGGCTCCAACACAAGTTTCTGTGAGCTAGGTGTGGCCCCGAAAACCTCCATCCCACTCATGCCAGACCTGTCCTGGCTTGCTTGCATGAGGAAAAGAACTCATACTTGGTGCACAAAAATCCTTTCTGGGAAGGATCTCCTGACATAGCTACAAATAGGAAGAGGATGCTTTCTCAGACAACACACTCTTCTGCCCTCCTTTTTAATCTCGTGCTGCTATGCTTCCTCCCCACCTCATCGCCAGGGAAACCCTTTTCCTCTGGAAAATGCTGCTCTGACAATGAAACCGTTTGTGTGGAACACCCCTGCCTTGTCCAGAAAACCTGGTTTGGGTGGCTTTTTCCTGGCTGGCTTGCCTGGGAGGGTGGTGACTCAAATCACCTCTGTGCGTGTGAGCGAAAGGAGCGCCCGGCATCTGCAGCCAGCTACCTGATGACTGGCCATGCTGCTTGACTCTACCTTCTCCCCTCCCAGGGAGCTGGGGACCTACCTAACATGCAAGCAGGGCAGGTCCCTGGCTGCCGCACGAGGCGGGAGGGTGGGCCGGTGCCTGCCACTGAAGCCGGTTATTCCATTCCTGCTTAGTGGATGTTTTTATTACAGTGTGAAACGAAGCAAAATATCGAGGCTGGCTGAGGCTGTGTTGTGAGGAAATCCTCTGATCTTGCTAGCTTCGCTCAGTGTTAGCCTTTTATCAGGACATGAGCTCATTGCTGTTTCAGGCTAAAGACAGAGCTTTGTATGGATGCTTTGCTTTCGCTCTTGAAATTCTCTGTTTGAGTTGCTGCTTGTGTCAGAAAGGGCCTGATCACAAAAAATGTTAATGCTTTTACCAGGAAAGTTAGCAAGCACTTACGCGTCACTCTTCCAAGGGGTACAGGTGTGTAAGCAGAGGAGAGTCACACATCTCTCTTTGAATCGGGTTCTCGGAGCATCCATCTAGATACTCATTATCTTCTGCAGAAGATCCCCGATTTCTTTTATGTCACTGAGAGCTCTAGTTGCCTGGCAATACTTAGTAACTTCCAAGTGCCTCAGAGGGCTGGATGTAAACTGCAACATGGGCGCATTGTAAATGGAGGCAGGCTTATTTCAACATTTTTACAGAGGAAAAGATTGTCATAACCCAACTACTCTGAGGGGTTATTTGTTGGTAAAGGTTCAGACTGCCGAGGAGACAAATCCGGGCTGCCTTCCAGTGAGGTGATTATAAACTCGGCGCAATACCCAGATTTCTCCCTGACCGTCCTGCTTCCACCCAATTGTGCAAAGTAACTATACACCCAATACCAAACTAATGTCCACAAAACAATGTTTGGAAATAGGAGGTAAAAGAATAGTACCCTCTGGGTTCCAGTAGGCAAAGAATTAATCCAATCAAACATCAGGATTGCCAATAAATGTATGTCTATGAAACATCTAAATAGCCTCTAACAGTTTCTATGTTAGATCTAACCTTATTCAGATATTCGCAAATAAAAGTTTGCAAAAGCTTAAAGGTAATTAAAATTATAATAACACAAATAAAACTCACAATTGCAATTAAGGTTGCTGATGGTGTGATACGGTCAAACATCCCTGGCCAGGAGGATGTCACTGTGCTAGCAGCTAGCTCTGCTCTAAGGCCAGCTTTTACAGAGTTGCTTTATCTACACACTGTTACTTGTGACTTATGATTCAAAATCAGACCAGAAGTTCAGAGTTGCAGTTTGTGCTCCAAGATCAAATCACAAACCACAGGCAAGGTGCTTTTCTGCTTTTTCACTGTGAGGACTTCTTGCGGTTTCATGTACCAGTGTGTGTCACACCGGTGCACAACATCCAGGGCACTTCTATGAAAAGGAAGGGGGGGAAGTCGGTCACCACAAAGGTGCACAGAAAAGTTTAAACAGGCAGCTGAAATTAGTTCTTTTTATTCACATGATATTTTATTCCTTGAGATAACCAACTTCTGCTTTTGTTAAATAAACTCCAACAAAACCTCCCCCAGCCTTTGTCTGATGTTTTATTTTTCGGTTGCTGATCTGTTGCCAAAATTTAAACAAGGGGATGTCTGACCAGGGTATCCAGAGCCTAGACACAATATGCAGGGCAGTACTGAGGGACATGGCCTGAGGTATCAGCCTGCCTAGGCACTGGCTGGGCCATCTCGAGGGGTGTCACAAGGCTCCTGACATGTGAGCGTGGGCTCACCTGCCCTGTGACAGTGAGTGTGGGTTGGGTGAGCTGATGGGCAGCTTACCACCAGGGCCAAATGGCTGGTTCTTTAAGTGGTGGCCATGTCTCTTTCCCCAAGGCAAGAGTATCATAGCTGATTTAAAACAATCCAGAAGACTTGGTGATAGATTTAGCCCCAGCTTCCAGAGCTGGCACACTGTGGCAACACCAGGATAATGTCTGGTCTGCTGCAGAAGAGTCGCTTGCCCTGCTCGGTGCCTTTTCCCTCCATAGAGCCCCACCTAAGAGGCACGATTGCCTTCACCTGGCTTCCTAGGTCCTGCTTCCAGGCTGTACTGCACAGCAAGGTCAGGTACTCGGAAGACTTCTGTTCTGTTATGGAAAGACTCAGACTCCACCAGGCAGGTGAATGCTGTGTTTGCCACGTGGCTGGGGAAAGGCATGTTTCAGTCAGCTCAGTTTCCTTCCTTTAGCAGTGATAAAACTGAGTTTTAATCCAGCACTGCTGTGGAAGTTACCCCTGCTTACAGTGAATCCTGTTTGTAAACTCTAATTCAGCAATGGCTAGTTCAAATCGTGCTTTTAAATTCAAAGGTATGTAAAATGGTTGTGTCACGGACAGCTGACGCACTATTTAAGTGTTTTTCTTGCTCACATGGCAGTTCCTCATAGTCTGGAGTAACAGCTTTCCAGAAGATGTCTGGTAAAATAATCTCAAGCTGTTTCCTAGGGGAACTGGGTTTCTTAGCTGGACTTAGCTTCTTCTCCTAACATACTTGAAGTGGGAAGTAGGAAGAGGAGCCTATTACAAGTGGAAAGAGGAGCCTGATGGTGCCTCTAGCTGTCCACCAAAAGGCTCACCATCATGTGCATATTCCATGACAGGGTGAAGGACACTTTGGCACCTGTTCACACTTCCCATCATCACAAAGGGAAGGATGAACTATTGTATTCTGAATCAGGAAAAGCTTAACATAAAGAAGGATGCACTCTCTCTCTGTCATCTCGTTCAACACCACAGTCAGTGCTAGTTTCCCTGCATTCCCCTTCTTTTCCTTAATATTAGAGAGTGGCCCTCAAGAAGACATTGTGCTCCATGCCTCTGGGTGATGCCTGGTACAAGCTGAAGAAAATTGAACTTTCACGGCAGTGTAATTCAACGTCCTCTCATTGCACAGTGCTGTGGAAACCAGGCTTCAACCATTCCCTTCAGGGTGGGCACTGTGTCACTCTTGCCGTTTCCTCTCGCAGTAACCTAAAGCATGAATGGTGTTGGTCAACAAGCAGATAATTTAAATATTAAGAGAAATGTAGGAGAGGCATGCCAGGGAGGTGGGGACTGCAGGATGAAGTACCTGCCATACATTAACGATTATAAGATTATTGTACTTTCCTAATTTTACTTAATTGCTTTCCTTGTTTATTTTCCACCTTCTAATTTAGCTTCTTTTTTATTTTAGGTATATGTGATATAAGTGTCTAATGCAATTTACCACAATATCTTTGTCACGTTATGAAAGTCTTATCTTCATCAATAGCAAAAAGTTCCTAGAAGTAATAAGAAAAAAAAAACCAACTAAATTCTGTATTTCAGTGGACTCTTGAAGGCTTATGTCCATGGGAATGCTATACATAAATCTGCCGCATTTCATCTAGATTAATTTAGTCCTACATTTGGACTTCAACTCTGTGGTAAGTACAAAGTAGTTCTCCACAATAAAACTGCTTTGGAGTTAGCGAAGGTGTGCAAGATCAGCCACAACCTAGCTAATGTCCGGTATGTCCTGCTCAATCTTGTCTTGCAGCAACTTGTGCATACTTTCAGTTAATATTTTTGCTTGTAATCAGACTGTTGGATAAATTAGGATAATTACTGTGTTAAAAAATAGGTGGTGTAGTGGAGAAGGCACCATCGTGCTGCTTTGCGTGTAGCGTACCTGCCGCCTGTTGCAACCCTTCTCAGTGCTCATCCTTTCCCCTTCCTGACAAGTTAGCTGTCCTCTCTAATGGAAGTGAACGCTGATTGCAACATTCTGTAGCACACAGGCCTACCGAAGTCTCCCTGCCACATGCACACGCGGCTACGGTGTCTGAGCCAGCTTCTTGATCCTTCACGCTTTGAAGCACCGCTTGGGCTGGGGTGGCCAGTGTACTCTGCACTTCTGTTGCTTCTCAGAGCTCTGCTGATCCCAGGAATCATGCTCCCCTCCTTTTCCTGTGCCAGGATTTTGCAGTGGCATAAGCTCGTGCTTTCTGAGAATCTCTCTTCAAGGTTCTTATCACAAATATTACAAGCCAAATAATTCTTTGTTTTAGTAGCATAAGAAATATACTAAGGTAGACAAAGCAGTTGAGTTAGCAGTCCTGTTTCCTGCCACGCTTTCTTTAGCATTCTCAGGTGCTCTTTGTGTTAAGGTCAGTTCATAGAAGCTGAAGATTCGGCCTTAGACCCAAAAAAATAATTGTGGTAAACACTCCATTTTTCCAGAATAATCATAAGAGCTTTCTTTTTTATACCTTGTCACGATTGCAGCATAAGAACTATCAGGATGTAAATTTTCACGAGGAAGAATATGATGTAATTCTACTGAACCTGATTCTATACTGCCCCATGTATTGTGCAATCATTTTTACTTTTACCATGTTGGGCAGGAGATACCCTTGGCTTAGAGTAGTAGAGAGTTAAAGTAACTTAGTGTTGCTCTGAATGAATATGTAAATTGCAAGAGGCAGAGAATCTGATTCTATGCCTATAAATTTTATCAAGCCAGCTACTTGTCAAATTTCATTTTTGCTTTATTTAATCATTAGATATTACTGGAAGAAAATTGTACATTCTGCTCTTAGTTCTTCTGGTGCAAATCTGGAATAAGACCCTAATTCTTATCTCCTTCAGTCTGGTATCGGTGGAAATCAATTCCAGTGAAATTTACTTTAGATTTAAGCTACCATATTCATAATATAACGTGGTCCTTGTGGTTCTTAAAACAGATGCGTGGAAATTCCTACAGTTGTAAAAAACTGATCCAGGCCAGCTGGTTTCATACCATAGCATTTCCCTCTGTATGCTCTGTTGTCTTCTGCTTTTGGGCATCAGACATTCAGTTGGCTGGCCGTTGAGCTAGCTACAGTTTAAAAAATGGTTACTGGTATGTACTGAGTCAGCCGTGAGGTTTGCAAGGAGAGGCAAAGTACCTGAAACAAAGGTGTGGCTCAGTTAGCAAGTGTCTACCATTCAAACAGTCATCAGCTTCCACCTTAGTGTCTTGGAGAAGCTCTTCATGTGTTATATAATCCCTTCTGCACATTTTCCCTGCCAATTTATCCCAGGAACAGAGGGGGTAGATGGGGTGATGTGCCCTGGTCAATTTACCTTCTGTGGGGCTGAGAGCATTGCAAAACAGTAGAAGCGGTTCTTGAGATCAAACGCAAGAGCCTAAGTCAGCAGTTGCCAGCACTGGGGGCAGGAGTGGCTGTGGGAAACACAGGAGCCAGGCTGGTTGTGTGCAAATCGAACTGAAGCCCTGGTTCTTCACCAGAGGTACTTTTTGTAACTGGGGAGAGGCATAAGTTACCATCAGTCTTAGAACAGACTCATACTATGTACACGTGGGGCAATGCCAGCACCTTTTAGCTAAGGAGGGATAATGCTACCGTGGATGACGGGCAGAGGATCTGCCCAACAGGGAATTTATCCAGACTGGTGCCATTTGGCTTCTTGGCTGTTCCCACATACAAAGTGTTCAGAGTAGGACATCTAGCTAAAGGGTGTTAGCTCTCCAATTACCCTTGCCTAGTATAATAGCTCCCAGAGGCCCATTCTTTGCTGCTATAAATTAGAATAACCCTTAAGGTTGACTAATTTGTCCGTGCCCTTTACTAGGGATGAGGGTGATATGCGGGAGATGTAGAGCTGCCTTCTCCCCTCACAGCCTCAGGGCTCTCTTATCCACCTCAGCCCAGTTGTTAGTGCGGATCAGTTATAATCCTGACTTCCCGCTAACGCTAAGAAAAAGCCGCCTAGGCAGGATGTCACACGGGACGAACTACATCCCTGCAGAAACGTACCGCCATTCTCTTCTGTGGAAAGCCAGGGCAGGAAGGCACCACCCTGAGCACCCCTCTCTTCCACTCCCTCTCCCGTTTCCACACATGCTCCCTTACCGGTGTGCTCACTTCACGGGTGGAGGCTGGAGGGCTGTCTTGAACGTGGCAGCGAAGCGCCCTTGCCCTGCCGACAGGTATTGCTAGCCGTGTGAGCAGACAGCAGCGATGAGGCAACTGTTTGTTTGTGTAGGGCTGCGCTCCCGATGGCTTGTGCAGTTGCACCGAGACACCGCTGAGCACATTGCGCTCGCAGCCGACACGTGCCGGGCGGCCCTGAGACACGGCAAAGTGAGAGTTTCCAGTCCTCTGGCTACAGCAGCGCCAGAGTTGCGTAGCCCAACGGGCGCTTGCATAAGCAGCAGGCGTGGGTTGTCCCTTGGCTGTGGCTCAGGGAAAAAAAAATACTTCTTTTTGGTTACCTACCTTCTTCATCTTCCCAAAAGTTGCATTTTCAGCATGGAGAGAAGCTGTTAGGAGCAAAAGGAGCTGATGATGTGCTGATCTGCATGTACAATTTAAAGAAAAGGGAAAAGAACTCGCATGAGGAAACCTTCACCTGAAAAGATCTGGTTTGTTCTGCTTTAATCTGTGTTGTTTGATTGACCCTTTCTGGTGACAAACCTGGTGCACTGCTTGCTGTACCTTTGAGGTCAGGCAACAGAGTTCGTTTCCATCCTGGAAATGGTAATTTCATAAAGTGCTGGAGCTGAACATGCAAGACAGGGATATTACCCCAGCCTAAAAATTCCTTTAGAGTGGCAGCTTGGATTTAAAATTCCAGAGAGGCCCCTGCAGCCCCACCAGTGGCTGATGGAAGTTCACACATCTATTTTGACAATACAAAGCTCGGAATGGAGGTGTCTACATCAGGTTTCATGTAGGCACCTCGTGTTCCAGCCTTTGTTAAGCTGTGTCCAGGTATACCTGAAGATGCTTGGGGTTCCCTGTCCTGGACCCTCCCAGCACCTTGGGGAACTGATCCCCCTGAAGAGTAATCTTGGGAGCGTGGTGGGAGACTGCGTTATTTTTCAGGCGCACCATTTCCCTGATCCACTTTGTATACAGTGAAGCAAACATTTGTCTGAGCACAGCAGATGGGTGATGTGGAGGAGGGAACCAGCGGTGAAGAAAGAAGAGACTAAGTCTACTAAGCCAGCACTGCCACCAAATAAACGTGCCTTGAATTGCAGGCACTTGAAGCTCATCTGTCAGTGGTGCCTTTTCATAGGGTGACAGGGAACAGGACCTGGGCCTAGGAACTAAGCTCTGAGATTCAGATTTATTTCAATTTAAAAGTTCTTCTAAAAGAAGCCAGATATTCTTTTGTTTAAGTTTGTCCAGCCAAACCACTGTCAGTTGCCCTGTTTCCCTTTGAATTATCTCCTCTGAGTTCTCTGCAGTGCCTTGAGTTTGCTCTGGAGGGAATGAAAACAGAATTGAGCTCTGGCAGCTCATTTCTCTGTGTTTTTCTGGAAAAAAAAAGAATTAAAAAAAAAAGAATCCATGACATGGGGACCCCTGTGTGTTACCTTCTGGCTTAGGCAGAAGGCAAGAGCAGGCATCTAACTGCACCCAGATGCCTGCAGAGTGGCTGTCGATCACAGACCAAAAGGGCCGGTGTGATCGTGTGCAGGAAGAGCGTGTGAAGGACAAGGAGACTGACTCCCCCTTCACCGACACGAGTGTTTATCAAGAGACTTCTTTAGCATTATTGTTGTTACCCTAGTGTAAACCAAGCAAATGGTGAGAAGAATCAGGCCAAAGTTCGAATGAGTGTGGTTTTCGGTGCGTTCACCTTACATGACTGCTCCCACCCTTTGCACAGCACACAATAAACGTTGCCAAGTTGTTTGTTATGGTCATCACTGCAGAATACCAATTCCAACGCTACTGCACCCTGGTCAGACCTCAGCTCCCTCCTCTCCCTTCCCAGCTCTTTTTTTAGGTCCTGCAGGCACTGCAGATGGTCAGCTATTAGGGGGAATTGGCTGACCAACACAAGGCTCAATTTTTTTGCTCTGAGCTGTACCCCTGAAAACAAATCTTTTTTTTTCTTTTTTTCCCTTTTCTCTCAGCTTGTTTCCTTCTCTTTCTACATTAAAGCACCAAGGAAGCCCTAGCCCTCATGCTGATTTCACCAGAACTGGAGACTATTCAGCTGAGTTCAGACCTTGTCCACAACCTCAACAAGGTTTGGTCAGGTTTCACGGTGGGAAACCAGTCTGCTCCTGTCTGAACGTGTGGAATTGCACAAGGGAATATGATGAATGTGAATCTTTTTCTTTCTCAGCGTATCTTCTGAAATCCCACTGGACAATCTGTGTGACTGGCAAAACTCTCCCATAATTCTGAGTGTGTGGCCCATCCCAAATCTTATCTCACATTAAAGGATTAAAGAGCATGTCAGTATTTCTCCACCAAAGGTTTCCAAAAATCCTGTGAAGAAAGCCTCTGTTTTTCTTACTCTCACTGGCTGGGAACCAGTGGTGAAGCTGAAACCCCTAACTCCAAGCGGGTTGGGCCAGTTCTCATTACCGCTCCTCTCTGGTCTGGGGTTGCCACCACCTTCCTCGGGCATGGCTGACTCCATCCATCCCTGCCTTGGGCATCTCTGGCCTGGATGCACTGGTGCTCCTGGTTCCTGGAGAGTGCTGCAGGCACTGGGGCTGATCTGCAGAAGGACCCAGCAGTGCTGGGACAGATCTTATGTACCTGGGCTGCATGCTGCGCAGGGTATCACTCTAGGACATTCTTCTAAATTTTCTTTCTTGAAATTCAAAGGGAAAAAGACAGACTAGTGATTCCCCAAATCCTTACCAGCAGATAGATCTTCAACTGGGGCAGATCACCAGGACAAGTACAACTACAGGCTGGGTGGAGAATGGACTGAGACCAGCTCTGAGGAGAAGGACTTGGGGATGCTGGTTGATGAAAAGCTGAACATGAGCCAGCAGTGTGCGCTGGCAGCCCAGCAAGCCAACTGTGTTCTGGGCTGCATCAAAACCAGTGTGGCCAGCAGGTCAAGGGAAGGGATTCTGCACCTCTTCACCGCTCTTATGAGACCACACCTGCAGTACTGTGTCCAGCTCTGGGGTCCTCAGTACAGGAAAGACATGGAGCTGCTGGAGCAAGTCCAGAGGGGGGGCACAAAGTTGATCAGAGGACAGGCTGAGGGAGTTGGGCATCAGATGACAGGCTGAGGAAGTTGGGCTTGTTCAGCCTGGAGAAGAGAAAGCTCTGGGGGGACCTAATTGCTGTCTTCCAGTACCTAAAGGGGCCTACAGGAAGGCTGGAGAGGGGCTGTTTACAAGGGCAGGGAGTGATAGGACGAGGGGGATGGCTGTAAACTAAAAGAGGGGACATTTAGGTTACATATTGGGAAGAAATTCTTCACTATGAGGGGGATGAGGCACTGGCACAGGTTGCCCAGAGAGGTTGTGGAGGCCACATCCCTGAAAGTGTTCAAGGTCAGGCTGGATGGGGCTTTGGGCAACCTGGTCTTGTGTAGGGTGTCCCTGCCCATGGCACAGGGGTTGGAACTAGATGATCTTTGAGATCCTTTCCAACCCAAACCATTCTGTGATCCTGTGACATTACTGGACTGAATTCCAGTCAAGAGTCTGGCCTCACATTCTTTAAATGGAAGCAATACTCAAATGCAACATAGAAAATAAATGTCCTCTCTTTACATGTAGCAAATGATTGCCCCTTCAGGGGTAATAATGTTGTTTAATTCTTCTGCTCAGTGTCCTGCCAAGGAGTTCAGTACTGGATAACACAAATAAAAAACATTCCCACCCTGAAGGGCTGACAACTCAAGAGACAGACATACTGCAGACTGGTTTTGCCAGGGAATAAATAGGTGAGCATGGTTTCATGTTTAGCACTTTTACCAGTGATGAAGAGCAGGACAGATTCAGAAATGAGGAAGTCTGAGAGAGGGTTTTTTCCCAGTTGATCTTCGGAAAAAAAAAATAAATAATGCCATCCAGTGAATTTAGGAGAGTTCAAATGGGGAAGGAGCTAGAGAGCAGTGTTTGGCAAGGGAGAGAAAGACAAACTGTTCAGGGCAAAATTTACCCACAGGAGAAAATCACTTTAGAAATTCCCTCTTAAATAAATCAGCAGGTTTTTTTCCAAATAATCCCATTTAATGCACATGGACTGCAAACTGACTCTCTAATTCATTACCCGTGTAACAAAACTCACATAGTTAAACCACATTTTCTAATTTAACCAGAGTATCTGACAGCAAAGGGCCACTGAACAACTTAAGTACACTTCTTCAAAGGTCAGAGACAATTGACCAAGTCTTACCTTGCTTTTCTGGCTACATGAAGCCTATATTTCTAGCCATGCCTAACGATAAAGAAAATCTTGACTGCAAGGATAAGGAAAGTAGCAGTGCCTTTATTGTGGCTGCAAAGCTATATACATCTGCACAGGCAAGCAAGGTGCCTATACCATAGCAGAATTCACACACACTCATGTGTAATTCAAGGCTGTGATTCTCTTAGTTATTGATTATTGCTCTGTAAAGTTTCTAAGCTTGTGTCCAGATGCATAAATGCTTATATAAACCTTGTCTCCTTCCTGCACCGAAGCGAAACAGTAGGGATTTACACCTGCCCTTTGCACGGTCCTGGAGGTGATGTACACCTTTAGCTGCATGCTTTTGGCAACCTGTCTGCGTGGCTATTTACACAATATTTACAACATACATTATCTCAAAAAAAAGTATTTACATTTGGTTATCTATTCAGAGGTTTTCATGTGTCACAAAGCATGATTTAGCTTACATGCTTAATTGTGGTGAAGGAAGAGGGTAAAAATGACACAGAAAGCTCTGTATTAAGAGGTTAAACACACCCACAGATACAATCAACTAACAATGTGATTATTATGGGATTGAGACTGAGTGTTCTGGTATTTCTAAAAGCCTTCAGGACCATTTGCACTTATGACACAGCAATACTTTAATGCACCTTTTTATTTCAGAACATGAAGTGTGAAATTCCCACATACCGGTTTCCCAGGCTTGTATTCTTTATGTGCCCTCACATCACACCGGCATTCACAGGAATTTACTATGAATGCAGGGTCGGGTCCTGCTACAGGTTTCTGTTTTCTAAGTCTGTTCGGGAAACATGAGAAGCAGCAGATATTACATGTGCAAATTTCTACTTTCATCTCTAGGTGGGTACGAATAGTTGGTCATTAGTTAATGATGACATAAGAGCTGGCATTCCTGATAAGCCCACAGTTCCTTCAGGCTTGCTGGAAGGCTGCAATCCTATTAGTCAGATGCTGTAAAAGTTGGAGTTTTTAATTACCTTGGAGTCAAGATAACTCTTCCCTTTCTGAGCTGCTAGGAATTAGTCACGGATATGTGTCCAAGGGAAGGATTTGGCCTCCATGTTTTAATTAAGATCACATCTAAATACAGTGAAAAATACAAACCATTTTCTATGGTACCCAACAAACATCTTTCCTACTTGACCTGTCTCCTACCTCTTTGTCATCACCCTTCATGATTCAGGGTTCACATGACTTCCTTTACCTTCCCCCCTCAGCCTCACGCTTGCCACCTCTGACAGTCTGATTACTTACAGCGGGGGACCTGAGGACAGTCGGGGGACAGGTCTGTACCGCAGTTTGATTGTGTCAAAGTCAAAAAAGACTGTGAGAGGGGATCTCAGGACAGCGTGCTGGCAGACAACCAAGAGGAGCGTGTCAGCTGCTGTGTTTTGTAAACTAGCAGCAATCCTTTTGCCACTGTGGATTGCAAAAGCAGCAGTGCTGCCAATGTTTATACGCCTCTGGCATCCTGACTAAGAATCTTTTAGTTACATCATAGGTATGTGCAATAGGGTTTGTTTATTTGCTAGCTGGCAGGGAGGTTTTTGGCTAGATGCAAGACACGTGGTCAAGCGTGTACCTGCACATCAGAATTATAGCTGGGGCTGCACCAGGACCATAAGGAGATAGACTTATTTTTTTAGCAGTGATTGGGGTAGTAATGGGGGAAGGGGGACATTGCTTTTTTTAGGTCATTAGCCTAACAAGTAGTACTGCATTCTTTTGTACTAGGTGTTACTCTAGTATGCATAATTTGACTTTTCTTACATTGTACTGTGCAACAGAATTTTGTATAGCAACTCTCCTTTCCTATGCTCCAGCTTGTAGCTAATGGGAATTGAAGACATTGTAAGGGAGCACAAGACTGTAGGCCAAAGATTTGGTTTGTGTTTGTTTTTTCTCTGTGGTCCATATCTGGATCTGCAAGATTAAATATGCACTGGGTCTTTACCTACTGGAGTTGCCCTTGTTGGGTAGAGGCTGGTTGTCAATAGGAACTTGATCTGAAGAGTACCAGGCAAGGTCTTAGTCTAATGTCTTAGTGAAGTCCAGCATCCTTTCATCAAATGATCAGGAAATGCAAAGCTAGAAAGACCACTGTTTTCATGCCTGGAGTATATGGACAGAGATCATCTTCTATTGTTTGTCATTTTTTTTTTGTTTCACTAGCAATACAAGTAGTTTAGCACCGTCCTTCTTTAAAAAGGTAAATACTATATTCTAAGACTATCAAGACCCCAACTGAACCCATCATTATGAAGGATGCTGGTACAGGTAGAAAAGATGAACACTATTCAATGGAAATAGAAATGTGATCGAGAGAGACAGGGTGACATGGCAGTGAGGAAAGTAGCCTTATAAAATCCAGACACAGTTCCCTTCCCTGCCTTGGCTTCTTCTTGACCTGCAGTGACTCACTGAGAGCATCCATAGCCATTCTTCCTCACCTTGTTGATTCCGATCCCCTCTGAATGGGGGTTCTGAGAAAGCTCAGCTGTTTCTGTAGCAGGTGCAGAGCTTTGTGGCCTGTGTTGTCCACGGCAGTGAGCAGCAGAGATTCGGTGGCTGCTACATGATCAGGCAAACTTTTCTTGCAGTGGAGAAGCTGCAGCCCTGAGAGCAGCTGTAGCGAGTACAGATACTGTGCTAGTGGTGACCCAGGTAGACCCGTCCTGCTTCTAAGCCAGATCCCAGCACTAGCTCTCAATTATTTTGTTTGTAAAAGCATGAGAGGATTGCTGTGCCTTGCAGACATGAAGTTTGAATGATTACAAGTGTGAGACACTGAAATACTACACTAGTAGAAGTACCTCAGATGAAGAATTATTGCTCTGTTAAGGCCAATGTGATTTTCTCCAGGTTGTCCTGTTCAGTCGGATTCTAAAGGGCAGCGATAGGATTTTCTTAACCTCTGTGGAATGATGCTAGAATTCTGTTTGTTGGCTTTTATTTTCATAAACCCTATTGTCTGTAGGATTTTTCCATAAGGGATCAAAGCATCTCTACAGACCTTGCTCACCACATCCTTCTTCTCCCCTTTCCTTCTCCTTTGAACTTGAATATACACTTCAATGGAGTATTCTGGTAAGTAGCAGGAAAAAAAAAAAACATCTGAGCTGATACTAGTTTTGTATAATTAGATTGCAGAGTTGCATTGGATTGCTTTCCGTGAGGAAAAAAAGAGGAGTATCATCCCGAGGTAGGCGCAATACCCTCAAGAGTAAGATCCTGGGCCCTAAAATAACAAGTTACTGCAGGCAAACTGGATTGTTTAGCTCCCAGATCCTTTCCAATCATCATTTATAACAAAAGAAGGATATTTGCTTAAGTTAATGTTTGAGCTTCTTCTCATCTTCTGTGTTACTTTTCGGAAACTGCTGCAATACTAAATTAATCTTTTCGGGTATGTGTTTATACTGCACATCACATTTCTCTTTTGCATTCAATGAAGGCCCAGTGGTTCTAGCAAACTTCAAAAGGGATTTCATATTCTGTAAAATACTTCATATTTCTCTGTATCAAAGTCTGATTTTTTTTTTCCAGGGCTGTACAAGCTCACACTACCTACCTAGTCTGTCTGTCCACATCACTTTCATGTGTTTCTGAATTGCTAATGAAGGCTACATGGGCCTCAAAGCTTGCAAAAGGTTCCCTTTGACTGGGTTTGCACAACCTGAATTAATTCTCCTCTAGAAATCCCAAAGTGCCTTGTCCTTTTCTCCCATTGCTTACAAAGAGAATTTCCCTTGGTAGTGAGGGTGGGGTCTTAGAGGCCCAGCAACAACATCAGTGACCAAAGGTTATCACTTTTGCTTTGCAAATTATTTATAGGGAAATGGAGAGGATGCAGAATCTGGGGACATATTTGCAGCTGATATTCCTGCTTTTGCTCTGCTGTAGCCGAGCTTCAAGTCTCCTGGTAAAATACTGAGTGTTCACTTAGGAAGCGTTGAACACTGCTGTTTATAATGTAACAGCACAGAACTTCAATAGCCAGCTTGGAAAACTGCCGAAATCCCCAAATGTGCAACTTTACTAAGAAATCACTACTATTGTTGTGACAGTGGGGCAGTCATACTTTTTCTCACCTTTCCTTTCTATTTATCCAGCTTAGCTGTAGATCTAGTAAACACATATTCCTGCAAAAGAGGGCCAAGAGGTGTCTTCCCTTCTCAAGTCATCTCTGCTCCCGAGATGAGACAGAGGTGGTGCCTGTGCTGTTCCTCTGTATTGTACATCCACGCTCCATCAGGGCTCCATTACTGCTTGCACGAGACGTGCAGCAGCCTGTTCACTACAGCAGTCTGGTGTATGTGTATACTCGGCCCTTCTGTTCAGGTTAAACTCTTGTGTTCACCCCAGCAAAATGTTGTGTCTGTTCCCGTGACTATCCCTGTCATTCGTGGTGTCTTTCTGCTCAGCATATATGACTATTACATTGTCTGTGCAGAACCAGACCTTCCTCCCGAAGCGCTGGTGACTGAAAGGACTGCCAGAAGGATCAGTTAGAAGTGGTTCAGAGTTGAGCAGAAACGAGTGTTTGACTTACAGAAATTATTATTTTGTGACTAGGCAACATCTTCTAACAGATAATAGCAGATTTGTTCTTTATTCATTGTCTCTGCAAAAATATGGCAGTTCCTGGTACTCATTCGGAAATGACCAAATCACATCAGTGCCCTGGTCTATGGTCTCCTTGTCTTGGGTCACATGTACATCAGCGACCAGGAGAGTTACTACCAAGCAAAGATAAAATAAATTCACAGCTGGGAAATAAACTGTTAGTATAGGTTTCTTCCTAGTAATAAGCAGTTAATTTCTTGGCTTATATCCTAAAATGAAAGATTAAAGAACACATTTTGTATGCTAGTAACTATTTTTTACCAAATAGTTCAAGCTTTCTGTTATTTTTTCATTCCTGCAGTTTCTTTAACCCCAAGAATAGCCTATAACTACAAACCCTCCGTGTTGACAACATGTTGATAGGGGAAAGAGAGATTTGTCTTTACGATTTAAAATTCTGTAATGACAGAGTGAAAGAATGAAAGTATTCTAAAAAGGCAAATAATTCTTTATGCAGGTTGTATCAGAAACATTCCTGAAATCCTTTGTCCTCTGTGAAAAAAACAGAATGTGAAAGAAACCAAGGTGAAAGAAACCAAAAACGTATGGTGGGCTGATTCCAAGAAGGACCTATGCACATAATTTGGTTTATAACTGAAAGAGAGGTGCCTGAGCGCAAAGCTGCACTGCATACATGAACGTGTCCACCGCATCGTGTATGGCATAAACTTTTCCCTTTAATACTTCTCAACCCGCTGAAGCTGTGCATCTGCTCATGCCCAGAAACGCCTCAGTCCTGAGAAAGCTGAGCAGAGTGACACCTACCCCATCACAAACCCAGCAGCTATGCGCTCAGTGCTTATTTCCCCAGCGACACCTGCGCTGCTAAGGATTGTCCCGGCACATCTGGCACATAAGATCCAAACAGAATGGAGTGGAAACCTTACTTTTATTTAAAGACTTGGCAGGGAAAGGTGGCAGGGGCAGGTGCCTTCCATACTATAGCCTACTGGTTCAATAGCCTACCCTTCACTCGCAAGGCTCTGCCAAAGTGGCTCAAGTCCACACCTTCCCTAGCAGTACACAAACCACCAAGCTAAAGGCCAGTCTTGACAGAAAAAGACACCTTAACGTAGCTGTCAGCTTCCGAGAGCAGGATTAGCTGTGCCATGTCCTGGCACAGGTTTGTCCATTGTTTCTGCAAAAATATGGCAGTTCCTGGTACCCCTCTGGAAATGACCAAATCACATCAGTGCCCTGGTCTATGGTCTCCTTGTCTAGGGTCACATGTACATCAGTGACCAGGAGAGACACTACCAAGCAAAGATAAAAGAAATTATAATTTATATATAATGAATATGTAATTCTATATAAGAAAATATAAATTATAGCGGATGGGACAGGGAGTCCCAGGATCCCCGCACACACTGGGGTCACCTTACAGCAGTTTCTATGTTAACCGGTGCTGTCATTGTCCCTGCTCTGTGGCAAGTCACCAGTTGGTCCGAGGTGGCACAGACAGCTGTACTGCTGTGCTTTCAACAGCCTGGGGTCCCTGACCTAGAGCTTGATTCTTTCTTCACAGCAACATTGGTTCAGGGTAATGCAGTCAAAAGAGTACAAATCAGAGGGAATTCTAGTCCACGAAATGTCTTCAGGATGCTCCAGTTACCAACGAAACAAGAAAGCAGTCTACCATCAGAATTAAAATCATACATATATAAATATGTCCCTATATGTTTTTCTCTCTTTCTGCAGCCCTTTTCTTACGTTTTCCTGAAAGCAGAGTAATTAATAGCATGGGTGGCATGTGTTTGTTGCTACATTGCTATAGAAAAGGTGCCAGAGCCCTGTAATAAATTATTTCTCTGAAAAATTAAATATCCAGACAACTAACCGTCAAGGATTTTCCACGCACAGATGGGAGCTGCAGAAGAGCAGATCTGTGGGGTCTGAATCTCATGCAGCACAAAAGGAGCCCTTTCATGTTACATGAAAACACCCTGCAGTGTTTGAAATTAATTCCTTTGGATCAGGGGGAATCAATTTTGGTCAAATTGCCTTCAATCAAATGACTAATGGTTTTGTTAAAAATCTCATTGTCAGTCTTGAAGAGAGATGTTGATCTGGATAAGCTGTGCTGAGCTTCCCTTCTCTCCCTCACCACTCATGGCTTGAGAAAACTCTTCAGAAAAACATCCCATGCAGCATATTATGATGTTATCATGTGTTAGCACGTCTCATTCACAGAGCTGTCCAATCTGATTTTAAATTGCATGTAAATCTTCAACTAAATATAATCCAGATTTCATATTGTTTTATTATTATTTTCTTCCTCTATACCTGTTCCCAGAGTGTGTTCAACAAGACCATATTATTTCTTCCTCTATCATGAATATGCATTCTGTTCAGGTGTTCGGTTTGGGATCTGGGATGGGCAAAGCTGAAGGGGTTTCTTTCTCATGAAATCCAGGTGATCAGGGGAGTTACAGTTCATTAATTTTCTAAAATTCAATAGCAGGCCAATTCCACTTCTCTTTATCTGATCAGATTTTGGTGTAGCATTAGATTTTAAAAAAAATGCCATTGTGGAGTGTATCATCTGAGATTTAAAGAAAGAATTACTTCTGTTCAATTGTGGTGAACGTTATTTGCCCTCTGTGTGCAGGTCTTCTATTAGATGCAGCGGGTTTTTCCTTGGATAATAAGAAAGGGATTATGTGAGAGATAAGTTGATTATTCAATAATTCCCCAGGAAAAAATTCTGAAGCAAATTCAGGTGATAAACACCATCTGTGTAGGGAAGAACAGTCTGTGAATGGATATGGTAAATCTCTCATATGTGTATGTGCAATATGTTCTCCATATCCCAAGTTGAGGTAGTCAGGTCCAACACCTAAATCAGAAATCTTCTGCACCCAGCCCACCCCCAGGCAACAGAGCACTTGACCATATTGTGGACATCCAGTGCTTTATTTCCAGATCTTTCTCTGGGTTAAGCAGAGAAAAATGTAGCGAGTTTTGAGTGTCTGGTGAGCTCCAGTCTTTCCTTGTTTACTGGCACAACTCAGTTGAGGATTTCTTCTCCAGGTTTGCTTTGAGTCTTTCTAGCGATTTGCTTGATTCCCTGCGCAGCGTCTCACAGCTCTATATTGATATTACCATGGGTAAGGTTCTTTTGGAAGACTGTATTTTTTTCTGCTGCTTCACTTTTTTCCTAAATATATATGTGGGAAGCTGGTGCCAGGCTTTGGCTATGCATCATTTTTTCATATGAACTATACAACATCCGGAAGATGCTCTGCACTGAGTTTTCCAGTATGTCTGGATGTCCACTGGTGGCTTCACTGTTTCATTGCTGGGCTGTCATGTGGAAAACCTCCACTATTTTGTTCCTTGGGAAATCTGATTATTAGCGGCCTTCAAATTCTGCCCATGATGGTTAGGGAAGCAAAATTATGTGATTACACCAGGTCTGGTGCTTTGAAGGGCTCCTTAAAGTGATCACATCAGTGCTTGCAGCACAGCACCTCGTTAGCCCACCAACCTGCTGTGTTAGCCTTCACAGGGCACGACGGGCTCTGCTGCTGCACAATGCACACCGCTCACACCCACAGAAATTTAAGAAAAGTTTGTTCTTATGCAGAGTAGCTGTAAAGAATGCAGAGGATGATGTAGTGAGACTTGCAGCATTGTAACTGATTGCACAAGAAGCGAACAATGGAGAATCGGGCCCTTGATCTTTCATGTGACGCCTTGTTGAGCCCAGACTTGGTACCACAATCAACTTTATACTGCACGGGCGGTTGTAGTGTATGAAACTGTTTACTGCTCTTTTAGATCTGCTTTCTGCGAGGTAACATTACAGGAGGAACCACAGGATGCTTAGAAGCATATCTTTGGGAGGTTTTTCCAAATGTTAGAGAAGTTGATATAAATTTTCTTTAAAGTTTGAGTGTCTTCCTTCCTTTGATTGAAGTTGATAATTGTAGACAATGTTTCCAAACGGTTGTGAAACCAATCCAGACTTGCTAGTAACACAGAGAAAAGGAAAGATTTGGAAACTGAAATGTCATGACATTTTTCTATCAGTGTGGCAAACTCTTTCTGAACTGATATATTTTGATTTACCTTATCAAAGGTTTAAAAAGCATAGTGATAACAAGCTCATCGCATAGACATTTTCAAGATTAATAAGTTATCTTAAATATTTCTGCATTATCTCCACACTTCACCAAGCTTTCTGCATCTGATCATTTTAGAGAGGCTTCAAATAATTTTCAGAGGGATTACTTAAAATTCAGAGCATGCCACAATGAAAACTAGCTTCTCTGCAATGGTTTTGAAGTGACCAAGTAACCTACTGACTTGCATTATAGTACACAGTTCATGACATACTGTCCTCATGACTCACTGAAATTGTTCTTTCTAGCCATGCCCAAGGCTCTCCTCCTGCCTACCCTCACCCCCCTTTCCATACCTCTCACCAAGAGCTGCTTTTCTCACCCTGATCTGCAGAAGACATCACCTAATGAATGCTTTTCCAGTATTTGGGGTACTGTTGTTTCTCTTGTCTAAGCTCATTCAAGCCCTTTGAGACAGTAGGAATCCTAAGAGCCTTCTGACAGTGCGGTAAGAGCAGAGTACGCTGGGCTCATCATTTGCTGTGCTAACACCTCCTCCCCCCTCCCCTTCCCCTTTTCCTGTTATTGTTTGTGTTTTGTGTCCTTCTCTTGGAATTGTAAGATTTTGAGGGAAGGAGACAGGTTCTCACTGTGTTTATCAGGAGCCTACCAGGGCAGGGCCGTGGTCTCAGCGGTATTTGCGGTAGCGAGCAGCTTGGTGTTTGAGGGTATTTTAAGGGATGTAGCCAGGTGTTCGAGGATATCGTAGAGGATGTAGTAGACATGGGTACTGCACTAAATTCCCGCATAACGGAGGACTGGAGAAGCAGGGGCCATTGAAATACTTTCTCCTTCTTCTCAACACCCATTTTAGCTCAGTTCTTAATAACTGGGCTAAGGATCCACAGCCCCTATCTGTAGTGCTCTTGAAAAAAGGGTACCTTTTTTTGCCTTGATAAATGTCCAAGATAAATGAATATGCCAAAAATTTTCTTTGGGATGATCCAGGTTCTCCCGTGCCAAACTGGGCTGTGTGCTAAAGTAAATAAACATCCTCCTGAATTTATTCTCTTTAATTATGTTAACCAAACATAGTAGATTGTGTTTAATATAAATGTCTAACACATGGAAGAACTGATAATGTCTTTTCTTTCTTCTCTGGCTTGGTTTCAGGTAGATGTGAAACAATGATCTGCATTGCACTAAAATGCTTTTTTTTTTTGCTTTTTTTTTTCTTCTCCCTGAAAATGGCTGGGTGTGTAACGGTAAGAGCAGGGAGAGCAGTCACCTCAGAGAAAGGTGTGCTCCCTTCAGCACTCCTCTGCCTTGCTCCATAGTCATCTTGTTGGCTCCAGTGTCTGTGCCTGCCTGCTGACCCAGCATCCTGTTCATGGCAGGCTGTGCATCCCATTCTCAATTAGAATATTTTAACAAAAGTAATAGGACTGACATAGCTGCATGGTCAAGTGCCATTCAAAAATGAAGCCTGTGAGTCCTTTCAGAGCAACAGAAAGGGGGAAATGGCAGGTTTGGATCTAATACAGAAAAGGTTGACAGGATGATTAGTGGGATGGTCTTTGCAGGCATGAAGAAACCAGCATGTGAAGTTTTCTGTGGATGTGTATGGGGAAGGGTTTTCAGGCAGCCACTGCAAAAGCAGAGAACATCCCTAGCTGTTGGCCACAAGATGCTTTGAGGAATGGTGGGAGGAGGTGGTGGTGTCCTCAGGAGGTTCTGAGCCTTTGCAGCAGTGATCACTCATACTCTGGGTCAAGCACTTAGCACCTCTCTCTGACTGGAGGAGAAGGAGGACTGTGGCTGTAGGTAAAAGGAGATTCAAAAGGCAGTGACTGGAGCTGGGGTTTTTCACTGGTGTCTGAAGTAATAAACCGAGACCTACTGCTAAACTCATGCTCAGAAAGCCTGTGTCTCTTGACCCTACAAGAGACTTCCATCTCCTGTATTTGCTTTGGCTACCAGATATGTTGTAAGCATTCAACTTCCATTCTCACCTGTCATACAGGCTGCAGGTTGTGTTCGTGTGGGGGCCTATCTCTGATATGTAGCAGAACATTCAGCTCAGTCTTAGAACTTGTACAAGGACTTTCCATCTAGACCTTCTCCTTCACAAGACCGGGCCTTGCAATGCTAGCTCAGTTTTACAAAGGAGAGGCCAAACTGGAGCACAGCAGTGCAGTTTGCTATGGGTCAGCAGCAGTGCAGAGGTAGAGACCTGGTCTTCTCCCTCTCATGTCCCACTCTGCAGAAATCGTCTTCTCCAGTGTAACACAGAAGCAAATGAGGGAGAAGCTGGTGGAGGCAGAATGGCCAAAGAAGCAATGCTGGAGTTGCAAAGAGGATTTTTGGTTTGTCTACCCTGTTCACCGTGTGGAGAGCGGAGAGCCCAGCTGCACCCCGTGCTGCAGGCCTTGCCACCTCATTTGGGTGGGCTGGGAACTGAGCTCAGCATGCGGAAACCCTGAGCTCGGCTGTTCCTGAGCGTGGTGCTGGGGCTTTGAGCGCATGCTGCAGCTGAGCTGCCACCAGCCGGGTGTACGGACAGGGGAGGGGTCAGATGGCTCGTGACGCTTAACCCAGGGCTCACAACCGGGCTTCAAAGCACGGAGTGACTCGGAAAAGCTAAAGGAAAAGATGAGAATCTGAATGCGCAGAAGCCCTATTCCACCATCCTCCCTTTCCCCCATTCATCAGCCCTGCACGCTCTCTTAAAGAGAGGGGGCTCGTGGACACCGTGGAGGGCATTTGCAAACACACACACACACACACACACGTTTCTTTTTATTGCCTCACTTCTACCTGTAATGAAAAAAGGTCCCCGCTGTAGTCAGACCTTGTGTCGTTCGATTTAAGCACAGATCAGAGCCATGAGGGCTTGCCAAAGGCCTTTTGTGTGTGTGTTTAACACTACAGCTGCCAGGGTAAAGAGAAAACTCAACGGACTAAGCAAGATGGTCTAAATACTAATAAAGTCTAAGGGTGATTGGAAGGAGTGGAAATGGGAAAGCCCACAATCCAGGTAATTAAGCTGTAAAGCCCACAGGGGAAGGGCTGTCACCAAGTCATCTGATGCGGGATGAAGACCAAAGCACAGTGTGATTCTTTGTCTCTTAATCCCCTCCTCCGCTCCCCAGCATGTTCTTATTTCCCTGCAAAGTCTTTATACGAAAGGTGGAAAAAAATGATTAAAAAAAAATCCTGAAGGATAAATCTTGTAATTCAGAGCACTGAACAGCTGGTAGTTTAAAGCACAGAACAGCAGTTTAGTGATTAATTTACCTCTTTAAAATGCTGAACAATACAATGCAATAAAATATAAAATTTTATTTTGTATGGCCTCCTTCAAACTGACTGTATCCTGGAGCTCTTTCTGAAGTTGAAGTGCAGCTACAGAGTTAAATAATCAGTAATAGCAGAAGGGAGAGTTATAAAGAGAGATGTGCAAGCAATATAAAGATCAGCTCTTCAGGAACCCCCCTCCAGTCCATTTAATTTTACTGAAAGAAAGTAGCCTTTGCGATAATTTTTACATATTGATGGATTTTCGCCTCGCATGCCCTTTCCCTCTCCTTCCATCTTATACGAGCATCTCTCTGCTGGTTCTGCTGCCGCTGTTGACACTCCCCCGTGGCACCAGTGTGCGGCTGATATCGCTACAGGCTATCTTACACTGGAGAGCTGCCAGTTCTTCGCTCTGCCTCCCCCCCTCACCACCTTGTGATTAAATGTTACCTTGGGCGGATGGTTGCCCTGGTACCCCCACCAAAGGGGATGCTGCCCCTTTGTCCTATGGCCCCAGACAGAGAATTCCAGCAACCTGCTATACATTTGCGTCTGCCATTTGTGACCTCTCCGGAGACACTGAGGAATAGAGTTCAGTCCTCTTGCACAGATAGCCGTGACTGACATGCCGCTGAAAAAGCACGTGTGTGTGTGTCTGTGTGTGTGTGTCTGTGTGTGTGTACACAAAGGGGAGAGATAAGAAAGGTGGTGGGGAAATCAGGCGGATAATGGTTTTGGTTATGGGGAGACTTGCATTAATGTGAGGCACACGTGGGCAAATGCATCCCTGGCGTAACATCGCTGAGCTCCTGCAGACAACATCGGGGATTCCTTTTACCCAGGAAAATAAAGAGCCAGGCAGGCTACCTTCATTTGTCAAGCACAGCACAAAGCAAAGACGTGAAGAACCCCGTCTGGGGTGGGGGCGGAGGGTTCTACATGTTTTGGGAACCCTTCGCATCTGCAGCGTTCGGGTGTCCTGAAGTAACGCTCTGCCTGCCTGCGTTCTTCTTCTTCCACTGGGTAATAATAAGGGAGCCGGTTAGCAGACAGATGCTAAGCCTGCTCTTGCCGCATTTAGCATTTCAGAATAATGAATAGATTTGCAAATTATGTTTCAAGGCTGCTTCTTTTTCAAACAATGGCCTCGCTAATGTTCCCAGCTCTTTTGACTTTGCAATTGTCTTTTTCAAACAGTAGAATGTTACAATTAGCTTTCTGGGAAGGGCAGAGGGGAAATGTCATTTTTTCAGTAATTTCAAGAAATGCCTTTTATAAGGGAGAAGTATGCGGTGATAAACTGCTGGCCTTAACTCCCTATTGAGTTGCACCGGGCTGGTGGCACCGCTTTGAATTTACACCCGTGTAACTTGGGAGCTGCCCTCCTAACTTCCGTGGGGTGATTTCTTCCCCGGTGGGCTTTCACCCCCGCACTGATCAGCCCGGACTCCTGTCCTGAGCCCACGAAGCAAGGCTGCCGGCTTAACACGCAGCGTGCAATTCGCCTGAACTCTTCCTCTTCAGCCTCAAAATCTTGACGACTCTCGGCCCGGGGATTTGAAGGTCACCCTCCCTAGAGTGAAGCGTACGATGTGGCAGCCCGCAGCTGGAAAGGCACCTTGTGCTTTTCCAAACCTCTTTTGCTCTGGCGCTCTCCCTCCACTAACCGATCTTTAGTATGGATCTAATTCCGACTACATTGCGGCGCCGCGAAATCGCATCAGGCAGTGCAAGGAGACTCGCCGCCCCTTCAAGCATGAGAAACTCTTGATTGTTTCCCCGAACCCCTAATGAGCCCGCGTGGGTTGGGCGGCATGGAGAGAGAACTGCCGGAGCCGGGGCGGCCCGCAGCCGGCGGTGCGGGGAAGAGGGGGCTGCTCCTCCTCCTCCTCCTCCTCCCGGCGGNCCCGGCGGGAGGAGAGGGAAGGGCAGCCGGGGGCTGGAAACCCGCCGTCCGCCCCTGCTCGCTTGCTTTTCCGCTCGCACACCAAGACCCTTGTTAATGCCCCAGTGACCACCCAAAAGGCGGCGAGGGCAAGGCGAGCACGGCGTTTCCTCCGCCCCCGCTGGAGCACCGGGCGCCAGGCAGCGCATCCCTGCCCGCCCGCCCCCCCTTGTGGGGTGTGTCCCCCCCCCGGCACTCCGGGGCTGCGCCGAGCGCAGGGCGATGCTTTATCGCGCCCCTGCGTGAGCCAGACGGAAAGGTTGCGGCAAAGGTGGGACGCTTTAATGATTGGTTGGCACCAGGCGGTGCTTATCTCTTTAAGAAATGGAAATGAGGTCTAATTAGCATATACTGGTTGCAATTAGCATATAAGTCCCGTTCGGGGACTTGGAGGAAGGAAAAGGACCAGGCAGCAACTTAATGGGATTTTATTAGACGAAATTAGCCACCACTGAACAGTCATAAAAATATCTAAATTATTAGTAGCTCTGCAATTTATTGTGAGTGCTTCCCGGGCACGCCAATGTCTATCGAGCCTGCATCGTGCCTGCTAATCACAAANGCTCCTCCTCCTCCTCCCGGCGGGAGGAGAGGGAAGGGCAGCCGGGGGCTGGAAACCCGCCGTCCGCCCCTGCTCGCTTGCTTTTCCGCTCGCACACCAAGACCCTTGTTAATGCCCCAGTGACCACCCAAAAGGCGGCGAGGGCAAGGCGAGCACGGCGTTTCCTCCGCCCCCGCTGGAGCACCGGGCGCCAGGCAGCGCATCCCTGCCCGCCCGCCCCCCCTTGTGGGGTGTGTCCCCCNGCACCAGGCGGTGCTTATCTCTTTAAGAAATGGAAATGAGGTCTAATTAGCATATACTGGTTGCAATTAGCATATAAGTCCCGTTCGGGGACTTGGAGGAAGGAAAAGGACCAGGCAGCAACTTAATGGGATTTTATTAGACGAAATTAGCCACCACTGAACAGTCATAAAAATATCTAAATTATTAGTAGCTCTGCAATTTATTGTGAGTGCTTCCCGGGCACGCCAATGTCTATCGAGCCTGCATCGTGCCTGCTAATCACAAAAACAAACTGTGGGACAAGTACAATCTGTCTGCTGTACGTTGTTATGCTATTGCAGGCACAATGTGACAGCTTTATACGGATATATATGCGTGTGTGCGGCTTGGTTTGAGGGGCACAGTTTTGCTAATGCCTTATGAGTTATGTAAATGGCGCACGTTCGAGCAAAGATGACAAACTGGTCTCTCGCGAAACAATCTCACCTATAATGTCGGGGGGAGGGAGAAGAGGAGGCTGAAGAATACGGCTTTTGTTGAGTCAGAATGAAATGCAAAGCCCCTATAGTCATGGCAATCACATGCGTTCAGGGGCCAGAAGAAAAGCCCTCCTGTATAAGTCAGTGATCTCTAGAGATAAAAAGGATATAAAAAATCCACTCAAATATATGTATTTTTAACACATCCCTGCTTTCCTTCATCTTCACACAGGTTAGATGTTCTTTCGAACAAGCACCAACTACAATATCTGCTTTAGGTGGGGTCCAGTTATTGTTTCTTTCTCCAAACATGGTCAGCTCGGGGTGGATGCTGTGAAAGTGAGGTGGTGAGGAATCAGCGTTTTTAATTTATGGTAAGAGGTCTAGGCAGACTGACACAAGATAGGGTCTGACAGTTTGCTATGAAGACAGGAAAAAGAATCCCAGTGATAAGCATAATTATACTGCTCTAGCCAAGCTCCTTGGTCAGCGTGTGAAGAAAGAAATGGTTCCTGCAAGCCTCTTCCATTGAACATGTACCAGTGTAGGACTTCTGGGCTGGGTTCGGCAGAAACTTAGCTAACCAGCAGGTGTGGATGCTGTGGTTCTGGGAATGGGATGACACCAAGGATTATCCTCCTTGTCTTTATGAAACAAAGCAGAATTATTCTGAACATTGCCAGGACCAGCATGAGTCCTTGACAGCTGGTCATGGCTGTGTTTTCACTGCAAGAAGAACCAAAGAAACCAGGAGGAATGCTGTAATGCACCTTCTAGGGGTGACATTCCTTGCGCTAATTTGTAAGTGGTACGTTTTATCCTATTATATATGTAGGTGACTCCATAAAAAAGGTCAGATTTGTCTCAGGTTGGCAAAAGAATTGTAGAGGCTAATTTAACAGAAGCTAATAAGGTTAAAAAAAAGACCAGAGATAAAAGTAATCTTGAACGGTTGGTATAGCCCACCTGGCCTCCCATTTTGGAGCAGGATTTGGAACAACTTCTTCTTTTCATCTCTTTGATATGTTCAGAGCATGGTGAGTGTCTCTGAAATGTTGACTGTGGTGCCTGATGAGGAGCCCAATTTACATATTCTCAATTTAATCTAAAGTAGGTGCTAATTGATTACTGCTGAATGTCAGCACGCTCTGATTATCTGTTCAAGATGTTCTGGAAAAGAAAAAAAAACCTGCAACCCTGAGCCACAAGCGGGAAGGGGGGGTTTGAATTCAGTACGCCATGGAAAGACTGTTTACTCTTTTACCTGATATTGTATAAAGGTTTTAATTATCCAGGCCTCAGGCTGTTGAGTGACTGCTGCTTTGTCATGTCCTTCCAAGGCAAATGAGACAGATACGGGATTGTCCTTGCTTTCTGTCCTGGATGATTTTTCTCAAACTAGACATCTCTTCTACCGGTTTTTTCCTCTTCTGCTCCCAACACTGTCCTTAACAGCTTCAGACTACAACGCTGAATTTCCTTTCCCTGACTTTGAAGGCACAGTATGAGGTCAGAGAAGGAAGGTCAGGCTTACATTTAATATACCATGCTGGATTTCAGAGACAAGCCATGAATCTTGGCAGCGGTGTGATCTCTGAATTTGGGACTGGGAGGAAAGCAGTCTGTAGCTTGATCTCTGTCTGCAACTCGGGCCAAAGTCCGTATCTTTTTTAAATCTCAGATTCCTTTCTCATGACTTGACTTCCTCTTCTTTGTAGGCAGCAAGGACCATCTATCACTGTAGAGCTGTATAGGGTTTATCATAAGGAAGAGTTGACACATAAGCTGATGTAGTACTGCTAATCAGCTATATCCAGTCAGGTGCATTACAGCTTTTTATTCTCATACCTCATACATTATTTTGGGACTCTCTGCTTTTGCTGAGACCTGAGCTTTTGGGGTTGGCTTGTTTGGTTTTGATGAGCTTTCTTATTTGGGCACTGAGCCCAGCCTTAATTTGTTTACATACTTGTAGCGTGCCAGATTCTGTACCTGGAGGTAGGTATCTATCTATTATTTAAATAAATATCTACACTCTGCATGAGGAATAAGTCACTAGGAACAAAAATTAAGAAAAGCTGAGCTAGATGTAGTAAGGAATTGCTCTCTTACTGTTTCCGTTTTTCTTTTTCTTCCCTTTTTGTGGCTGGCTACAATTAGGTAGCAAATTGCGGCTTCTTTGAATCGTGGTAGGATTAATCAAAAACACTCCAGTGAGGCCATTTTTTCCTGGCTCAGTCTTGGTGTGTGGGGCTATTTCCCCAGTAGCAGTACCTTCCAGTTTAAATCCTGTCATGCAGAAAGCTTTTTCTTCATGTATGCTCTCCCCCTGTGGTTTCCATGGGAGCTCTGCCCTCCAGCTTTTCCAATTCAGCATTCACGGTATGAACTTGCGTGTTTGGAAAGCTGCCAGGGGATGGGGAGCTGAGGCAGCAGCCAGTGCCGTGTGGAAGTGTTGTGTTTTTTTATTTCTTTTGAGCAGTTAATCTCCATTAGATTGCCCAGCTCCTGTTATGCATCTCTGATACAGATAAAGGATTGTGTAGGAAATGCTGTCATTAAGAAATTACCCTTTCTGTTTGTGCTGTTAAGGTCTGAATGCGTGAACGCTGTTTAGCTATGTCAAGTAGTGGCTCTAAAACTATTTAGATTTTTTCTTTCTTTCTTTCTTTTTTTAAATCCTGCAGTACTTTGGCCTCCTCCCATGCATGCATTTCTGATACGCTTTGGTCTATCCAAACACTTGCCTGTTTCCAGCTCCTTCCAGTCTCCCCTAGATGGACCAACCCATACTGTCTAGTGCCCAGCAAAAGCATTGCTGCATCCCAAAGCTCAGCAAAGTCAGCCCTGATTCCACCCAGAGCTGTCCCACCAGTCCCCAGTGGCAGGTTTTCACACCCTGTCTCTACTTCACTGCCCGCTCGTACCCTCCTGTTTGCCTCACAGCTCCTTCTCACACTGATGTCCTTCCATGGTTCCTGCGCACTGCGTGTGGGGGTGCTGCTCCCTGTCACCCCCATCCTAGACAGCAGGGCTATGGAAATACGGAAGTGAAATGCCTTCGATAGCTTTGTTCTTGTCCCCACTCAGCTCAGATGAGGAGGACGAGCCAGCCCTCACAGGGAGGGTACACCTCCACCCGAGCTGTAGCCTTTGGTCCTGCTCTCCTCTAGCTTCTGACAACACAAAGCCGGCAGCCACAGGAGTTGGGAGAGCCAGGAGGAGAGGTGAAGGCTTGGTAGCATTCCCCCAGTGCTTCACCCCTCCTCTGCCCATCCTGACCTCTGTGCCTGCTCTTCTGGGTGACCTGCCCCCAGTTTGAGACGTGTGTCTTTAGGGGGACCCCAGAGAAGGAAACGCTGGCCCAGCAGCCCTGGGTGCAAGGGCAGAATCGCTGGGTGGCCTGGAGAAGCGCTCCTGACCATAATCAGCATGCTGAGAGGGTACAAGTCCCACGCAGACGGGCACTTTTCAAGCACAGCAGAAAGGCACAAGATACTTTCTAAAGTAATTTCTGCACTTTCCTTCTGGATCTTACTCCCCTTCAGCAGGGACATCTAGCCAAGCCCTATGGATCAGGGATCAACCCTGGCAGGCACAGGAGGAGCTCAGCTCGGCCCGGCTGTTCCTTCCGGCAGGCCAGGCATCCTGCCTCTCTCCATCTCCTCCCCTTGGCGAGGCAATGGACACCCCATGTCTCCATGCACTGCCCCCACCTTTCCTCGCTTTTCTTTTCCCCCTTTATTTCCATCCTTCTTTTCTGCCCTTCTCTCTCATTTGCCTATGGCCCGTGGCCAGCGCTGCCCTTCCCTCAGCCTCCTCACCCCTCCTGTCTCCCGCGGGTGCAGGGGCCTGGCCGCCCCCTCTCCGCCCCCATGCCCAGCACCTCCTCAAAGCCCCCTCTCTTCTTTGGGCCCCTTTGTTCTTACAGTTGTCTGTCAGCTAGGCCTTCGTTTTGAAAGCAAATCAAAGGCGGTCTGTTGTGAGAAGATGGAGAGGTGGCGGAATGGCTGGGGGTAGGAGGAAACTGGGATTAGGAAAACCCGTTTTTGTTCTCTCTTCCTCTTTTTCTTTTTTTTTTTTTTCTGGTTTTGGCATAGGTAGTGTCGGAGTTGTAAGCTGTGTAAATTCTTCTTTTCTCATCCTAAGGAAAGACCAGTGCCTGGTTTATTGCAGAGAAAAACATTCCAGCTAAAATGGGAACATGCTATATATTTTGATTGTAAAATGCTGCATTAGAAGAATTAATAAGGATTTCAATGCCGGGCTGAAGATTTCAACAAAATACGAGTCAGGAATCGCTGGAAAGCATAATTAATAATTAGTTATTATCCTATAACTATCACAATAATTAATGCGCAGTGTTTCGCTTCACCAGTTTTTTTCAAAATATTTGATTATTTCTGCCTTCACGGTGTGAATTTCAGGTGGTGAAAATGAGTTGCTTTGCACCGGTAGATCTCCTGAATATGCAATGAAGAAACCCGCAGCAGGCAGGAGCCCCAGCCAGTGCGGAAGATGAGACGGTGAGCTGGGAAACAAAGGTGAAGGAGAGAGGCAATGAAAGCGAAGCGTTTCGTACAATAGCTAAAATACAAATCTCTGGAGACTTAAAGATATTGCCTGAACATCAATTTCACATGCCTATTGTCTGAGTGGTATTAGCGTGCGTAGGACTCGCCGCCCCCCCACCTCCCTCCTCTGAGCGAAGGGAGCATCATGGCAAATCAGGAAAGAGCATAATTGAATCAGCTCCAGCACATGACAAGGCTTAAAACCCGCCTGGACGAGGCACTGGAATGACCACATATCACAAGCACCTTGGCATCCTGCCTCCCCACTCCCCCGCCCCCAAATTACTTCGGTGAGTAAAGCAAGCAAGATTTAAGCCGCAGCAGGAGACGATCTAGTCGTGGATTTCATTAGTGGCCTCTGTTGCCATCTGTGAGACTTTATGGCTAAGAAGCTGGATGAAACAGCTTTCTAGAAACTTCCTGGGAGAAAAGATAGCTAAAAAAATGCGAGCCATGCTTGTGATGTTTGCGGAGAGCTTATTTTGTCTTTAGGAGTAACCCAAAATTCCAGTAGTTTACTGCTGTTTGCAGCGCGAGATACCGCATGAGAGTCAGAACATGCTGCCACAGGCCAGAGAGGGACAGTTCCCATCCCTCCCTCCCCTTTCGCCCCTACATAAAAGTTGACAATTAGTTTTTACTGCACATACATGAAGGGAGATACATGCTTTGGCCTCTATGTGAGAGCAATAATTCTCTTAAATTGATGTGTCAGCGAACTAAAACTCAATATTTTTTTCGCACAGTGTATTTTGCAGTCAGAGGACCTTCACTAATCGGAATAAAGCAATTTGGCTCCCTGTCATTGCTCACTGAAAACATATGAGCTGGTTGGCACGTATGGCCTCCTAGATTTATCAGTGTCTCCCATCTAGTGCATGGGAGGTTCAGGGCTGCAGCTCCGAGAGGAGTGAATTTTTATGAATGTTTTGTTCCCCTCCCTGAGAATTCCCAGAGCAAGATTTATTCCTTAGTTTCAGAAATATTTTATTTTATTTATTGTCCATATCCCATATCCTCTTTAGGTCAAATCAAAGTCATATTTTACATTTTTTATTTGTATTTCTATGTCTTTATCACTCTGTTCATTAAAATAAAAAAGCACAACAACCCGAAATTTGGGAGAAGTACTGTTCCCATAGCTCTCCCTTTTTTCGCGAGAGTGCTGTGGTACAAACATACACAGCTGTCCTTTCAGCAGGACCTGTATAAAATGGATTTGCTGCATCTTGCATCAGGTTCCCCAAAGGCCAGCTCTGGTGTCATGTCTTTGTCATGCTGCCTCTAAGGAAGTCCTCACCTCCCCACCCAGCTGACCTCGTGCAGCCTGCACTGGTGCTCTGCTGGGGTAGATGGGATAGACGTGTTTTAACAGTCAGCGTTTACAGCTCGATTACACCAGGAAATGTCCTTTTGCCTCAGTGACTCTGTACCCTGTAGTCCCCCACTGTCCTCCTGCAGCTCCAGAGACAGGTCTTTGCCTGCTCTGGAACTGCGCTTTTGCCTAGAGGAATGTTTCTCAACCTTCAGATAACGTGCACCGCAAAAATGCGCTGGGATCCCACTGCCACCACTGTACCGCACTTCTAGTTACAAAGAAAGGGACGTTGTACATCAGGTGTGGCAGATGTTGGTTGACATGCAAAAGTTACTTCCAAGTCACAGCAAGGAAAACACCTGTTTTGGGGTGGGAGAACTGTTTGAATGTCTGGACAACTCTTCCGGTGCTTGCTCATGGCAGAAGGGGCAGCTCAGTCAGGGACAGCCTTCACTGAGGAGGAGTGTCGTTGGATTCCCATCCTGGGCTTGGCACAGGGCTGGGACCAATGCTATCGATACCACCATGGTGACGATCCTGTATCTATGATGTTGGTATCCAAGGTCTTGTTCCAGTCCTCTGTAAATGACCGTAGTGTCAGATGGAAGCTAAAACAGAAGCAGTGCTCCAGTGGGAACCAGGAAGAGATATTTTAGTCATGGACGAAAAGTCTTTTCAATGTGTCCATTTGAGGAGTTAGTTTCTTGCCAATTACTGTCCTAAAACCCGCTCTTCTCTTAGCCTTTTTCACCTGAGATTAGAAGTACATTGAAGACTGGCTGCCCAGCTGGCTTGGCAAAAGGCATCTGAGCACTGCTGTTCTTCTGGTTATGGACTTTAAGTTGCTCACATGATTGTGGGGACATCAGCTGCCTCTTGACTCATGCACAAGACTTGACCGTCCAGGCTAAGCTTTCAGCTAGGACATGCCAGCCTGGAAAGTGGCATCTGTAACACCTTGGTCTTCTCCACAAAAGAGACACGACTTCTGTGCTCAAGAAGCAAGGGGTCTGTTCTGTGTGTCCCTTTCAGACTTTCCCCAGAGGTGACCTGCTGGTCTTAGCAGCCAGGGGAGGACACACTATCTTTGGCTTCTCCTGCCTTTATTCCCATCTACCTTTGGCACATTGTGGAAAGAATGTTAAGAGGATTGGTTAATAACCAGAGAAAAATATCCCAAGTCTTTGGAAGTCCATTTATCCTTTTAATCATACTCTCTCTAATGAGCTATATTTTTCTTACTTATCATTTCCTTTGTTCATACCCATTACGGTGTTACTCACAATTTTAGCTCAAACAATACCTCTTAAATAAGAGGATAATATTAAGTGCATCAGCAAAAGGAGGGGAAGCTGCTTTTAAAAACTGAAAGTACTGCTTGATTTCCACTTTCAAAGCATTTAATTTCACCTGGTCCATTTTATTTTCCAATAAAATAACTAGATGGGGGCACATTAAAATGGTCTCAGTTGAGCTGTTTTAATAAAAGGAGAAAGTTTAAAGAGCTCGGCCATGGATGAAAAGCTATTTAAAGCAGGCAGGTTGGATATTTCTGGCATGGATGCATGAGGTATCTGTCTCCACCTCTAATTAAAAGGTCTATATTGTTCAGTTCTACAACACTCCACATGATAGAAGTATTAAAGACCCAAGAGACCGCCGTGTTGTCCTGTGTTGCATCCCACCCTCATAGTGGACCCATACTTGTATATACAACTGATCCTGCCTGTGTTCCTGGGCAATTTGGTGATTCGATCTTTGCACCTCATTGTCCTGCCGGCCTGGACAGTTGCAGCCTTTGAAAGTGAATTGCCGTGGGTGACACTCAGCTCCTGGAAAAATGACAGTCTTTCTGCAGCATAGGTGGAACAACAGAGCCCAGAACTGGGAACGATGTTAATGACATGAAGAAAATTTGTTTCATTCTTCATCCTTCCATGCAAATTTTTCCCATTCTATCTTTCTTTCTTCTCGAAAACCTGGCTTAAACAGGATATAAGTAATGAACAGGCAGTTTTCCATTTTGCCATGCACCACTATTGTGTACCAGCAGGTGGAAAGTGTACATAGTGTTCTAAAGTATGGATGTCTCAAAGTGCAGAGGTACAGGTTTTGCTGAACTTGGTCAGAGAGAGAAATATGGATGGAATTATTTTAAGAATTTGGCAGCAAATATGGCTTTCACCAAGGGTTTCTTGGTGAGCGAGAGTTTCATAATGGCCTCCAAAAGGATATCTCATCTTCTATGTAAACATCTAATGCAAAGCACAATGGTGTTTGTAGATGATGAGACATCTATTGTGTAACTGCATAGAAGCAATATTAGTATTCTTACAAAACGCAGTTACTTCTAGGAGGAATACGCTGATGGCAATAGCAGAAATAGAACTCTTCGTATACAAAGGAACCAATTAATGCTTGCATCAAATACGAAACGTGGGTAGTTAATTGTTTTAAACCCCATTTCACAGCTAGATGTAGGAGCAAGTGGGACTGTGTGCGTAAGTGATATTATGGAAAGAAAAGTCAAGTGACTTGTGTGAGGTTAGACAACCAAGGGAGCAGCAGAGGTGAGGATTTAGACAGTCTTGGATTCCAGGTTGATCTTCTATTTATTAGATCATATTAGATCTTGAAGACTGCGTGGATATTGGTATGCTTTTATTGGCTGCTTCAACTGCACGTTATTTCCCCATGGTTTTTAACCTTATCCTTTAAGGCCAACATTTGTTGTCAAAGATTATAACAATATACAACAGATTACATTTTAATGGAGGATTCCAAAGTAATGAGGTATGTTTTCCACTGGTGTCTCTAGTCTCATTGCTTCCAGTGCAATCTCATCCAAGATAAGGATACTGGAAATGTTAAAAGACAAAACGCTGTTGGGATTTTAACCACACCATCAAGCCGCAGTGCCAGACTCCTTTTTCTGTGTTGGCACCTCTGAGAAGAGCTGCATTGGTGTGGGAAACTGTGAGACAATATCTTTGACAGGGATGGAGGAGGGAGTGAAGGGAGGAGAAAGGCAGAATCACAGAATGGTTGAAGCAGAAAGGCACTTTTAGAGATTGTCTAGTCCCAGTCCCCTTGGTCAAAGCAGAGTCACCTAGGGCAGGTTGCTCAGAGCACATCCAGTCCCTGGAATATCTCCAGGGATGGAGACTCCACAAACTCTCTGGACAACCTGCTGTGGTGTTCAACCACCCTTACAGTAAAAATGGGGTTTTTCTTATGTTTAAAAGGAACTTCCCTCTTATCCACATTACTCTGCAACCCTTGCTTGCCATCCTGTTCCACCACTTCTTCATTTCATTGCAAGTAATCCTCTTTCTCCTATGCCAGTCCTAGTGTAAAGCTCTCTTCATGAGGCTGGCCAGCCTGTTGACAAAGCTGCTTTGTCTCACTTGATCAGGTGGATCCCATCTCTTCTTACCAGTCCCTGATCCTCAAAAGAGGACCCTCATGATCATAAAATCTGAATCTCTGTTGCTGATGTTAGCTGCATAACCAGATGGTGACACCCAGAGTCTACCCATTTCTCCTCAAGCCCTTCCACCACACTGGCAGGATTGAAGAGAAAACCAAGCCCAATATGCTCCAGGTTTCCCGTAGCCGTGCACTGGTGCCCACACTGAAAAGCAGCAGGTGTAGTAATCAGAGAGTGTGAAAAGACTTGGCAGTGTCTCCACAATGTCCTGGCAGGTTGGCAGGTGGGGATCTCTCTTCCCCACAGCTTCTCATGTTTTTTCTTCACGTGATATGAAATAAATAATCTCGTGAAGTCCAGCAGACAGCCACTGAGTTTGGGAGTCTTTTTCCTTGTGTCATCTCAACCTGCTGAAGAGAAACTGCTGCAAAACAACACCACTTCCCGTAGCCCTTGAATTTTCCAAGGCAGCCTCTCCTCCATCTGGCGCCTGCTTCATGCTGCTTAGTTTGAGATCTCATGAAATCACAGTTGCAGGTGGTATGATTGTTCCTTGAGATGCAACTTCAACACTAGGGAGGGTATTACCCCCTCCTGTACTTGCTCCATATTCCTGGTTGCCTTAGTTCTTTGCTCCATTTAGTGATGTGAAAGGTAGGAAAAGAAGCGCTTTGAACAAGTCCCAGGGGCTTCAGAGCAGAAAGAGGAATATATCTGAGAAACGGAAGAGTATCTGAGAAGAGAGGAGTTATCAGCATGAGAGACCTCAAGCTGAGTGACTGAGAGTTGACATTCCTTCTATTTATTTATAAAATTTGTAACTGTGGAAATTAGCCTTAGAAGCTGTAGACCCATTACTGTTAGTTTTATCATCCTTCTAAGACATACCCTGAGGCATTCCTGGAGATTGAATCCTATTGTACTTTGCAATAAGCCCATAATTGATTATGCTATGGAGCTTTAATATGAGTTGAGAAATGGAATCCAGAGTAAATACATTCAGAATTTTGCTAGCAGGCCAAATTTAAAACTGGTTTTCTGCACCTACCAGGATTATTCCTTCTCAGCTAATGATTTAATTTGAACTAGCCACCCTGAGAGGTGCACTGTGTGAGTAAGTTCAGGCTATCTGCTTGCTGAGCTGCTTTAAAGAACTTTATCCTGTCTACTTCACCTGTAAGTTTGTAAAGATAAAATTAGACTCTGGCATTATTCATTATGGGACATCTTGCACAAGTAAAATTACAGGTATATTACACTGTATTCACAAAAATGAGGGAGAACTGAATTAGGTGGTGGTGGTAGCTGTCTTTATATTTCTCAGCTTCAAATATAGCCCATGTAGCTTCCTAGTCTTCCTTAGATGGTTTTTTTCAGTTCACTCATTTGATGAAAATCTGTCCTTTCTAAAAGAAGCTTGTTCATTTTGCTCATTAATGACGGATGAGAGGGATGCTGGTCTCTTCTCTCCCTTTCATTAGAAAGGTTCCTCTTTCCTTTTCTCAGTTGCTAAGGACCATGTTATTTACTTTGATATGCAGGTGGCTCCTGCTGACTGTAGCTAATTCCATGGCTCTAAGTGGGCTAACTTGTACATCTGGTAGAAATTAAAGTTTCTTAAAGCACATCATTTGCTATCTCGGAGGCATCTGAAACAAGCAAAGCCAATGATGTTGGTACAAGCAAAAGAAATTTTGTTCAGAAGTGACAGAATTAGCACTGTTTTCTGACCATTTTAGATCCTGGATTTGTTTCTAGACTTGAAATTGCTAAGGCAAAATTTGTTTGTGAGATTCAGTCTTCAGAGTTGGTTTGAGGTATGTGGGGGGATTGATTCACAATATATATTAATTTGAAAATAGTCCTCATGAAATGTTGTTATTGCCTGTGTGTGGTCTTGAGGGAAAAAATAATTAGTTTCATATTTCCCACTGGAAAAGAACTCTCTCTCTCTCTTTCCCACTTTCTCCCCTTCTCTCTCTTTCTCATCATTAGCTAAAAAATGTTTATTTCCCCAAAACTACTACACCAGTGGATCTGCTCCATTAAAAAGTGATACACAAGGATTGTGTGCTTCTATGGCCAACGTGCTAATACTGGTAAAGTCTCCTTTCACATGTTCTTACCAAATGTGATGATACTGTATTTTTGTTTTCTATGACCAGGCAAGCAGAACAAATGCAAACTAAAGAGACAAAAATTTTTCGTGTCAAATTGGAGAGAGCTGCAATGAAAAAGCAACTTTACTTCATGGTTTGAGCTCTTCCTTACTTAGCTCCCCTGTAAAAGGACACATGATATCTTTGGCACAGAATGTTTGCAGCTGCACATCCATCAAGATACAGCGATAGACATAAGGGGGAAGACAAGGCGTAGGTCCTGAGGAGTACATAAACAACTCTTAACATAGGCTTCTTTAGCAAGCACAGCAATATTGCATTTGAATCAAGCTTGGATCAGCAGGCAAGTTGAAGTGAAAGAACAGTGAGTATTTAGTAAATTTCCCAAGAAAGACCTGTTCCTCCTAACACTGAACTCAAAGTCTGGAAATGTACACTTAGCGTTATGCAATAAACTTAAACTTTAATGTTATCCTTACTCACTTTTTATCTGCACTTTTCATTGCTCCAGGGAGACCTTGCATGTAAACTACCTAATTTTTGCTCCGGCACTGGGAGGTTCCTACCTCTGTATACAATAGCTTTCTGCAAAGCTTTGCCATAGAAAAATATTTTTCCCATTTGAAAACACCACCTAGAGCTGTTTGAAACCAGAGTAGATTATGTGATCATTAAAACCTGAGGGTTTCACGTCTGTTAAGGGAGTTTTTGTTTCTGCTGCAACAGGGGGATGACTGCAGATTCTAATAAAAAAGGCTTGCTGGTGTGAGCAAATGAAGACCAAAATATAAAGTCACTGCTGTCTCTTTTGTACGAAGGAAGAACTAGGATTTGGAGGGCAGAGTCTAGCAAAACTGTTCCTTGTAAACTATATGGCTTTGCTAGGTGGCGTGAGAAAACGCTACGTGGAAACGAGGCACTGGTGATGTGCTACTGAGCTGAGCTCAGTCCTTGAGAAATGGAGCTGGCATTCCCTAGAATAGCTCTCTCCTGGTTTCTCTCAGTCAGACCCATTTTCACTTTCCGGAAAGCCTAGATACAGCCCCCTGGAGCGATCATGTTGCTTGATGACTGTTACCGAAGTGGACAATCTTCCATTGTCTTCGCGGCATGAGAGGAAGAAGAAATCGCCCCAGCAGTTAGCGTCTTGGCATCTTGCTTGTGTAGGGCAGTGATGCCATATCGTGGAAAATCTCATACAGGGTCAAGAGACTATTGATAGGCCGATAGATGGTACCACTCCTCCCTGTGGAAAGCCCTAACTCTCAGACCTGAGGAGCTACATGCACACACAGAGAGGGTTGTGTATGTGTAAATATGTATATCTGTATTTAAAATGCACAAATTTGGAGGGACAGTGAGTAGCCTTTACTCCTTGATATGTTTTTACCTCAACAACATTCTTTACACTAGCATCAAAGAGGAGATTTCTTGGTTTTGAAAGAGTGGACTTACAGCTAAGAATTTTGATTCTCATTCTCATTTGTAACCTGGCATATTACTCCCTCCCACCATCACCACCTTATTTATTTATTGGAAGTGGGAAAACAGCACCGCTGAAAAAGTCTGTATTAGAGTGATATCTTCCCCCCCCCCATATATCTCATTGTAATTCATCAGTGTATTTATGAGGTCTTTATTAAGACAGGCCAGATTTATTTTTCATTTGTGTTAAATTGTTTATGCCCTTTTAAAAGTGCACTGTATCCTCAGCATTGGGCTTTTCGTTATCCGCCTGACAATGATGGAGTGTTATGTTCTAACAAGTGAGTTAAGATCTTGTCCTGGTGCATATTCTGTGCTATTTGTGAAATGACAGTGATAAGGAGAGACAGACAGACATGGAATGGATCAGGTATGCTTATATCTTAATTTTTGGTAAATTGCTCAAACCAGTCCAAGTTGGTGGTGATCAATGATTGCTGGCTTCTTTGATAAACCATCCTTCCCAAACGAGTCTCATCCTGTTTAGATGATTAAATCAAGGTCGTATTTGCAAAATAACTTATTGCCAATTTGCAAAGAGTGCTTACGAATTCTGCTTGCTTATTTTGGTGCCTGGATGACTGCTGATTCATCCAATGAGAGGGCTGCTACTGGTCCTATTTCTAGTAAAGATATTGCTTTACTAGTAAGTAGCTTCTAATTGGTATGCAGAGTCTGGAGCGAATTTACTCATTTTAAACATGCTGGTCAGGTTCCCGGGCTTGTGTGCTCTGGCTAGCCTCTGGCTAGCCTGGGAATCCGATAGGTACCTTGCCAGCATGCTGCAGCTTTTTCAAGGGTATATGTAAGAGTAATTAACAAAAGTCTTTCTGACTGCCTACACTAATAGGATCTGTGCCATTCCAAGCCTCTCGTGGTTGATGAAAAACCACTCACCGCAGAGACCGGCAGCCTCAGCAAAGAGGGCAGAGCCTGGCTGGGGCTGGGACCTGGAGTATGTTTTCCTGGGCAGGAGGGGATGGTTGCAGCCTAACTCTGCCCACACCTTAAAGTACAAGCCAGCCACAGTAGTTGAGCTCCTTAGGAACTGGCAGGGCTGTATCCAAGCTCTCTGGTCATGAGAGGCATCATGCAACACAGGTGGGAAAAACAAAACTGTTGTGTGCTAGCGTCACAGTATTAGCCCTGCAAATGCTGCTCATTAGTATTTCCTCATTGGGGAAGAAGAGGAAAACTTCTGTGCCTCCTAGGGAAACTTCCTCCAAGTTTCTCTCAGGAAAATGAGCCCTTTAACTCAGTGACAAGGATGGCAGCAGAAAGAGTCTATGCACTATAGCCCTATGGCCACTTGAAGTTCTCATCTTAGCTGGTCTTGATGAATGGATTAGATCTGATTTAAAACAAGAGAATAAGCGCTATTGATGTTTTTCTGCTATATTTTTTCTCTCAGGCCTTCCAAGAAACAAGGCTATTCTGAATCTTTTCTCCATGATAATGAAAACAGCCTCAGGATTTTTTCTCACCCAGTTCCACACTTTACCTTGTCATCATATTAGAGAGCAGCACAGCATGGAGAGGGAGTAGAAGAAGTCTCACTATGCGAAGAACACAAAGGAAGAGTGATACGGGTTAGAAAATGTCTATCAAATCAGCTCATTGCCATGGAGGGGGAAGGGAGACACTTGGCCTTTAGTCTGGGGAAAGAGTAGATGTGATTTCCCACTCCGATAGAATGGGGTTTTTTTGCAGCATACACTCCATAGTCTTAAGAAAGTTGGTTTTGATTTACAGCAGAGAAAGGAAGAGTAGAGTGGAAGACATTGAGTTTAAACCTCAGCTGACTAGCAAGTACAGCCATTGATCAGATACTCATTTTGGTGCTAGATTTGCCTTTTCCTTTTCTACACATGATTTTTCCCTGGAAATGAACTGAAATAAACTGCCTGACCAGCTGAGTAGATAGTGTCATGCATACCCAGTTGACTTTCCCTGGGCCCATGTTACACAGAGTCTGTGCTATTCATGACGCTGCAGGTGAAGAGTCAGGACTATCCTGCCTTCTCAGCTCTCATGTCCAAACTATGGAGAGAAAACAGCAGCAAAAAAGGGGTTTCTTCCAAGACACTAGCCAGAGCTCCAGCTTTTTATAGCCATCAGCCTGGTGGGGAGTTAATGCCAGTTTGTGATTACTTAGGGTATTGTATTTATGGCAAAGTGACATATAAAGCAATACTTGACACCTCTTAGTTTGTTAGTAAGATAACTGAGATCCTTAAGAGCTCCATTAGGTAAGCTGCAGAATCATCATCCTCCTTCTGATTACCTATGGAAAGCTGTGATGGGTAGCTGACGCACTAAAGAGGACACCTCATGTCTTGCCACGTTGGAGTTTGGAAATTCGGTGCTTAAGCTGCCTTTGCAGAATCTCATGTGGCCAAACCATAATTGAATAATTTGGTTCCAGGGCAAATTTGAAAATTAAACAAGGACTTGAGGGAGTGGCCCCTACGGAAACCATGTCAACGAACAAACAGTGTCAGAGGATTTCAGTGATGTTTGTATAAGGAGGATAATGTTTGCTTGATTCTTGTGGGCTTTAACTGGCTGTCATCCTTCTATAGCAAAGCAACAGAAACTAATTGAAAGAAAACAAAACCAAACAGAGGTGTGAAAAGTTATTTGGAATTTGAAATTCAGGTTGTATGGCACAGTTTCGATAGGATACATCATGTCACATGGAAGATTTCTGTTTGTTATTGGAGCAGTGTAATTTTTAGAAGATAATTTCCATAGCAGACACATTTGTTTGCCTGCTGAGAACTCACTGTTGGAACAGAAGTAGGTTAAAAAGGAGCAAAAATGGTAGATTTCAATTCTGAGATGTGTAATTTCTTTTTAACTCAAGCCACTAGCAAAGTTTTGGGGTGATTCGGTTGAAAGAATTAACGAGTTTCTTCCTGGATGCAGTTTCTTTAATTTAGAGGGACTGCCCAAAGACCTTGTTCCCAAGAGAGTCACACAACAGTCAGTAGCTCTCTTTGCCACACTTCCAAGCCCTTTTCAGACTCTAAACATCCATTCTCTCAGACATTTCCCAGGGTCCTGCCATCAGCAACTCTGTATCCATCTCTGCGGTTTTCTTTTTGGTTCTTTCTTTTTTTATCCTGCATTTGCATTTTTTCTTTCTCTTGTGCATTTGTATACATACAGAAACAGAGCCCTCTCTTAAAACCGTACCTAGCAAACCTCATCCTCCCATGCAGTTCAGATTCCTTAGAAGCTTCATGCATTTTCATCTGGGCCTTAACACTAACCCATGTTTTGGCCGGAGGGTGCTATTGCTTCAGCAAGCTAATTTAATAAAAGAGCTTATGGCTTCTCACACCTAAAATGAAGGGTAGATGTTTCACCCAAATATGTTTAACCAAATTAGAATGCCATTGCAAGTTTAAATATGTTTTCTGATGCTTAAACTGTAAGGTTGAAAATGGAGATTACCCTTTACTCCTTGGAAGTACAATGTCTGGTACAGCGGGGCCTTAGTCCCATTTTGGGTATGCGGGTGCCATTCGTACCACTGCACAATAACGAATAGTGATAATACAGTATAAAATGTTTTTTCCAAATAGAGGCTGAAACTCACAGCCCTTGCAAAGGAGAAACCATTTGTGTGTACATCATCCCTGTCCTCCATAGGCCTGAATTCAGAAGTCAGATGGGAAAATGTCAAAAATTCCCAACAAGGAAAATCTTACATGAAGAAGAGCAAAATGTTAAAGATGCAGCGTGAGAAGCTTCATAACAGCAGCCCTCACTTCCACTCAGGCAACCCCGAGGGCTGCCCCTCACCCCAAAATTTAAATGCAACTTGTTCTAGTCCTTTTTGAGCAGATCACTAGCAACACTGTTCTGCCTTTGCGTGGACATGCGTCACTGAGCTACCGTGAGCATTTTCCAGGATTAACTCTGCTCTGCTCCTCAATTGGTTTCAAACGGGTTTAGCAAGCCTTTTTTTAGCTGGTGTGGAGAAGCTAATGCTCTTAGTTCTCAAGCTTTTTAAAAAGTGCACGAAGACAGATCATCCCTTCCCAGTTTTGCCACAGAAGGGATGTAGCTAGCAGAAAGCCCCCAAAGATAGTCTGAAATCTCTTGGAGGAAAGGGAATGGAGCTTAAGAGATCTCAGCCTTCAACCTCTTTGTCCTCTCAAGACTGCACTGCACAGCAAAAGCTGTGCAGTGTTGGTGAAACGCTCTTGTCAAATCCCAGAGAACTCCAAAGGACAGTTCTATTCCCAGGAATACGGGTAAGTACCTCAGGGCAGAAAACTCATGATTCATAGTGAGACAAATTCCCAATGATGACTCTCTTAAATTCAAGGCTGACCCAGAGAATTAATCTGCATTTTAGGGCCAGTTCTTTTTAACATTTTCATAAATGACTTGGATATAGGACTAGAAGGTGTTTTGAGCAAGTTTGCAGATGTCACGAAATTAGGAGGAGCTGTTGACTCCATTGAGGGTGGAGAGGCCTTGCAGAGAGATCTGGACAGATTAGAGAGCGGGGCAATCACCAACCGCATGAAGTTTAACAAGAGCAAGCGCCGGATTGTGCACCTGGGAAGGGTGTACGTGCAGACTGGGGGATGAGACGCTGGAGACCAGCCATGCTGAGAGGGACTTGGGGATCTTGGTTGACATGAACATGAGCCAACAGTGTGCCCAGGCTGCCATGAAGGCCAACTGTGTGCTGGGGTGCATCAAGCACGGCATTGCCAGCTGGTCTAGGAATGTGATTGTCTCACCTACACTGCGCTGGTGCAGCCTCACCTTGACTATTGTGTGCAGTTTTGGGCTCCACAGTACAAAAAGGACATAAAACTATTGGACAGTGTCCCAAGAAGGGCAACAAAGATGGTGAAGGGTCTAGAGGGGAGGACGTATGAGGAGAGGCTGAAGTCCCTTGGTTTGTTCAACCTGGAGAAGAGGAGACTGAGGGGAGACCTCATGGCAGCTTGCTCACGAGAGGGAGTGAAGGAGCAGGCACTGATCTCCTCCCTCTGGTGACCAGAGATAGAACCCGAGGGAATGGCATGAAGCTGCGACAGGGGAGGGTTAGATTGGAGATCAGGAAAAGGTTCTTCACTGAGAGGGTGGTGGGGCACTGGAACAGGCTCCCCAGGGAAGTGGTCACCGCACTGAGCTTGGCTGAGTTCAAGAAGCGCCTGGACAACACTCAGTCATCTGCTCTGATTGGGCTGGTCCTGTGTGGAGCTAGGAGTTGGACTCGATGTTTCTTATAGGTCCTTCCCAACTCTGGATATTCTATGATTCTATGCTCTTCCTGTTCCCAGAGGAGGGCAGTTGAGGGGGAAGCCCAAGAGCTCTATGCCCCAACAGCAACTTCACCTAGTCAGTGTTGGGCTTCCTAGCCCAACAGGGAACACCAGTAATGCTGGACAGGTCTGGTTTTTGCTCTGCAAATACATATCTCCCTCCATCCCTTCCTCACAACCTCTCTGACCAGAAAATTATTCAGGCACCACCAGGAATTCTCTGCAATTTAGAAGGAGTTTCTTCAGCCTCAGCTCCCTGCCTGTGACACAGCCTGGGGGAGTAACCTCTGCAGACCTCCTGCACTGCATGTGAGGAACGACGCAGCATTGTTTTTATTGTTGGTGTTATTACTGACTGCACGTCAGAGCAGCAGCACTCTGGCTTTGAGCAGAGTCTTCCAGTCACACCCAGGCTGAGCAAGCTAAAATCAGAGTAACTTCAGTCTTCCAAATATCAGTATGTCTGAGTTTGGACGGGCACAACAATCATTTGGATCCAGATCCTGCTATATCAAAACACCAGTGATCACAGAACAGGAGAGAGGTTTAAATTCCTTTCAAAGTTCCATAAAGAAGACAAGGCAAAACACAACCAACTTCTTTGCAGAGTTATTTTTGTTGTGGTTGGTTGTTATTTTCCAGACAGAGCCTGTATGTGTTTATCCTTGCTTACTATTTCTACAAGATATTTAGATAGACCTTCCCAAGAGCAGAGTGTAAGTCAGCCCCAACCTTCTCACAAATAACTGAGCTTCCTAGTAGCTTGTGTGAATGACATGCATGGGTTGTGATTGACATAAGTCATTCATGCTAGAGTCTGTGCGGAAGAACAAGCCTCCAGCTGTGGAGGCTGGGCAGCAATATCTTAGTGTAATAAGGTGATGGACAACATTCAGCATTTTGTCTGTTCCTGCCTCTCTCAGATGACCACTTGAAGATAGGGGTGAGCGAGGAGAAGCTCTCTGGCTTTCAGAGGGTGCCTGAGTGCCACATTACTGTTGTGCTGTGGCTGAGAAGCTGTGCACCGTGCCCATCCGTTGGGTTCCCCCAGTGGGGCTGTGTCCCTTCTGGATCCACAGAAGTTTCGACAGAAGTTTCTTGTTTGAGTGGCTTCAGTGACACTGTTACTAAACACATTTTATTACTTAAATGGTTGAAAAAAGGTAGGCAGGATGCCTTTTGCTAGGCACGGTACAAGGACCCTCAAGTGTTCCCCTGAAAAGCTTACATGAAAAATGAACTTCATAGAAGGCTAGGGGGTGGGTTTTTTTGTTTTGAGGGTTTTTTGAATGTGTTCCCAGGCTCTTCAAGAGTAACAAGTAGTGTGTGCCCGCTCACAGGAGACAGAATAAAAGCACATTCACAGGGGAAAAAACTGGTTTTGTTTCCAAAGCCATACACCTCCTGCTCACCAGGAGCAGTCCTGAACTGAGTGATTTGAAAAATTCTGCAAGAAGGGGAGGAAATCACAAGTGGCTGTGGCCAGTCATCAGTAGGAATAATTTTCTGATGGCAGCTTGGCTTCTATGTAATTTCGACTGGCACAAAGATTTGGAGGAAAACTGTCTGGTATACGTGGATGATTCATCTCTCCTGCTCTCTACCCCTTTCTAGACACGAAAAATTAATGGCTAGTTTAAGAGCAAACTAATGATCGGTTATATAACCTTGCTAAGTACATGACAGACCTGTGGAAAATGGCTTTTCATTTCAGCTTTCCACTGACTCAGAGATTTTGTGTTTGTTGTACCAGACTATCCTGTAGCAGTGATGGAAGAACTAATGTAAACTAATTGAGTTTGGACTGCTTGAGCAGCTGACCTTCCTCTTTCTCTGCTGCAGCCTGGTCACGCTGAGTACACCATGCTGCCCCATTCTAGGGCAATTAGGGTTGTGTTTTTGTGAGTGCTAGGCCAGACTAATCTCAGATGGAGGGCTGAAATCACATGAATAGTTCAGCATGTGTACAGCACCTGATGGTTCTGCAAAACGATCAGGGAAGAACTCTCCAGATGCAATTTTGTTGGAAAACATCTGCTGAAAGCATTTACTGTTCATGATTTTTTCATATCTGACATAGAGGAATTTTAAAAATATTTTCCTATTTAGTTATTTTTGTTGTCTGTGGGTTTGGTGGTTTCAGTCTCTTGACATTCAAGTGTAGGTTTATCTTTTCCATCATCCCAACAGGAGGAAGGGTGAGTCACACGCGCTAAGTGAAAGGTTGCCAAGACACCCGGAGAGCTCAGAGAATTCAGTTGGTCCCACTCAAGGCTGGGTATTGGGCTTAGGACTGTAGAAGGGTTTGCTGGAAGATTTCTAATTTCAGGATGATTCCAGGTTGCAATTTGGCAGAAACAACCGAATCTGAGCGTGGAGCAACTTTGAATGTGGAAGTCCATTGGCAGAATTGTGGGTGTCTGAGTACAGGGGGTGCTGGAGAAAAGCCGGTGTAATCCGCGTGTGAAACTGCCTGAGGCCTTCCTGCTCTAGGGTGGTCTCACAGATAACAGTGCCTTTCACTTATTTTTCTATTGTGAGCTTCTGAGTACTTTTTCACTTTTTTTAAACATACACACATAGGGACACACACAATAATGTTCTTGCCACGCATCCAAAAGAAGACATTCATGTGTCTTGTTAATTGGTAAGAGACTAAACAGCCTCCTTGGAAAACACACTGCCCTACGCCTGGCTGTAAGTAACTGCTCGGTAACGAGGGAAGTGACCCACCAGCCTCACGCCTGTGGAGTGCGCTTTCCCTGCAGCCCACCCGCTGCCTGCTGCATCACAGCTGGGGGCTCCTCCTTGCCCAGATTTGCTTCTGGAACACTGTGTGGCAAGGCCAGCATTCAGATGAGCAAGAGAGAGGAGTCAGAAGCACAATTTTTGTTTACTTGCATGTGGGATTACTGGCAAAACTATTGAACTTAGCCTAGAGGGTGTCAGTGACATTTTTCAACCCCAGTAGTGCCTACAGCAGGAGAGGTGATGTAGCTACTACCCCCAGCAGCGGCTGGTCCCAAGTATTTGTTGGGCTATTTAGCACCTCAAAGTGTTTTTGCTATACATAGTGGAAGTTGGAAGCCACTCAGTTCCAGTGCTGGTGGGTTTTTCCCTGGTACCTTAGAAAATTTCCCAAGCTGCTTCCCCCTCAAAATGTGGACGCCCTCCCTTGCATGGATGGTCCATGAAAGATCCATGACATCCCCAGCAGCCCTGGGGTATGTAGGAGACCATGATTGGAGAGTGATAACTTGAGATGAATTTGTGTGGGATGTGGACCTGTGTCCATGGGAGGGAGGCAGGCAGGGCACCACCGTGGCCCCTTTGAGACACTGTTGGTCACCGTGAAGCACCACGGAGGTACCTGATAGCATGGAAGGTGATAGCTGTGACACTCGCAGCCCATAGGCTTGCTGACAGTCTGTTAAGTGGCACGGCTGGCGGTGCCTCACACGATGTGGCAACGTGCCCAGCATTTGCTTACACAAAGAATAATGGGAATGTGTAGGTGGAGGAGGAATAGTCTCTCTTGAGTTTGTCTATGGGCTCCCATCCTCTTGATGGAAAACAAGCCTCTGACATGAAAATGGATGGCTCCTCATGCTGCTTTAGCCGATGGCACCATGCAGCCGGATGGTTGTCCTAAAGGAAACAAAGCAATGTACATCTGGATTGCCTCTCATTTTCATTTTGAGACCTCAATTGAATGAACAGTATGCATGAAAAATAATGTGTTCATCCTTATTATTTCAGCAATTTTTTTTCATTTATTATTAATTTCAGAACACTGTTTCATATTCCTATATGATAAAAAGAAATCAGAGTTTAAATAAAATTAATTGTCAGGGTTTAAATAAAATTAATTGCCTGTTAGAAAGTGACAGAAGCCAAGGAATTCTGTTCCTCATTCTTCCCCTTTCTCAGCTGTTTCAACCTCAAATGGAGTGGTGCTTAAGGTCTTCCCTGGCAAAGTACATCTCAGAAAGGTCTACTGGGAAAAGTCTTCCCTTCCCCAGTACACATTTTCATGATCTCCATGTAACTAAGACTAAAAAGGGTTCCATAACTTTAATAAAACTCTCTGCCGTCAGTCAGATTCTTCACTTTGCATTGTCAGTGGTTTCTGAGCTGGATTTCTCCTTTACCCTTAGTAAATTTAAAAATTAATATGGTTTACATGGAGGGTCATTCATCCATGCAATCTATAGCAAAGAATTATTTGGAGAAAGACCTTTGGCGTCAATTCATCATAGAAATGACAAGAACAAAATCTAGTTCAGCTTTGAGTTCTTTCTAAATCTCTCACATTCTTGAGAAGGAAAAGAAAGGTAACTTAGCAGTAAAAGATCTGTTTTTTCTTTGCTCTCCTCCTGCTTTCTGCAATATCTGCATACATAGTGGCATGCTTGCCATATATCTTCAGCTTAAAAGTACTGTGAATTTTGTGTGCAGGGTATTTTTCACCGATGTACGGTGACTATGAGTCCAGGCAGGTGCCTTTATTTTGCTCTCATGCACCGAGGTAAATCTGGAGGGGTTTGTTTCCCTGAAGCGCCTCTGGATTTAGATGAGCATAGCTGAATATTGAATCGGCCCCACTGTCTCCGCAGCGCAAAGACTCTGAAATGGATTTGTGAGTCTCAAATCAGTCCCTGGGGCATCCTAGTCCACACTGTAAAACCACCATATGTAAATTGTCACCGTTAAATAAGTTGCTCAGGAGGGAGGGAGAACAGGGTTGGAATTGGAAGCGACTCGGTGCTTGTGCTGGGTTTCAGACCGGGCTGCCCTTCCAGTTCAGAGGTCACCGAAACGGAGGGAACAAGATCGTATGGCTGCCATATGGACTGCGTGTGGCAGATGGGGAGGTCGTCTCTGTTACTCCCACGTTCCGCAGGAAAACAGAAATTAAAAATGAAACATAAAACCCAAGCCCCTTTGCATTCAGCCATTGGAACAGGGTGGAAGAGGAGAGCAGGCCCTCCTTTCAGAGAATTTCTATGATAATTCATTAGCTGATGTCCCCCGCTTTTCATCTCTTCAGGGAAATCTGCTGAGAATTTATTGCCGAGCCATTAATGAATTTTTAAACTGTGAGGGCATAATGTAAATAAGTGGGATCCCAGATTGTTACACAGCCATTATCAGCTCAAAATGTACGCACAGGAACTGTTGCTTCAAGTAGAGGGTAAATCTTCACATAGAGCTACGCGAGGGACAAAGCCCCTCACAGAAATGCCTGCATGGCCCTGTTCAGCCGGAATCCGGCTGTTGCCTGAACCCTCTCCTCACTGAGGGGTGAAGCAGTGTCCCCTGAGGAGAACATTTTAATTTTCCAGCTAGGCCTCAACAACAGGTTTTTTGTGGCTTTCCTGTGGCAGAAGGAAAAGCATAATTTAATGCTCTTGGTCTTGGATTTTCTTTCCACTGGCCAGGAAGGCAAGATGTAATCATATGGCAGTGAGTTTTGGCACAGAGAACTCTGGAGCATCAGTGTCCGTGGTCAGTGCTGGCCATGGCCACTAGCTGCTAGCATGGGACAGATGCACACTTGGTCCTTGTTAGGAGGAACAGGGGAAGGAGGAATCAACGTGTTTACAGGGTGGGAGCAAGGACCCACAGGCGGAGAAAACGGCTTGACAAACATTTCCAGCTCCCTGCCCTCCCATCCATACAGTGGATGAGTTTCACGGGTACCACAATGCTCAAGTGTTGTGAGCGTACTCCTACTGAGACAGCCAGGGCCCCGAGTACTTACCACAGTGCTGTATTCCTGAAACCACCCTGTTTCTGCCCGAGCCCAGGGATGGTGTCTCAGTGAGCTCTGGCTGCTAGAATAGCTTCTCAGATGCATCTGCTACACCTATGGCTTTGTTTTGTCCTTGTGGATTAACTGTAGAGAATGGGAAGAGTGTTTTGTGACAGCTGCAACAGCCAAGGAGAAAGGTTTTTAGTGACTGCTAATTTCTGATTTTTAATTTAATTAAAAACCTGAGCCTTTTCAAGAAAACTAGTTACTGCCTTTTAAAAAATAGAAAAAAAAAAAATAAAGCAGCAGATTCAGTGATGGAACCAATTCTAGCAAAACTTGACCCCAGGGCTAGGGCTTGATTTGTCCAGCACAAGGGGTTTATTTTTCTGCTCTACAAAGGAGAAAAAAATCCTTTCCCATTCCAAAATAGATAATCATGCATGAAAACCAGACATGTTAAATATCACAAGCAAGAACTCTTGTGCCCAGGTGCCTGAAGTCCAAAGAAAAGAGTCACATTAATGTCAATGTGCTTTGGATCATTAGCTCTTAAGCCTCTAATGATGTTCCCTAATGACCCTACTGTTCTTCCTCCTCCATCAGACTCTCTCTAACCTGCAGGAGCTGTGCTAACTTTTCAGGGTTTTGCTGTAAGAGAACCTTTGAAAAAACATGTAAGTATCCCAGTAATATATAAGAGACATTACCCGTTGGGAGTCTGGAATGTAATTTATAGGAGGTTGTATCCACCATATTCATTATGTGAAGGCTCAAGTTCTTATTCATTTTTTATTTCATTCATTTATTCTGCTACAGGGACAAGAATAAAAAAGAACACCTGTCCCAAGATTAAGACAACTTGCCATTAATTTAAAACTGCAATATAGATGCTGGTTACAAAATCAGCACCTCCCTCCTCCCCTAACACGCACACTTCTATCTGCTAACCAGCAGTCAGCATTTTCTCCTGGCCAGGTCCAAGGCTGGGGCAGACTGGCATTGTGATACTGCCTTCAGCTTTCCCTGGGTGTGGTTTGGTGCCCACGCACTTTGGTCCCTTCTCTGCAGAGCCAGAGTATACTCTGACTTTGGTCTGCATCTGTCAACGCATCTTCCAGTACCCTCCTCGAGATCCAGAGAAGGATGCACTGGGTAATCCCAGTAGCTGGTCACCCTCCACGGGGTCTACAAAGACTTTTGCAGTGTCAGCACAAGGTAGATTTATAACACCTATTCTACGTTTATGGGCTTTGTGAGCACCATACGTATGTCTATATTTGTCTCTGAAACTAAGGGTGAGTAGGGCCCCACCTTGCAGCCCTGGTATGGCAATTGGAGTTAATCCTGCCCACGTTCTCCAGGCAGGGATACAACCCGAGGGGTTCTTGGTCAACCACTCGCACCAGGGTGACATGAACTACCTCTTAGAGAAATTGTTCTCAGTTTATTAAGGGGGAGCAGAACCTGACCCTTGAGGCTGGCTGTTATTGCAAGAACATAGGGAAAACTTGTAAGACATGTGCAGGATGTAGGAAATAGGTACTTTCCATGAAAGTGGTGTGCTAGGGAGTCCTCAAGCTATTCAGAGGCCTCAGAACTTAGCTTCCTGTTTTCTGATAGATCCTAGAATATGGTCCTACCCATAGTACAGAGGTTGCCAGATCTTTCACATTTGGACATAATCCCTGGCCTCCTCACTGCCCATCTGACCTCTTCATACGTTTTTGTCACACAAAAGGCATCAAAAGCATCACAGTTGTTTTGGGAGGTAGGTCTGCCTTGCTGCCTTCTGACACTGCTGCTGCTCACACTTAGATAGCCAGGGAACAAGACTTTCTCAGCCCGTGTCCTGGAGAAAGCACGCAGCACGGCAGTGCCAAGGGAGACCAAGGGAACCCTCCTGGAGGAAAACCCTGGTAAGTGAGTCAGCAGAAATCGTTTTGCTGACTGAGCGGATGTCAATGCAGCATCCCCTGCACAGTCTGAGTGCTTGCAGCCAGGACAGTCACCTTGGGGAGCTTTGGCTCGGGCCAGCTCCAAGCACCCGAGCAACCTGCACCAGAGGCAGCCTCAATACGTGGAATGAATTGCCCTCTAGAGGTGCTTTTCTCTCTCTCCGCTGAACGGACCAGAAGCCTGGACAACTAGCTTGGACTTGGGCCTTTAAAGAGCCATTAAACAGCCACAATTCAGCGAGATGACTCCTCCGTAAATCTCCAGAAGCTCAGCCTGAAAAATGGATGGGAATTCACCTTCTTAGAATCATCTGTCCTCCCTCTCCGAGTTCTTGGTTGGGCACTGCAGGAATCATTGTGCAATCAATATTATTAATACTAGCAAACTGACTCTGGCTCTAAATGTGCACACACCAGCAAAACAAATTGAAACAGCAAAAGAGGTCTTCGTGGTAACACAACTTCAAAGCTGAGGTTGTAATCACACAGAAGCTAAGGAATGCAAATGTGTAGTAATCAGAGTATTGTAACTCATCCATCCAAATGTTAATAGTATTTTCTCACCATATATTACATTAGCATTAATGGCTTAGGTTCAAATTCTGCACTGTTTTCTACAATTATGACTCATTTTTCAGCTAAGGTGACTAGCCATGATAATCAGCGTAGCAGGAGCAGGATTTTTAAAGGCTTACGTGAGCGTGCCGCATGTGTGTGATTCTCCCTGTAACAACTTTTGAAACCCTCTGGCCAAAGCCAACAAAATGCAAAAGCATGGTAAAGGTTGCTTCGGTAATTCAGTTACTACAAGGCCTGTGAAGAGAAGGGATCTGCCACTAGACAGGTTACCACGCTGCTGAATGTGCACAGCCACTATTAGAGGTTGGAGACCTCACACCAGAGAGAGCACCTTTCTAAACCATGGGAGAAACAGCACTCATCTCTCAGGGCCCAAAGCCAGCCGTGCCTGGAACACAAATACGTGCATTTTGTTCCTCTCAGTGCCAACATCCACAGAACTAATTGTTAATTGAACAATGTCTGAAAGCAAATGAGACAACACATCACAACAGGTATTTTAATGTGCCATATTCTGCAGCTAACCTAAAAGAAAGGTAAAATAAGCACATAGGTTTCTTAGGGTATACGCCCTTCCACAGACAGAGTAACACAGAGCTCTGGTGCACCCTGGTTCCCACACTCCTGTCTGCACGGAAGCTTATCCAAACATTAATAATAATAATAATAACAATAACAATAGTAGCAACAGTGCCCAGATAAAATACATTCATGTGGACAGCAGTGGGCTAGACATTCCCTTTGGTTAGGCATTGGAACGGGTTGCCCAGGGAGGTGGTGGAGTCACCGTCCCTGGGTGTGTTTAAAGAAAGGTTGAATGTGGTACTTAGGGACATGGTTTAGTGGGTAGTAGGTGGTGGGGGGACAGTTGGACTAGATGATCCTTGAGGTCTCTTCCAACCTTAATGATTCCATGATTCTGTTATTTGCCCTACATTATGCACGGAAAACTTGCTTCATTATACCTTCCCCACCTGCTTTTGGTTTTGGTGTTCCTCAGGTATGGGTAAAGTATATGCAAAGGGTAAAACTTATAAGCCAATATGATTCTAGTTACCTGAAGATACAACGACAAATATCATGGGTTTCTGTTCCAAGGGTTGCTTGAATAGACTTACTTTCCCTAAGTTAAAAAAGGAATGCAGAATAAAACCGTGAATAATTCTGTATCACAGCTACAGTGATTAGTAAGCTGCTATAAGCCAGAGAGAATTGTCTTTATTTTATTAGAAACTGTCTTAGAAATGAAGTTTATTCCTATGTGGATAAAACCAAGTCTGTCTCCAATCCTTCTCCTTCTTTTCCCACATAAAGCTCAAATGTGGTTGTGCTGAAGAGTTTGGTTGATGCCTGTCCCTAATTCACTTTGCAGCTGTGCTGCCCCGTGCATTTGTAAATCCCCAAGTACTCAGAGCAAACACTCACACCACTTCAGAAGTGGCTGAAATGAAGTATGGCAAGAAGTGCTGTGGCTTGTCCCTGAGCCAGCTGGTGACAGAACCAAGAGCAGGGCATAGGAGTCCCCATACTGGGAACAGTGGTCTAGAGTGGATCCCTCCTTTATCACTCTCATCTGAACCCTCAGCAGAATGACCCAGCCCATGACGGTAGGAAAAAATGGATGGTCAGAAAAAACAGACCCACTCCAGTTCTGATATTCATGGCTTTTTTCAGTGACATTGAACTTTGAGTTGAACTTCACCTGTTCTTTTCCTTAATCATCAGCTTCCCTTTGCTTATATTCTTAGGTATGGACGAGAGCAGATGGCAGGTCGCTGGGTTAATCTGCGTCTAATCCATAGCACAGCCATGATGCTGAGCAGAAAGCATGTTTAGCTCCCCGCTGTGAGTAGCTAGCCTGCCTGCTGGGGGTGGGAAATCCAGCCGGCTGATGAATTTCCACCGCTTTTCCACTACAGAGCGCGTGATGACAAGGTTTCAGGTCTGAATGGGACTCGTTTTGTGCCCTAGACAGGAGCAAGCCTACATAGTCTTTCGTGAGAAGACAAGAATCTTTTCTTCTTGCATTTTTAGTCAGCCATACCCCAAGAAACTCTTTCTATCCTGCTGCTTTTTCAGAGCATTTGGAAAAGAGAACAAGGTAGGCAACCCTGCTCATAAGACTTACTCTCAGTTTTCTGATCTTAGGCCTGTTATTCTTTCCACCATGAATCACTCCTGTTAGAGTGGCCCAGTTTACCCACCCTCGCCCCGCGCTTTATTAGTGACAACGAGAACGACTGTGCGACGGTGATGCTCGTATGCGGCAGGATGTTCTCATTGTGTAAGCCTTCTTTTATATTTTGACATTTGTGACTGTTCTCATCCTTTAACAAGCAGGCAGAGCCTAAATTTCAAAGGTAGTCGCTGCCTGCAGTGACAACATCAGATGAAGTATGGGTGCTGTGTTTTACACAGTCAGGCCCACAGGTAAATAACATGGGGGTGGCAGGAACCTTCGCTCAGCTGGACACATAACCCAGCCTTCAACCTTATTTTTAGCCTGCTTTCCAAAGGAGAGGAGGTTTCTACAGTCATATGTTTGTTCATCCCACCTACCCATAACTTAGGAGCCTATTAGCAGATTTCCACTGAATTTGAGAGAGAGATGTTGCAAATATAAGATGACCCCCAAGTCTTTTCAGACCGGGCAACCGGAGAGAGACTTTACTAATTCCCCACTGAGGAAGAGGCCACAGTGTGTTCTCAGCCATCACAGACACCAGTGAATCCACAGGGCTCTGCTCGCTCTGGAGACCCACGCTGACAGCAAATCAGACCTTGTCGGTTCAGACTTGTGCCCTAAATTCATGAGGACCCTCTACCAGAAACTTTGATACGCGCAAGTGAATTTATTCTCACAGGTAATCCTACCCATGTGCAAGGAGTGCCCAGATGTCCCAGTTCTCCTTTGGAGACACTGGCTTCCACAACTTCTTTATTTGGGGAAGCCCCAGCCTGGAGAGTTGCAGCTGATTAAGTTCTCAGGCTCCCAAGAAAAGGGAAAGACGATGCACATTTCTGCCAGCTTTTTGAGGGGGAGGGAGCAGAAATACCTCAGTGTTGGATCAATCCTAGAAAAAAATTTTTAAAAAACCCGAAAAACTGGATTCACTAATTCGCTGAAGGTGGCCAGGGAAACATAGAAATGATTAAAAAAAATCCCTCAGGTCAATAACCAATCTGCCTTTGGAGAGACACAAGGGTTCAGTGGGTGTAAGTTTAATTAAGCCAGCCAAAAACTGAAGGGAAAATTAGAAACCATTTCCAACAATGCTTTACAAAACCTTCCCATCGAAACAGACACATTAATTGAATAGGAGCTGAGCTGTACTTTGATACATGAGCCCCAGCCCAGGGTGCCTCTCACTGCAGAAAGCAGCATTGTGAGGTTTCATTTAGAAGCAGCAATCTCTCACCATTATCCTTTCCTCGTTGGCAAACATCAGCTCCCTCCCTCTTTTTTCTTTTTTTTTCTTCTCCCTTCAATTAAATGTTTAATTAAAGTAGCATGACTCCCTTTCATTTGGAAAAGTAATTGAGGACACTAGTGTGTAAAAAATAGGCTGAGAAATGAGCTGGAGCACACAGAGCGCAGAGCGTCGGCAAGGCCTACAAAAACGTAGCTCTTAATTTGCTTTGTGCCACATCAAGTTGTGGTAATGGTGAGGTGATACAGCTGCAGGAACATCTGGAAGGAGCTGATAAACATGGGGTTGGTTGGGTCTGAAGCATGCGTCCAGTGCAGCTTGCTTTTCTTTTTTTTAACCCTGAATGGTCAGCTCAGCACAGCTGGGAGAGAAAAGCGACGTTCACAAAGATTCATTTTTTGGTAAGTTTTCATACAGTGATTCAGGAGAGCTTGTTGAGTTGCTTGATACGCAGGCTGGTGCCTAGTAAGGATTTTCTGCTGTATCTTGTAGATCAGTCTTTGTCAGGTTACACGATGGCTCATCACCCTGACACGTTCCAGGACCGGTGAACGCCTCTGCTGTGGCCGCACGGCTCTTTTTCCCAATATCTTTATGAGACCTTTGCAGAAACTTACAGTTATGCAGACTGGCTCTGCAGCTCATTCCCAGATATTGGCTCAAAGGTGTCCACTTAACTCTGACAGGTTTTTTTCCTCAAGCAGGCTTAAAAGCAGAGCATAGGAATTCCTGCTTTTCTGTAAATTGATGGAATTTCCTGGAATTTTTAATACCTTCTGAGTTTTCTATGCCAATGGTATTGTATCACTTTTCACACATTCTTAATAGAAAATATTTGAGTTTAGATCTTTTTCCTTGCCATCTTTAGTTGTTGACCAGTGTCTCTGACACACCTGTGCACACTGAAATATTTCTGCCCTGTGAAGAACTGCTGCAATGGGGAGTTACTCTTCATAGGCTGTACTTGGGGCTGGTTTTACCTGTTATTTCCAACCCAGATGAAAGTCTGTGCAGTACACAGGCTTGATTGATTGAGGCCAAGAACAAGCCAGCTTGATTCATTACCGGAACAGTGTGTGTGCATGTCTGATTGATAGGGGAGGGCTTGGAAATGAACCCAGGTCAACAGTCAAGCCCGGGGCCTATCTAGAAGAGCAGGCATAAAGTAAAGGTTGACGGGCCACGTCCCTTCTCCATACACCTTGTCCTGGAGTCCAGCCTTCTGGCACCGTGATCGGCTCCCCACACGCACCAGCACTGCCCTGGCCTCATCTGAAGAGGCCAGTGCTGAATGCAGGGGAACGTTGCTGCTGCGGTGGGTGAATTTGCTCGATCGATTTCTCTGGCTGCTCGTTGGAAAGATGGACTGGGCTGAAGCTGATCGTTTCTAGTGCTCAGTGTTTGCAGTACAGCTGGTCAGAAATTTTCTGGCACGCTTGTCTGGCATAGCAAAATCTAATACACCGGCATCGAAACACACTGGAAACGTGTCAGTTTTGATGAGGTCCTCCCAGAAACCAGGCAGATGCAGGATGGTATCCTCCCTGCCAAATGAGTTCTGAAAGCTTCCCTACCCCCCTCTCCAGCAGCCCACCTGGCAGGCTGGTGGGGAGACGGCGGGCAGGGGAAGGAGGCTGCCGAGCCCCTGTCTCCTGAGTCCCTGACAGTGGGACTTCCCGGGGCTTCCCCGCTGCTGGGCTACCTGGCCGGCCAGTGGGCCCTGGGAGCGTGCTGAAGGGAGACAGCGCATGGCCAGCCTGCTCTGTGGAGTCTTGGGGACTTCCTACTTCAGCCCTGCAGGAGAGACAGATTCCTGTCTTTATACATTTTGCTTCTCTTTTGGAATCAAATTTGACTGAAGGTTGTTTTGTTGGCTGGGTTTTTTTGCATCCTCGTTTCCTTGGGTTTTTAATTCAGAGTTTCCCAGGGCACAGGAAGAGCAATTTCTAGTCACCCCTTAAGCAATAACTTTTAGTAAGAGGAGACTGGACATCTTACAGGCTCTTTTTGGCGTCCTGTGATGCTTCTCCTCAGATCAAGCAGAAGAGAGGACTGGAATCAAAGATATAAGGTGACAGTGGATTTTGCTGTTTCTTTCCCAGTAGCTTCCAACTGTTCAGAAAATCAATTGGTAAGGTATCTAACAATTGCCTCACTTTTTTTTTTTTTTTTCCAGCTATTACTAAAATGACTTGGCCTCAAAAGGGCACTCACTTGATGGCAGGTAGGAACTGAACAGTTGGTGGGACAACAATGTCCCAGTGCTGCAGAGCCCTGCCCTGCCTCTGCCAGGCAGTGCCGTGCAGGGGCACCCCAGCCACCCTGGCTCCGGGGAGCAGGTGGCCACAACTACATGGGTCTGCACAGGTTGAGAAGAAGCACAAGTGAGCCTGCAGCAAGATGTGGGCTTTCCCAGCCCTAGCTCCCCAAGGACCTGAAGTGATGTGGCTGTCCTTGTGCTACCCTGCTCAGCATGGCAGAGCCACTCCCAGTCTGAAGTTTCTTGGGGCATGCTCACGCTCTTGTGACCATCATGTCCTGGCCAGAACAAGGAGTTTCTCACAGACAGTGCTCCAAAATGCTGCTAGCAGATACTTTCGAGGGGATTTGTTATGGATCAGTTAGTGGATTTTGAAGATTTTAGATCAGGGAAAATATGAAGGCAGCTCTGAGGGATTCCCGTGTCAGATGTGCACACAGTTCAAAGGTTTCCTGGCTGCTTGGCCCTGAGGGACGGAAAGGGAGGCTGAAGAGGGGAATGAAAGGCCAGCTTCCCGAGGCTAAGCTGGGAGACAGAGCACCCTGGAACGGAGTCAAGACCCGCTGGAGATGTCAGCGGGATTTCCCCTTCAGTAAACCCTTAGGGGTCATTAGGTGATGTTTCTTTCTTGGCCCAGCTGCAAATATGGTCCATTGCCTCTGTGTTGCTCTGCTAGCATTGTTTTCCCACTGACTTTAGTGTTGATCTAACATAACCGTTGTATCTCATTCCCACCCTAATATGAGGTATAATCTGAGGGAGGCCTGTTTTTCATTAGCGTTGAACTTGCAGCACAGGAACTTGCTCTGACGCAGTTCACAAGTGGGTGAGGAGGTGGGAGGGAGGGTTAGTTATTACCTCTGTTTCCTCTGCTGCTGCTGGAGTGTGGGCTTCTCTACCAAGCTCTGCCGCCTGTCCCAGGGGCCAGCAACTAATTCCTCCATACCGCTGCACACCGGAGCCTCTCTTTAGAAGAGACTTCCAATCATGACAAATTATCTGTGCTGATTTTGAGACATGAACTGTTACCCATTAGGGAATGAACTGACACCAATAAATTCATTTCACTTACAATCTCACACTGTGCATGAATTGAAGTTGTAGAGGTGAAAGACATAAATTTACCAGGTGGGCAGACACACAGCTTCCCCCTAAGACTGTGCACTTCACCTTTGCTACGCGCTCTGCTTCTGCTGGGCCAGCCCAACATTAATTTTGCATAGAGTAGATTTCTCCTGTACCGTGCGCAGTCCATGTGATTTATACTTGCCTCGAGTAGCTGTGTAAATAGCCTTACCGTAGAACAAACTACTGGTTGTGCCTTTGCCAAAATAAAAACTTCGAACCCAAATGTAGTCTTTTGCATTACAAGAACAGTTAGTATTTGCATAACTTCTTCTGACTTCCAGGCTATGCAGCATCAGTAATTAATGAGTCTTCCCTATGCCCTCGTGGGGCAAGTGAGTATTATTTATTAGGCAGAAAAGAGTTCCCATATGTACGGATCTATGTCTTAGTCATTCTGATGGTAAATTCATCAAACCATTCCAGCAGATAAGGCTCTCCTTCTCCCCAAACCCTCTGTCAGTCAAGTGGCTGAAAGTTTCACTCATTTACCCAAATGAAAATCTCGCAGTCCTCTGGCCAAATAGAAACCTCCGAGTGTTTAGTTAAAAGCCTCTTGTCATGTAATTCTGCAGAGGAAGGACTGCTGGGGGAAGGGGGGGAGAGAGAAGCAAAAAAGGGCAGACACAAGTAAACACAGAGGCAGAGAGGAATGTCATCTCTTCTGTGTGTCCCCACGTTTCTGAGAGCTCCTGATGAAGTTGAGGATCCTGTTAGGTTGTACGGTATGGACACCAGGTGGAGGTGGTCCTCAGCTTGGAGCACTCGCTGACCTTGTCCCCTCACCTGCCAGTATGTTTTGAATGGCTGTTTTGAAGTAAAACTTACTGGACTTAGTATGCAATAAGGGGTCTTGAGGATGAGGTCTCTCTCCTTTTCCTACGAAATGCTGTAGGAAGGATTAGACATGGTCATGGGTGACAGGTCCATAAACAGACATTAAAGGGAAAGAATAGACAGGGATGTACCCTTCAGCATCCTTAACACGCCTATAGGCGCGGGTGTCAGGGGATGCATGAAGGGAACGGGGTCACAGAGAGTGGCTGGGCTCATGTGTTCTCATTAAATTGCTTCTCTTAAGACAGAGCACTGGGCATGACAGACTGCTGGTCTGACCCAGCGGGACATTTTTTGTGTTCTTACGTTAAAAAGGAAGGCTGGAAACAGCCTCCAGAAGCTGTAGGAGGGAATACATGGCTTTTCTGGGTCTTCAAGTACAGTAGGCATGGGAAACACCTCCAGGGTTGCTGCTGGCTGAGCTCCTATCTTTTTGCTTTCATCCGGCAATCACATATTTTCCCATCCCTCTGAGGAGCCAGGCCTACCCCCAGCAACAGCAGACAAAGGTCACATTTCTTGTGAATGCACAAGAGAACCAGAAAAGAGCCAGTGCCTGGGCAACAAGTCTGATTAGGAAATGGTCTCTTTCCTGCTTTCTTGTTTTCTTTTTCTTTTTTCTTTTTCTTTTTTTTCACTTTTTTTGATGAAAACATCAAGCATCATGGTTTGGGAATACTATCTAAATACGTCAGAGTAGTTGTTGCTTAGAAGCTTTATTCCTCTCTTTACTTGTATGCTCTGTGCTCCCTGCTTGAACTTCATTAATCCAATGAACTAAACCTTATTTTTGGTAAGCATCCTGTTGACCTCTCTGTTACTGCAAGAAGCTCTTGACTGTAAACATTGTCTTTCTCTCCAGTCATAGCTTGTCATCTCTACAGAAGAGAGATTATGGTCACCTCTCTGCCTGGAAAGTGTTTATCCTGCTGTCGTAAATAAACGGGACAGACCGGGAATGGATAAGGTGGCCAGGAGAATCTCTGGGGGAGAGATCAAACCCCAGGCACACCTCTGAATACCAATTTGCCCAGAGCCTTTCCATTGCACATGAAAGGGAGAATTTCAGCTCCTTCCATGCACACGCCCCATGCAGAGGGGCAGGACCCCAGGGGTTGCTGTGATGCCAGAGAGTTTGCCTGCCCTCACCCATTGCAGCGTGGCAAACTTGTCCTGGGCTGACCTGTCCCACATAAGCAGCAACAGCAGTCCCACCAGGCTCCTCTGCTGCTGCTTCACTGGCACCAAAGGCACAGCTTTACAGAGCTCTTCGTGCCCCTTAAGAACAAAGACCAGCCAGGAGACCGGGCTGCATCAAAAAAAGCGTGACCAGCAGGTCGAGGGAGGGGATTCTCCCCCTCTGCTCTGCTCCTGTGAGACCCCACCTGGAGTACTGCGTCCAGCTCTGGGGTCCCCAGTACAAGAAGGACATGGAGCTGCTGGAGCAAGTCCAGAGGAGGGCCACAAAGCTGATCAGAGGGCTGGAGCACCTCTCCTACGAGGACGGGCTGAGGGAGCTGGGCTTGTTCAGCCTGGAGAAGAAACAGCTCCAAGGAGACCTAGTTGCAGCCTTCCAGTGCCTAAAGGGGACCTACAGGAAAGCTGGAGAGAGGCTGTTTACAAGGGCATGAACTGACAGAATGAAGGGCAATGGGTTTAAACTAAAAGAGGGGAGATCTAGATTGGACGTTAGGAAGAAATTTTTCCCTGTGAGGGTGGTG
>VWZZ01004053.1:237296-248043 GCA_013399095.1 Psophia crepitans | reverse complement strand
TCCCTGCCCATGGCAGGGGGGTTGGAACTAAATTACCTTTAACGTCCCTTTCAACCCAAACCATTCTAGGATTCTAGGATTCTAAGAATCTCTAGCGCTCAAGCTGGGAAGACAGGGCTACTGGTAAAGGCAGCGGCCTTTCCTGGTGTGAACTGGTGTTTTGAACAGAGGCTGTGTGGGGTGGTCAGATGATCATTCCCGGGGGCACCGTGCCGTGGCCAACCCTGCTGCTGCTTTCCCCTCTATCCTCCCACCTGCACTGCCCCTCCTCACTGCCGACCGCCCCTTCCCCAGCCCATCTCTCATGGCCAAAGGGGTCGGGAGGTGCTTCTGTGCCTTCGGGGTCAGACCTAGGCACCCTTTGACATGAAAGAGGTCCTTCACGGTTGGACTAGATGATCCTTGAGGTCTCTTCCAACCTTAATGATTCTAAGGCAGGGAAACCCAGGTTCCATCGTAACATCAGCAGCAGGCAGGACCTGTTCATATGGAAACTCTGGCGCATGAAGAATTACGCTCCAGCCCAATTGTTTTATAAAAATCTGTTCCAGCACCTGTCCAGAACCATGGCCACATCTTCTTCAGTCATGTGGCCAGATGCCTTTTAGTTTTAATCATTTGATCAAATGCCCTAGTGAAACAGCCATTTGTTCAAATGATTGAAAGTTTGTCATTTGACCAAATTACTAGTCTGGCAGGATGACTAACGGGTTATGTCACAATGTCAAATTCTATTAATGTCACAACAGAGAGACAGGTGAGGAAAGTAAGGGTTAAGGGAGCAAGTTTGCAGAAGTGTTTGTTCCTCCGCTACGTACCCCCATACAAACACAAGCGTGGTCCCGAAGCACGGGGTGTGAAATCACTAGGATGGATCCATATCACCTGAGCTGGAGGGGTTCCATGTGGACATCCGTCTAAACATGGGGAGAACAAAGGAGCACAAAGCTGCTGGATCAGAGGAGAAAACTGGAGCTGGAGAGTCCGCCTGGACTTCAGATGAGGGCTGCCACTTCTGGGACTAGATGGAGAAGAAAACCTGGCCAAACCATCAGCCACGGAGGCTTGGTGAGAGGAGTTCTGGGCAATTCTAGGGCCACTGGTGTTATCACATGTTCACTGCCTGCATCGGCTGGGGACACTGGGGTCATTTCCTCACTCCTTCCCTCTCACGTTTCTGGAGCTGCACTTCTTAGATGGGAGGAAAGGACAGGGTGGAGGAAGAAAGACTAAAACGCAGCTGCTGGAAGAAGTGAGAACTGACAGCAGCCATATAAGGGGGTATTAACCTTTCATAAACCTGCTCTCTGGCCTGTGACTGAAACCGGGGAATAAATATCATTCTTCCAGTAGGTGTGCTGCATGTATCACGGCTCTTCTAGCACACGCTGGTTTCCCGTGAGTTGCAGTTACATTTGCAGGGTGTTAGTATAGAGGTGAGATGGATTTTGCTAACATTAAAGAAACAGTAGACCTCAAGCAAGAGGCCAAGATTGAGCAACCAACTTACCTTACCTTTCAGGAAGGATTTGCCATGGACATTCCTGGTGAGTGATGCCCTTACAAAACCAATACCCACCCCCCCCCATGGCCCTGTCCCCAGGTGGGCATGTGGGTGCTGCAGTGTGAGACAGTCCCAAACCTCCGAGGGTGCCGGCAGGAGGAGGTGCTGGATCTGATTTATGCCCCTTCCCTGCCGGATCCCCCAGTTTTGCTTCAAGTAAGACATACAGGCGGATGGTGTGCCACCACTTCTCATCCAGACGTACAGTTAGGCCCTTGTGTGTCCTGATACCAGAGCCCTGCCACGGACACAGACAGTGAACCCTACACTACTGCAAACACGGTAACAGTCTGATTATCCGACTTGAACTCTTGACCTGCAGAGGTGACAAACGCCAGGCCAGGAACAGCATGAGGCAAACATGCGTGTGCCTGTGCATGAGCATGTGCACGCACATGAGCATGATCTCTGCCTCTTCAGGCCAGCTCCGCTGCTGCTCCCTGCAGCCTCTCCATCGAAGAATGAGCTATCGTCCCACTGTAAAGGCGAATGATGACGTGGGTGATGGCTGCTGTCAGTTCCAGGATAGCTTTTTTTCCTCTTCGTGCCTCAGACTGGATCAGCATGTCTGATGGACGTATCAGTGGAATGCCCCGGAGCCCGCTGCCCGGCCCGTGGAGGTGCCGGCTTGAAGCACACGGTTCAACGCTGTGCCGTGCCAGGGCACAACGCGGCAGCACAGGCAAACACAGGGCAGTGACTTGGCTTTGTCTGCGGCACCTGCGGCCACAGAGGCCTTCATCTTCTTGTGGCATGAGCTGGAGCGCTTGAGAGTCATCAGGTCAGTATGGTTCTTGCTGCTGTCTCTCATTCCTGTTCTAAGCCATCAGATAAAAGTGATCTGAGCTCCAACCTATCCCCTCTGTTCCCTTTCCATTTCTTCCAATTGGCATATCCACCTCTTGGTTTAATATGCTGCTTTCTGCCTACAGGCTTGGTCCTCTCAGGCTACATGAGCCAGCTTCCACAGCTGATTCCACAGCTTATAATATTAGAGGGCTGTTTTATATCCTTTGCACACCTGCCTGTACTTGAGGACTCTGTGTACTGGGCCTGCAAAATTACGTATACACACGTATGGAGAAAGGTGGTGTTGCAAAGACCTATATCGGTCATAAAAAGATTGCCAGCTTGGCCTCAGCTTGAGGTAAATGTCTCAAGCAAACCCATTACATATTCTGTGTATACACAATGGGTTTGATTTGAGATGTATTTATGCTCAAGAATATTATGTATTCTCTTTATACACCATGCAAGGTTAAATTTTTTTGAAAATTTATATTTGCTTTTTATCATACAGACACACAGACGATTTATGGCCAGACCTGCTGAATCTATTTGAAAATGCCAATTTATTCTTGATTAACTCCAGAAGTGCTGGAGATCCCTAATTCACTCACTGCTACTAATGTATTTAGAAGCTAGGCTCAGAAAAATCTAGTTAAACTGCTATGGAGGAGACTGAGAATCCAGATTTGGCCTATTATAGACAGAGCTGATGTAAAAATCCAACTTTATATTGCAGTTCCTGATTGGGGGTATTTAGATTTATAGTTGTGATTTGGACCGGTCCCTAATCAATTCCTAGATAGTACTTTTTCATCAGCTGATCTGACAGCAGGAAGAAGGTCAGGATCATAAATTCCCCCTTCTTGAGTGCGGGGAGTGGAGGTGGGAAATGCCTCCCCCAGCTGAGCAGCAGAGCCAGGAACCGGTCCAGGGCTGCCCAGCATCGAATCCATCCACCCGTCCAGTCCCCTGGGAGCACCAGGTGCCTGCCACACCCCTCTCTGGAGCTCAGCTGCCGAGGAGACCAGCTTGCCCGAGGGCACTCAGAAAGGGTGACCTCACGCTTTCCAGAGCTGGCTGGGTCATCTGGGAGCAGGCTGTCAGCCTGGCATGTCAGCACAATTCTCCCTTACCCAATATACATCTCCTCCTGTTCTTGGCCCTTCTCATATTCTTTACCGTGGCCTCTCATGCTCCCAAAAAAAATCTGAGGTAAGCCAGGCCAAGTTGTCCTTTGAGGGAGAGCATGTGCAGAGAGAACGCTGCTGTTAGCATGCGAGGCATGAGGTCCTCCACAAAGTACCCTGAAGTTAGACACTCACTGCTATATTTAGCTGTCTGCATAAGCCATCTGATTTTCAGCACTGTGGATTTTTGTTTCTAACTTTACACAAGCTTAGCTAACACCATGTAGGTGGGTCTGAGCTGCAAAGTGCTCAGGTTTGGACTCAGTCCAAAAAAAGACACTAAGCAGAGAAGAGGTGAGTGCCTTTCGCTCCTGGGCCACCTCCATGGCTCTTTCCCTTCCACCAGGTGCCATGTGGCCTGTAGAGGTAAGCCCTGTTCCTCACAGCCTCCTCTAGCTTCTGAAGCTGAAGTCCTCCCAGTCCTTCCCATCTCCTTCCACTTCTCAGAGCCACCCACTCCTCCCCACATCCTTGTGCTTGCTCCTGCCACATTCCTGCAGCTCATTTGTGTTCAGCACCATCATCCCCTGCCCATCCTGCAAACAGGCAGCAGAGAAATTTGAGAGTGTTGGCATATCTGTTTACCCCCTCAGAGGGGTGCCCAGACCCTCCCTTCCCACCCCTCTGAAGCCTTTGGTGGAGAGAAACATCAGCAGGGAAGTGTGGTGTCACATCAGAAGTACCTGGAGAATTCGTGGCCAGCGTTGGTCAGCGGTGACTTTTGCTTGGCTTGGTTGGTGCAGGCTGCTGTCTCCTCTTCAGAGAGAACTCACGTGGTGGCGATTTGATTCACTGTGCTCTGCGATGGCAGCCTCCATTCACCCAGTGCAATCAAAAACCCAATCCACTCCTTCCCCAGAGGCTGGAATGAATGTGAAATGATATATGTGTCCCTGTTCAGGTTACGGTACTGCAAGCCGTTAAGCACCACTGCCCAGTGACTATGGGGCAAAACCATCCGGCTCAGGCACGGGCTGTTCCAAATAACATACAGTTTGCGTTCCCAAATTAAGTGCTGACTCTCAGTCCTACCTCTGTTCCTACCAGAGGAAGCAAGCCAGCCGGTTTAGACTTTGTAACATCTTCATGGCAACGTGGTACAATTCTGCCCAGCTTATCAAAAATTAAACCACTATTTAATGTAACAATAGTATTTATCTATCACATCCAGCATTGTGAAATATATCGGTCAAGGAGAGCTCCCACGGAACAGCTCAGCACTTAGCTCAGTGCAAAAGCTGCAGGAAGGTATGAATTATTATGAGTATTTTTAATCAAGTAACAGATATGGTTGATGCAGTCAGGGTTTTCAGAGAAGCTCAAGCTCCTGATAAATATGTCACAATCTATGATAACTTTGCCAAGTCCTTTAATATCCTACAGCTCCAGTCGCTGCCGTCTGACTTCTGCAAAATGTGGGACAGAAGAGCAAATGTCAATAAAATGGCTTTGTCTGTTTCAGATCAGTATATCATCTGCCTCAAGGGTAAAGATGTGCTGGCTCCTTTCCCTCTAGTGGGTGCAGAAAAGGGCCTTTGTTTACCTTGCTCTTATCAGAAGGTTCTACCCAAGAAAAAGGCCTCTCCTATACGATTTTTGGAAGTGATTTAGAACCCACCCGCCTCAGGCAGTAAGGCTCCCATATCCACTGGTGATAGAGCTTGCATCTTCCACCTTCTCAGCTTCACTGGCATAACCTTTTGCCACTTTGCCAGGTCTGCACTGCGTCTCAAATGCTGAGCTCCCAAAACAATGGCTCATTTCTTTGGATCGAGCTGACAAGGACAAGGGAAAACACCTGCGGATCTCTGAGCCCTGCAGCACTGGGACGTGACCACCTCATGCCAGGAAAGCGGAGAGTGCAGGCTGCAGGAAGGAAAGAGCAGTGCCCACACGGACAAGTGTTTGGGGAGACGATTCCCTGCACTGGAGAGATGGCTGAGTGAGGTGGGGGTGAGGTATTTGCGGCTGGTTCCTTGCCTGTTGAGCAGCAGGGGCAAAACTGCAAGACTGGATTTTAACCTCCTTGGGCACTGAAGTATTCAGAAATGGATTTTGTTGACATGTATGAATCGAGGCCTTTTCTTCAATGCAAATTTCCAAGAGAAATTTTTAATGAGTCTTAGCTCAGGGTGGTTTTCCAGGTCATCGTTACAGGCATCTCTGGGAAGAGCTGAAGCACATGGCTTTTACCTGGCAAATGACCACTGCTTGGTCTCTGAAAGCATGGGGAAAGGTTTGGGGTTTGCATTTCTACAACTTTTCTTTTTTCTCTCTTCATTCCTCTCTTTCCAGATGTCTGCTATCACACTACAGATAAGCAGCAGTCTGTATGGCCTGTGTGAGTAATGCAGGACGTGAGGAAGGAGAAGGAGTTAGAAGTTGTGCAATCAGTCTGGGATGTCAACTGTAGAATGCATAATGAGCTTAGCTTAATCAATCATTACTTTTAAAGGACATGGAGAAGAGGGGAGACTGAGGAAATCTCCTACAAGGCATTACAAATCTGTGCTAGAGACTGGCTGTTCAGTGAAACACATGGTAAATCAAAAGAGAAATCCTAAAACACAGCCTAAAACTCAGTACAACCTGGAGACTGAGAAAGGTTGGCATTCCAGGAAGAGCAAAATCTTCCGGGTGATGGAGGCAAGGTGAAGCCCCAGGGTGCAGGTAAGCACCAACTGCATCCCCTGCAAGGGCCTTGTCAGCATGGAAACCCCAAAGGTGCTTCTAGGGAGCAAGACTGGCACTAAGGGGGGGAACTGCACGGTAAATATTAACCTAAACAAACGTGACAGCGGGACCAGAATCAACACGAAAACTACTCACACACCTTGACAGAGAAAATAGATCCTAAAAGCAAATACAAGGCCCAATCTCCATATAATCTGCCAAACCAGAGACTCATTGTCCCAAGTTTTTTCCCTTCAGCACATGCCCTGAAGATGCCCAGTGCTCCCTTGAACCTTCCCAAGCGCAGGCAGTGCGACAGGCAGCTTTGCCCTGGGCTTCCCCACACACCCCAAGGCGAAGGGGCAGGGTGGGGAGCACAGCACCACGCTGCCTGCAGCACCACGAGGCACAGCTGAGCCAGCGGCAGGGCACATGCCCAAGCCCAGCTCAGGACCCATCTCACCCATCGTTCACACAGCGAGCCCTCCGGCCAGCGCGGGCAGGCAGGGACACACACCCATCCTCACCCGTGAGCACAGCCAGGTCGGATCGGGCACGGGTGCGAGGGTGCTACAACCCCGTCCGCCAGCTAGCTGCTCTCCTAAAGTCTGACCTGCTTTCAGAATAATCTTTTAAGTCTCTCTTTTCACCTTTTTATCTGCGGCTGTGAGGAGCAATCCCAAAATGACTTAGCTTTCCGCTCACCCTCCGTTTGTTCAGTGCGACGACCTAATCCTCTTTTAGGGGCTCCTGGGACACGGCAGCCTGGTCCGCTCAGCCGTCGTCCCAGGGATCTTCCTCCACCGCAAGCCACAGGATTAGGCCTGCAGTGTGAGATCTGCCAGAGCCCTCTGCTCGGCACGCTCCCGGCTGATTTTCCACGGCCAGCAACTTCTTCAGGGGGAATTTCCTTTGACGCATCCACCGGGGGAGAAAGTGCTGTCAAGAGGGCTCTAAAAGCAAAGCTGCTGCTGGTTGATTCCCTTGAATTAATTCAAACCAGCGCAGGAGCTCACGACTGTGGCAGTAAATAGGCTGCTGGACGATGCTCGAGCTGTACAGGTGGGTGGGCATGGGGGGTGCATTCGGGATCGGGTTTTGGCAGTGAAAGTAGGAGCATGAAATTAGACCACGGCAAGGAAAGCCAGTGAGTGGAAGCTGGCCCAGGGTTTCCTGAGCATTACCTGGTGTCTGGGAGGGAAACTGAAGAGGGTACAGTCAGAAAGCCCCCCCCGGGGCTGGCAGTGGGGGCGACAGCACCTCACACCCCAGGCTTGAAGGGTCAGCACAGTTTTCTGCGCGGGGCTGGCAGGAGACAAGTTGCTATGAAGAAGTTGAGATGGGAAAGGAGAAAAGAGCCTTGTGTGCAAAACAGAAGCTCAAAGTGCAAAAGTAAGACAAGGAAATATTTTAAGTCTTTTATTAACCCACCTGAAACAGCAGGACAGAGAATAGCATTGAGAAATAGCCGCACTGGGAAAATTTGCAGACCTTTCCTTCTGGCACCACTCCAGCGCTGGCAGCCATGTAGATGAATTAACGGCTCCGGTATCTAACCCTGGCCGTTGCTGTAGTGATTCAGAAAACAAAACTCCAGGTGTCCTGGCAGTGACCCACCACATCCCAGACCCAGCACCTATACTTTTGGCTCGCTCTTGCTTTAAAAGGAAAAAGGGTCAGTGGCAGGCCTTTGCAGTGCTTCGCCCGCTGCTCACTCGGTCTCAGTGGCTCTCTGCAGAGGTTACCAGGGACAGGAGCAGTGACGGTGGGTTTGGGAAAGAAGCTCAGATGCTCCTGTGTGCGGTTTTCCCTCCTCTGCCTGTTCCCACCAAGACTGCCGCAGCAGAGTGCAGGAGCAGCTCACGGCATGCAGGGCAGCTCTTCAGAGGAAAAGGCCTTTCGGAGGAACAGAAGCCGTGAGTGAACCCGTGTCTCGGGGAGGGAACGCAGCCTACGTCTGCGAGGTCACTGCTCCGCTTGTCAGGGCTGGGCTCGTTTCGGTGACCGTTCCCCACAGTGGTAGCCGGCGCCATTCCTGTGTCACGCATAGCCTATAACTCACGGAAATAAAGCACGTCCAACACCCCTCCGAGACATGTATTCTATATGAAAATTTGGTTTATTACTGTCAGACCCACAAATCTGGATCCGCTGTGTAATTCTACTGGCGTCCATCAGTCAGACAGACACATTTAATGAGAATGAGAATTTATATCACTACTTCCTATATTGGCTGCTGCCGAAGTGCAATTGACAGTCAAGATCTTTCCTTGCCAAGAAAATTGTCCCTGAAAGAGTGCCGGCATCTCAATGGTTTGGGAGAGCAAACCCACGGACACAGGGGTGCCTCTTCGGTGGCTGCAATTCTCCCACGTTGGATACAGAACGAGGATATCGTCCTGCGTAGGCCGGAGGAGGATACGCAGGCAGCCAGTGGAATAGATAGAAATGTATAATGGATGATATTGCTCAGTGCTTGGGAGTGTATATTCCCTGGTCTTCTCAGGAAGCAACGTGTTTGATTTCCTCCAGCTATTTTTTTTAAGTGCTGTGTCGTGAACGTTGACACGTTTAGGTGTATTTGCATCAGCTGCAGCTGTGGGGGCAGGGGAGACCTCTCCAGATGCACGTGGCAAGCCTGGCTCTCCTAGAGCAACGCTGCTGAAAATCCCCTTTTGCCTCCCTCCTCCTTGCCCTTTCTTCAACAACCTTTGCCGCCCTTTTGGCTGCTGCAAAGAAGTCAGCGAGGGTAAGAAGGAAGAGGTGCCATGGTATTTCAATACTTGGAAAACTCTCCTATCTCTCACCAAGGCAGCCATATCCCAGGTCTCCCCCTGCACAGAGTGCCCCGGTTGTACCTTGCATCACTTTTCTCCCCTTGGGATTTCCCCACCACCAACTAAAAGCTGTCAACTCCCTGGGACTGCACATTCACGTGTACACCTTCCAGCCATGACCAGGATAACTGCCCTCATGCTTTGGTTATGTGGCACACGCCAGCAGCAGGGTGCATTTTCCCTGAGCAAGGCGGGGATTTGTGTTTCAGCAGACAAAGTGCTTGGGGATGATTTTATTTCTGGATTAAATACTTCCTACCTTCTACTAAAACCAGACTTCTTGCAGTTTAAACCCTTTGAGAATCAAAAGTAGTAAAGGGGCTGAGAGTCTGTCTTCTGAAATTATCCCCGTTTTGCTTGTGGACTGAATTTCCCTTTTTTCTCTCTTCATTCCTTAGAGTAAAGTAAAGTAAAGTAAAGCAAAGTAAAGTAAAAATTTTGGCTGCCTGGCTTTTGAGACAGATGAGAGACCAAGAAAGCAACCTTTCTGTCCAAAGTCAGTTTGGACCAGAACAATTTTCTTTCTGCTGACAGACAAGTTTTCTGTAGTAGAGCAAGGTACTTGGCATGCACTTTTCCTGCTTTACAGAGGGGCAGAGGTCACAGGGAACCAAAAGACCAAGACTGCATTGGATAAGACGTGTCAATGCCTACAGTCTAATCTGATGCTGTGCCACTACCCTGCACGCAATGCTACTGGCAAAACCCACACATAGATGGCTGCTACAAGGAAAATGGTGTTGCAGTTTTTGTGGGTCATAAACTATTCCTTGTGGGTGGTACCTACAGGATCAGATCCTCACTGTTGTGTGAGACCAGTCAACTCGCTCTGACAAGTTTGTGTTGGTGGTTCTTGAGCAACGTCACTGGTAAAATGCTGAAATGGCAAAAACCCAGACTTGAAAGTGCTGAGCATCCTCATTTCCCTTTGACTTAAATGGGAGCTGAAGGCAGACAGCACCTTGCAGGATTTGGCCCCATGTCAGCAGATACTGGCTGATCTTCTCTGACGGGCTGTCAAGACTGTCCTTTTTTCCGTATCTTTTTTTTCCAAGGAAGAGATTTGCCTATGATTTCAACTTTGCGAAGGCAAACTAAGGCAAAAGCTATTCTTCTGGAGACAGAGAAGAGAAATTGCATTTCTTTTTCTGTCTGTATTTTCAGCGTTTGCAGCTCTAAGGGTTCATATTAAATGACTAGAAAAAAAAGGGATACTATTTCAACAGTGGAGCAAATCATTCTTCACAAACACAGCTAATCGAGGTTGAGTGGTTGTAATCATTCATTGTAGATGGGCATCAGAGGGAAATAAAATGTGTCTTCTAGACTACTGCTAACCCCAAAATTAGAGGAGCCGGGGAAGTATAAGAACAGAAGCTGCCCCGTGTCCCTTTGACAGCTCAGCAACCCTCCTGCCAAGTTCTCACTATCAATACCTATAATATTTAGCATCACGATCCTGGTCAGGTTTTGTCTGCTGGCACACAGAAACCAGACGCATGCAAATCAGAGGTGGGCATGAGGACGGGGGTGCTGGAGCATCCCGGAATTGTGAACGCACGGGGCTCTGCCATGCGAAGCTGCCGGGGGTACAGCAGCTATCTTCGAACCTGTGAGTCGCTCTCATCGGGCGATAGAGCCTGGATACATGGCTTTCCCCAGGGAAATCCCCTGAGGCAGGAAGGCGGTTGAACTAC
>VWZZ01004053.1:181364-234728 GCA_013399095.1 Psophia crepitans | reverse complement strand
TGCCCCCGGCCCGGCCAGCTGCCGGCTTGCGAGGGCGGGCTGCCCCTGCCGAGCGCAGCCCGGAACTGCAGCTTGGCGCTGGGAACACGGGGCTTGGAGAGGCGGAAACGGCGCCGGAGAAGTCAAGGGGGTCGGTCCTGGGCGTCCCAAGGGGCGTGAATACTCAAGTGCCGCGGGATATGGAGGAGGGACAGCCGAGTGCTGGTGCGCCCGCGCCCTCGGCGGCTCTGTGCGGTGGTTGTAACTGGGGCAGTGACTGTCCCGCCCACACCGCGCTGGTGCGGCCTCGCCTCGGGTACTGGGTGCAGTTTGGGGCACCACAGTACAAAAAGGACATAGAGCTAATGGAGAGTGTCCCAAGNGGAAGGGTTAGGTTGGAGATCAGGAAAAGGTTCTTCACCAAGAGGGTGGTCAGGCACTGGAACAGGCTCCCCAGGGCAGTGGTCACAGCACCGAGCTTGGCTGAGTTCAAGAAGTGCCTGGACACCGCTCTCAGTCATCTGCTCTGGTTGGGCTGGTCCTGTGTGGAGCCAGGAGCTGGACTCGATGATCCTTATGGGTCCCTTCCAGCTCGGGGTATTCTGTGATTCTACAATTCTATAATTCACGAAGTGTGGGAAGAGTGGACAGAAGCGATAAAAAAAACCAAACTTCTGAAGTCCCTTCCAGCCCGGCTTTCCTCTCTGTGCAGCAGTCACAGAGCGGGTGCCCAGCCTTTCACATCTCAGCCGCTACTGCAGCAGCAGCAACAAGAAAGCGTCTGCAGAGGAGATGAGCACAACCCCACCAAAGCAAAGCAGCCCCCGGTGTCACAAGGAGGGGGATTTGCTTCTGGGGAAGAGCGAGTGGCAGTTTGGTAGGCAGGAGTGTCAAGGCCTCACCCAGTCTTGGAAGCTGGGCAGCACAGAGAGCTGGGGGCTCCCAGGCACTGTGAGCGGAGCCAAGGGAGACAGCGCTGAGAAGGCTGGCCCAGCCGGAGAGCAGCAGTGCTGCGTGCAGGGGGAAAGCCCTTATGACCAGAGCTGAGCCACCGCCGCAGCCTCGGTCAGGCAGAATGACCGAGGCAGCCTCAGGCAGGGGTTTGGCTGAGTGTGGCTGTGTGCTGTGATGGGTGTTTCTTCTTCCAGTTTGCCTACGGCATCAAAAACCACGGAGCTAGCAGCGGAGCTAGGAGGAGGTGTGAAAATAGTGTCACAGCTACACAGCAGGGTACGCCTGGGCTGGATGTAACCCGAGTGTGCACTGCCGTCAAAAAAAGAGGAGAGAAGGAGAAAGGAAAGGGCAGGAATTACACAACTTCGGTTGCTATGAAAAGCACTGAATTAAAAATAAAACTCTGTGTGTGTGTTTTGGCCCAGCGACACGTCTGGGAGGGAGCACAGCACGCTGTGCTGCCAAGTGTGAGGCTGGGATCAAGAGGAACATCTGCGTTCGGGTTTCCCACACTCTCAGGAGACTGGCAGGGTCATACAGATGACATCTCTAATCAGGAGGAGGAGGAAGGCAGTGTGACCGGGTGGACGAGGGAGGTGGCCTTCACCTACGCTGAGAGCACTGCCCATAGCAGCAAGCATTATACGTGCTGAGAGCCAGCGAGTGTCTTCATGGTGAGAAGCTGGTGGCACAGACAGGAGTCCTGCAGAGTCCCAGGGAGCGGCTAAGGAACATTTGTGCTCCCCGTAGTACTCAGGCACTAATTTTGTGCAATCATTTGTTTCAAACTAAAAAGGAACTGAGTGCAGACCCATATGGAAAATGATGCCATGCGTCTATGCAGAGATATTCCAAGCATACCATGGGACATAAGATCTGAAGGAGGGAGAAATGGAAAATTATTTATTCACGGAGAAATGCAGCTTGTAGGAAGCCAAGATTATTCAGTTCAGTTGAAGTTTAAACTGGAAAACAGCTTTGGCAGGAAAAAAAGTATGAAGAAATTGTTTCTAAAAATTCATTAATATCTAACAGTTTCAGACCTGTCACTTCCAAAAGGAAATGTTTCTAAGGGAAAGAGAAATTCAAGTATCATTCACTAGGGGACTCAAGGATCCTCCAGGGGGAGGAGCACACATGCATACATAGGATGCGCCTTCTAAGTGGTTAAATATAAATCAGTGATTAAATAATATTAGCATAATAACTATTCACTGAAGTGGGGACTCCACCTTCCCAAGCGGATGTTCTCCCTCCAAGGCTGTCATGTCCCTCATGCTCTGTCCATGACCTATGGTGATGCTGCTATTTATACAGGAGCTGGTGAGGGGACACAGTTACCCCCATCCCTCTGGGATGTGCTGCTGGCTAATAGCTGGGCACAGGCCAGCAGCATGAAACACTGTATTTCAGTCTCTTTCTGCAACGAAACCACAATTGAACTCCACTCTCTGATATTTTAGCTGTGAACCTTAATTTATAGCTCCTGAGGTATTTGGGGTGTCTTTGCCCCGTTCTGTGACAACAGCAGAGATGAGTCTTTAGTTCCTTGTGAACCCAGCTCCAGATCCCTTATCTGAGAAGCAGGACCCTTTTTTCTTGGTCTCCATATGAAGCTGAAAACCACAACGATCCAGGGGGTGATTTGAAATAGGAGTACTCCTGCGGGGTAAATCCTTTTGGCTGATTGACACATTTCATGGCACAGCCAGGAGACTAGGTACAGATAGACTATCTAGCTGTGCTCAGGGCTGGCCAGATGCAAGCCACCTCCAACCTGGGAACCAGATAGCCACAAGCCAGTTTGGGCCCAACTCCAGGCTCATGGGGGATCGTGGCATCATCTGAGCCAGCTCTGAGCATCTGCCCAGCCAGCCTGGGTCTGGCTGCAGTCCCTCACAGCTCCAGCACTGACCCAAAGTGCTGGTCGCCCACCGAGATCTACCAGAATCATTGCTGAATAAAAGTTGTAGCAGAAGCCAAGGGTTGGGGTCCTGTCTCTGCATTGCTTTTTTCCTCCTTTTTCTTTTTTTTTTTTCTTTTTTCAATACAGATAAGTCATGTCAGGGTTAGGGGGCCTTCTGGAGCTCATTAGCTTGGGAAATCAGGCTAGTGATGTGGGGAACCTCGGTATGGTCTGAGGTTGCTGGCTTTAGGCATTAGGGATTTCTTTAGCTGTTTGTTTAAAATCAGAGCTGGAAGCTACATAGTTTAGAGCTGGAGCTGAATTTCTGCTTAATCTCCACTTGCAAGAAAAGTGTGTCAATTTTTTTTTTTTTTCCTTAAGCAGTGAGGTAATTAAAGGAAGAACAAGGCAGATTTGCCGTTCTGGGAGCTGCTGCCGTATATCTGGGCTTCCACAGAGAAGGCTGCGTATTGCTATGAAGCTGTTCCAGAAGGAATGTCAGAAATAGGCTTTTACTGATGAATAGGCAGAAGCCATGCTTTCAGATACGAATATTTACCTGCCCTGCCATACACCCCAGCTGCTGCTATGTCCAATATATAATAATCCAATCCATTTTAATATCCTACTGCTCTGCAATAGCCAGGAATATCTCCATTTGGAAGAAAGGGTCCGCATTAACATTCAGATTGTAATCCCCACATCCTAAGCGCATTTATAGCTGCTGCCATATACCCATGGAGCTGGATGAGGGCTGAACTGCACACTTCCTCCAGCTCCCCCAAAATTCAGAGTTGTTTGGTTCCAGGATCTTCCAGGGCTCCATTTTTCAAATCTCGCATGCTGATCTCAGCCAAACCTCTGTAACGTGCTTTTGAGCCCCATGCTTCAGCCTGCCAGCTGTGCTGTGAACATCCTGCAAGCCACGGTCACACAGACTCAGTTGCCACCAGCCGACAAGCTGAGCAACTTGTGCTTGTGGGAAATGGTCCAGGAGGAGGGGACAGGGCTGTGGCACAACACTCTGAGCATGAGCTGCAGGATGGGATGGCTCACAAAACTGAGACCCACTGAGGCTGCTAGCGATGGGTGCTACTGCATGGTCTGGCATCCCCTGCCCATGCTCGTGCAAGAAGCCTCAGGGGAGGTTTGTCCGTTCCCGATAGGTTCAGAGGAGCGTGCACAGGCTGTTGCTGTAGCTCAGGCTGCAGTGACCTCTCTTTGCCCTTTACAGTCCTCAGTCAGGTGAGGTGCAGCCTGATCTGCATGTCTAACCCTCTTTGTAACTCCCATGCTGGGGTAAAGGCACCCCAGGCATTTAAATCCAGCCCCACCAGCAAGCTGGGTCCCCCTGTCTCTTGCCCCACCTCGCTCCATCTTCAGGCAGCGCGGCAGTGCCAGCGTCGAGCTGGAGAGGTGCCAGGAGCACACAGGGAGCTCTGCTCACATCTGGGAAAGCTGGAAAAAAGCAGCCAGAAATAGCCAGAATATCGTAAAAAGCCTCGCGAGGGCTGGCTCCGCAGCCCTGCTCTGCAAACCAGTGGAGTTCAGATAAGCTTTGACAAAGCATCCAAATTCTCTTTTCATTTCAGCCTTTTCTCACTTTTGTCTCAGCACCAGCCTGGCAAGACACATGGCAGAGGGATGGAAAAGAAGGCGAGAATGTGCCTGGCAAAGAGAAACCCTACACCTTTATACATACTGAAAGGATTTTTCACAGAATCACAGAATCGTAGAGGTTGGAAGGGACCTCGAAAGATCATCTAGTCCAACACCCCCTGCCAAGGCAGGGCCACCTAGAGCACATCACTCAGGAACACGTCCAGTCGGGTTTTGAATGTCTCCAGAGAAGGAGACTCCACAACCTCTCTGGGCAGCCTGTTCCAGTGCTCTGTCACCCTCACGGTGAAAAAGTTTTTCCTCATATTAACCCGGAACCTCCTATGCTCCATCTTGTACCCGTTGCCCCTTGTCCTATCACTTAATGACACGGAGAAGAGCCTGGCTCCATCTTCCCGACACTCACCCTTTACATATTTATAAACATTTATAAGGTCACCCCTCAGCCTCCTCTTCTCCAAGCTAAAGAGACCCAGCTCCCTCAGCCTTTCCTCATAANTAATACACCCCAGGATGCCATTGGCCTTCCTGGCCACCAGGGCACATTGCTGGCTCATGGTCATCCCTCCGTCCACCAGGACCCCCAGGTCCCTTTCCCCTACACTGCTCTCCAGCAGGTCAGTCCCCAACCTATACTGGCACATGGGATTCTTCTTTCCCAGGTGCAAGACCCTACACTTGCCCTTATTGAATCTCATCAGGTTCCTCCCCACCCAGCTCTCCAGCCTATCTACGTCCCGCTGAATGGCAGCACATCCCTCTGGTGTGTCAGCCACTCCTCCCAGTTTAGTGTCATCAGCAAACTTGCTGAGGGTACACTCCGTTCCCTCATCCAGGTCGCTGATGAAGATATTGAACAGCACTGGTCCCAGTACTGGCCCCTGAGGGACTCCACTGGTCACAGGCTTCCAACTAGATTCGGCCCCATTGACCACAACCCTCTGACTTCTACCTTCCAACCAGTGCAAGGTTGCACATCCAACCAGTTTTGCCCCAGCCTTGGCCCCCATTGTGAAACAAGCATCCACACCTGTAAATGCTCCCTAGAAAGTAAATGGTGACAGATTTGTGTTTAACCAGTAAAAACTTCCACCTAGACTACCTCTTAAAATTAAGCAGATTTTGTTGATCACAAGTGTTAACCCTCAGGAATGGGGGACTGATCCTCCCCGTGTGTAGCTTGGTCCTGCCGCCCTCAATGTGTGACAACCCATCTTCCCTTGACCCAACGGTTTTGGTTTCTTTTGGTTAGAAGCCACGGTGTGGAAAGGGAAAGAGTTGATAAATATTTGCTTTATATCCCAGTGCAAGGATGGGATTGAGCCAAAACACGCAGGCAAATCAAGGAGTGCACCAGCTTGGACATCACAAAACAGAGCAAAGGCCGGGCCAAACAGCCTTTGGCAGCTACCGGATGTGGATTCACCAGGCATGCAGAAGAAGCACTCAGCCTGCACGTCCATTCAGTACCTATCAAGCTGAATCATAATGGTGCTAAATATGTAGTTCTCTTGGAATTAAAAGCTATTCATCAAGAAGTACCCTAAAACCACATAGTCATTTCGCAAGAAATGCTGCAGCTTTCAGATGGTCTTTTAATCCTTTCTAGATGTATGAGCACTCTTTCTTGTGGCTCACATGGAAGTTAGGCTTTGGACTGGTTACCTGTAGCCCTACCACTAACATACAGTCTGCTGCTAGGGTAAAGACCTCAGCAGAGAAAGAAAAGCGAGACTCCATCAGCAGGTTCCTGCAGCTCTGGCCAAGCCTCCATCAGCACTGAACTGGGTGGACATGTACATGTGTCAGTAGAGCCCTGGCTAATTCAGAACAGAAAAACATGAGCCACAGCCATGCCATGCCACCCACCATGCATATGTGCAAGAGGGCTTGGGGCACCTCTGCAGACCTGGGAGAGGTCTCAGACCTGACAGCCGGTCCAGACCAGAAATTTGTAGGACTCTCTGGAAAGGAAAATAGGCAAGTGCCAAAAAAAACCCCTCCTGTGCCCCAAAACTGATCCCAGATGAGTCTGCTTTATACAAGAATCACCTTGTATTGTATCACCAGAGAAGCAGCCCTTGCTGCCGCACAAACAGACGGCAATCCTTCCAGATTTAATGCAACAGCCATGTGTAATGACACACACAGTTCATCACAGAGGCAGGTAGCAGGGCCCTTCGCTCTCATTCATATGAATATAATGCCCACAGCAACGCAACACATCAACATTTTTAGAGCCAACAGTTTGACTTTCATTGCTCTGTTATTTTTAATCATTTTAATCTGCTTCTTTAGCATTCTACTACTTCTCCATTTTACTTCAAAACAAGACAAAAAGTATTCAGCAGCAAATACCTCTGGTTTTAATGGCTTGAAAAATAATGAAGGAACATTAAGCAGTTTCCGAGCCTTCCGGAGCATTGGTATTTTTAAAGATGAGATTGATCAAAGAGGCTGTGAACTCTAATGGAGATGGATTGGCTCAGCACGGTAATGCCAGCACGGAGGCCAGTTCAGCGTGGATCCCAGCCTCTTCCTTTCATCTGCTATGCACTCCAGCAGCCAAAACCTCTTTGCTGAGGCAAGACCTTGCCAAGTACGAAAAAATCCCGTGTTTCTTATAAATGTCCAGAGACGGGGAATTCATTTTTATATCCGCTGATTGTTTGTGCCATCCTCTCCCTGAGACTGCTCTCACGTGCCTGAGCTATCCCAGCCCGAGACCACACCGTGCCTGCATTGCCATGCAAGCAGCTCTGCGGCACATGACGAAGGCAAGAGAGGAGATTTTATTCCGCTTATTGCAATGTGAAGCACATGCCCACTTCTACTGTGAATCTGGCCGGCCTCCCGGTGAGGAGGGACTTGGCAGCCTTCGTCATGTGGACCGCAAAGACCCTCGTGGCAGGCAGCATGGCTCAGGAGCCCACCTCTGCATGGGTGCAAGGAGAGTCCAGCGAGGCCTCTGCCCCGCCACCAGGACCCTGCTGCTGCTGCTGTCACCTCCTCAGCCAGGGCCCGTGCACGCATCTGGTTATGATGCCTTGGCTTGCCTTGCTTTCTGGCTGCTCTGCTGAGTCCCTAAGAGTAACACAAGCATCTTAAAGGGATTTTTTTTTGTTTGTTTCATTTCTTTCTTTTTCTTGTGGGAGAAAAAGTTTATAGCAGCCTATAAATCCAGTGGTACAGGAGGGACTTGATCTTGGACAACCTACATTTGCCAGAAGTGAAGGCATGAACCTCGGCTGCTCAATGACATGAAAGCCACCCATTCCCTATTTCCAGGCAGTACTAGGACTTCGACAGGGACAATTACTTTGGCAGGGGACCCAGCTCTGCATCTGTTGCCTCTTTAAAATGTGCTCTGATATCTTTCCCTGTGGCAGTGTTGTTGCTTTCTCCTCCCTGGTTGAATCCAGCTGAGCTTTTGCATGCAGAGCAGATGATGAGGTGTGGGGCAGTGAAGTAAGGAAGTGACTGGCAGAAAGATCTTATTTTGGTGGGAGAGTAACAAAAGGAGTGGCTCATGGGATATGCACAGGACCCTGCATGCAGTTTGCACATGCTTTCTGTAGCGAAAGAACGGACCCAAGGTCTTGAAGAGCCTGGGGGAGGCCCAGAGGTGGGCTGAGACACTGGGTGCTGAGGGCAACCACCAGGCCCAGCTCAGGTGCAGGCAGATCTGCAGCTCATCAATACCCAGCCCTGATGGTCCAAGAGTTTCTCCACCCACCAAGGAAGTCTCTCTGGGAAACCGCTCTCCAGATCTTCCCTGCTGGCAAAGCATCGCACCAAAGCAGAGCTGCAAAGCCTCCGCACCCTGGAAATGCGCTGCTGCTTCTTCATATCCCCCAAGTCTGTAAACCTTGTCAGGGGATAGCCTTTACACCCTAGATTTAAGGCGACACAGTGACTATAAATATTGTGCTTGGAATAAAAGAGTTGTGAATACTAGATGGGTCCAGGGTCCATTTATTGTTAAATATCACATTTCAGTGTTTAACATTCCGTGCCCCAGGCGCTGCACCAGCAGGTGAGAGCGCGCAGCCCCCATGGCACACACTGGTTTCATTTTCAGCAGGCAGAGAGTATCACACAGGTAGGACAAGGAGGCCACAGAGTGAGGTGGCTGTGCCTTAAAGTTTTGCCAGCACAGCCATGTCACGCACGAACGTAGAGAAAACACCTCCCCGACCCAGCACTGTGCCAGCACTGTCCCTTGCACTGGTCCACATCCGTCTGGCAGACCGGACCTTGCACTGGCGCAGCCTCATATGGAGCATTGGCCTCGTCACCCTGATGCTCACTTTTCACCAGTGCCTGCTAATTATGGTAGTGGTGATGGGGAAGCCCCAGCTGCCCGCCTAACTAAGCCACAGTGGAGAACTCTTCAGCTACCCTGCTCCCACTCCTTCAGTTTGCATTAGTACCTTGTTACCACGATGGTAGTGCTTTAGCAATAAGCAAGGTGCACACTGATTACGGTGCCTTTTATTCATATCATCGTTATTTTTCATTTTGGAGGCTGATATTTATTTGTGCTCTGTTTTTATAACTCCTGCTCTTTTCTTCCCCAACTGCTTTAAGAGTGTGGAAGGCAAGATTTAGTGCACCTAAACATCACAATTAGCCCCGTCATGCTAATAACTTAAAGGAAGCAAATAAATACTAGAAATTGTGGCACTTTGGAAATTCCCCTGTGCTGTGGAAAGAAGGCCTGCTGGTCAGGGCACATTGATTTTTTTCTGAATCCATCCACACAGGATTCAAGGACAGGACAAAACACTATTAAGTCAGCAAGCAGAATGCAGTAAATAATGAGCGAGCGGGAGAGGGCTGAGGGTCTGCGCCGGCTGAGTCCGGATATAAATTGCAGTGAGCTATGCATCTCGGCATCACGGTGACACTGTCTCTGGAGCGCAAGGGAAACCCAGACAGGTAACAGGAGCTGGAAAACCCAGTCAGGACTCCGAAAGTTTTGCAAGTTTTTTGTGTTTGGGAGGCAGAAATAAACTCCTTCCCCACCTCCATGGGAAGCCCTGCTGCTCTGGAAACCTACGTGGATAAATCCCACCAGTACCACTGGAGCGCAGTATGTCTGGGCCAGACGCAGGCTTTAGCGCAGGGGAAGTTACGCTGGGGAAGCAGGGCTTCTGCCAGCAGGGTTTGACTGGCATAGCTGTGTCAAAGCTCTTTGCCGTCGTAGTACTGCTGCTAAACCTGTGCTGGCAAAGCGCTTTTCCTTGTGCAGAGATGCTCTCTGGCCTAAGGCTTGTTTGTGAAGGAAGGAGAGGGAAGAGTCCAACAGATAAAAGCTTTCCACAAAGCAGCAGGAGGGAGAAGGCAACCCATTAGCTTTTCCTCTCCTTTGTTTGCCTTTGTTGTCTCCAACCCTCCGTGTACTTCAGCGCATCAGCTTCCCCCAGAGTTCAGGGGAACTAATCAAGTACGTAAAATGCTTTGTGTGATCAAGTGTTTGCAGGGCCTGGGTCCTGGTTAAGTGATGCAGGGAAACTGGAGCAGAGAAGAAGCCCCTGCTTGAAGACTCACTGCTGGTCTGATGACTCGGCGGCTTCCCGTGCTTTGGCCCGCACAGAGCTGCCATGCTGGCATCCCTTCAGGAGGCCGATTCAGAGCATCTCTGCAGAGCACCAAGCACCGCTTGTGACTCGAGTTGCCAATTCTTGTGATTTAATCACCAGCCTTACACTTCACTGTGGTTTTCTTCCAAAGAGCAACCATGTGCAGCAAGAATCAGAGCTTCCCTTTTCTGGAAATCTGTTACAAAGAAAACCCCAAAAGAGTTGAATTCTCTTAGGCCAGAAACCAAAGGGTGTCAGAGATCTGGCGATCACAGAAAGCACCTTTCCAAAAAAGTCTCGTGATGTGCTAACTGATTTGATGTTTTGGGACACTGGATGTATTACACTCGGGCTCTGGGATGGACAGGCGATGTTGAAAAAATATTCCGTCTAATACATTTGAAAGAAAACCATGTTTATTCACATTGAAAACATAAAAAGGGAGACTCTAGAAGTAAATTAGAAAAATGTGATCTCAGTTTACATTAGCTCTGGGAATCAGTGGCGGTTTCTGGCCTCGTAGATAGGCAAAAGGCTCCCTTAGCGTTACCACTGAGACTACATCAGTGCTGGCATGACCAGGCAGCTCGAGATGAGCTTTCCCTCTGAGCTAGCCCAGCAACTGGTCTCAGCATCCACCTCTGCTCCTGCCTCAAATTTACCTTTATTCACTTCTTGGTTTTTCCTTTCTTCCTCCCCCGCCCCCCCCTCACCCCAGTCCGTTTCAGTACCCTTAGCAATACACACAGCTCCCCCATCCCCCACCCCCCGGTTATTGTCCGTTCGATGTGTGGTGGAGAGGGGAAGTTTGATTAAACGAGACTTCCTCCGTGACTGGAGCACCTCTGACAGCCATTCACTCTTTAGCTCACCCAACCTCTGCCCTCCGCACCCTTTATGGTGGTCCTAGGGTATGCAGGGAGGGTGACTGGTCTTTCAGACTCCCCTTGACCTGCACCCAGGGCCCATCTTCTTCCTTGCAGTGGGGCACCACCAACACGGGTGCCAGATGCCCTGACCCTCGAAAGTGCCTTGGGGTGGTTTAAGCCCCTCTTCTCCCTTGGAGGCGACAAGGGCATCAACAGAGGCAGATTGCCTCTCATAGAGGGCAAGAAGCCATGCTCTCCTGTGACAATGGCTTCTTGAGTCAGTCCTAAGAGCGTGCCAAGCAGTCCCCAGTAGTTTAATTTCCTTTCATTTTGAAGAGTTGTCTCTAAATCTTTCTGCTTAATGCTTGTCATGTTTGCAAGCTGGTCACTAACTCAGTATCTGGGGTGAGGCCCAACAGAGACACCCACATATCCTATACTTTGAAAATTTAGTTCTAGAGGTCAAATTCCGACTCATCAACTACAGTCAAACATGTTTATTCAGGCTTAGCCATTAATGTTGTAAAAGAAAAAGAAAGGGCAGCAGCATGTAAAAATAGACCCCAAAAGAGTGTACAATGCAGAATAACCTACACCATAAGGTGGCCATAACAAGCCTTGAGAAGGCAGCTTCAGGTGTGTTAAAGTGAAGGCGTGGGACTTCTAAGCCAGATCTCACTTCCCATTCGCATCTTAAACCCAATGATCAGGAAGGAGCTGGTTACAAGGCACTGAGATCTTCCCCCTGCGATGACTGTGGCTATAAGCTCTCCCCTCCCCAGGCAGAGCACCCAGTGAAGATTTAGCTGACACATGTTGTGGGGCTGCTACCTCACCCACAGAGGGGTTGGAGTCACCATGCTAAAAGAGCCAGCCTTGGACTTTAGAGCTAGGAATATCCCTGTTTCACAGGAAGCTGTGGAAACAGCCCCCCTTATCTCAGACCTACTGCCGCTGTTTCCAAATGATGTTGCTTGAGGCTTCCGCATGCCAGTGTTTCTGTCTGCCTGCCACCTAGCCAGGCTTCACTCCCTGCCTCGTCTCTAGTCCTTGCACTCCGTGCCTTGTGTCTAATCCTTGCTTCTCAAGTATTTCTGAGCAGAAAAGATCAGTTCCTACCCTGTGGGCTGCAGCAGCGTGGCAGCAGGCACATGGGCTCAGAGGAAGTTATTTGTTGGCCCATTCCAACGCCAAACCCAGGTGAGCTGCAGCTGGGCTCTCCTGGTAATAGCCATCAGCAGCACTGCTGGCAAGCCCTGGCACTTGCAAATCTGGCTTCTGCCACACGAAGATGAGCACACGGCCCATGTCTCCCTGCACATCAGACATGTTCTGGACCAGGAGATTTCCCCTCCAGCCAACCAGGGCTCTGTTTCCAGGCTCCTGTTGCAACGCTGTTATCCTCTTGTGCATTCAGCCACCTCTGCTTGCACAGGCTACACTTTCCTTGGTTTTGGCTTGTGACAAGATTGCCTTTTTCCATTTAATTCTCAGAAATGCATATGATTGCCAAAACTCTTCTGCATCCCATTTTTTAGGGGGATAATTATTAAACTGCATTTGGAAAAAGTAGGATGACAATTCTCATGACCCAGAGATTTTCTGGTCTCGTGTAAGGTGGATGTTGTGGAGCTATCACCAAGAAAGGAATAGGATTAAGGAACTCCTTGTTTATCCAGTTAGGAAACCCTCTCCAAAAGAGAGCAGGTAGTAAAGCAGCCTCCAACTAGGAGCAGTGGAGAGATGAAGAAACGGGCATGGTTTACCTGCTCTGCAACAGAAGGGTGTTGCAGCTTGTGCACCAGGAAAGCCCCTTCTCCCCTGCACGGGTGGTGTTTTTCAGGACACATTAGACACTAAAATCTGAAAAGTCCCCAGGAGATTGACTGACTCAAGAGGAAATTTTTTTATCAGAAAAAAGTCTCATGGGTCTAGGCTGAACATGAGGATCCTGCCTCAAAACAACACATGCAGGGCCATCCCCTCATGGATTTGAGCCTCTGGTCTGAACAGGGAAAACAGAGTTTAAGCCATTTTCTTAATCCCAGCTGGGTCTACAACTCTCCTGAATGCCTTTTTCCTCTTTTCTTGGTAAGAGGCAGAAGAGGAAAGGCTCAGGACATCAATATTTTCAGGCCCAAAATAATCCCATCCTATTCCATTCTCCTGGCTCCAAATCTGGCATGGAACAGGTAGCACCATACCTTCAAAATGATCCATGATTTTGGATGCTGTGTGGGCACTGTTCATGGAAGGTGTTGACTGTGCAACTCCTGTCACGCTTGGCGCCTTTCAAGGCAATTCCCGTGTAACCCCAGCCAGCACCTCATCGGCTGCCCTTGTCCTAGAGCTAGCTGTCACAGAGCTGTGCGCAGAAAGCCATTGCTGACTTAGTCCCTTCTGGAGGCTCAACCATTTAATCTCTGCCCCTGTCTTAACCTGGGCAGGGGAAGCCCTGCTCGGGGTAAACACCTCCTTGCAGAAGTGTTTAACCTGGTAGCAAATTTACACACCCTCGTCCTCGTGCTCTCGTCAGGGAAGCAGAACTTCCCTGCATGGAGGGAAGGCAGCACATGCAGCATGCCACGGCTGTATGTCCCTGCTCGGGGTGCTCTCCACCCCAAGCTACACAGAGCATCAGCCTCTTGCCATGCTTGCCGCAGACACGTGATTGCAAGCACTGACCTCCAGCCAACCCTTCCTGTCCTTAAATCCCAGCCGGCTGCCCTTGCCATTCCACTGGGGACCGCTGCCTCAGCAAAGATGGCTGATCCTCCCGCCTGGAAGGAAGTGGAAAGTGGGGACAGGAACTGGGCCCACTGCAAACCTCTCTGCAGGAGTGCAGGGGCACCAGAGAGGCTCTCCCAGTGCACAGCAGCCTGTTGCAGCAGTAAGAGACGGCCTGGTGCAGACCCAATAGCACAGGGCCGCGGCCTCAGACACGGGGCAGCCCGGGGCAGGTCATGTCACCAGCACAGCCCTTTCCACCACTCCTTCTGGAGCCCCAGCTGGTGGGGAAGCCCTCTGCCTGGTTGCTAATGCCACTGCACATGCATTTTGTTTTTTAAGCTGTTGCTCACAAACAAAAGTGTTCAGATGAAAAATAAACCTCTTAAAAATCCCAGCCTATTCACTCCTGGCAGTCTGGTATTCCTTCAAACTGTCAGACTTAGCAGATTGTTTACTGGAAACGGTTCAATTGGCAGGACCTTCTGCTGTGCAGATGAAATTTTAAAATCCCGTTTCTTGTTGCGCTCAAAGTCTCTCTTTCCACTACATGGCTTCACAGAATTATTATTCACTTGTTTCCCATTGAATCGAAAAATACCCTCTCTCTTTCATTTCTGTGGTAAAAATGTGCGAGGGATATTAGCCCTCATGCTTCAGGACACAAGCACACAGCTAAGTGCTTGGGCTGCAGATAAAACTTTCCCCAGTGGGCACAGGATGGCGAGTTATCCCCGAAGCGTCCCACCTGGCCAAGATGGGGAGGCGCACTGTTCGGCTGGACAGGCAAGTGGTGCACAGCGTGGCACTCTCTGCAGACCACCCAAGGGTCTTTTCATCTGGGAAGCTCTTGCTTTAATAAAGAAAGCTCCCACAACTCCTGATCTTGAAAATTTTGGCATTTCGCTTCCTGTGTGCAAGTGCAGCAGGAGAAAGAGCTTTAACCTGCTTTGTCACCGTCCCGTTGTTGCCTTTGCAGTGTGTCCTGGGAGCAGCTTAAACCTGTGGGGCCGGGGCCTCCTGCTTTGCCAGACTCTTTGGGTCAAGTGCTCCACTCCCTTTTCCCTTTGCTTAGACAAATGCCGGCCAGTCACCAGCAGGAAAGGCTCCTGCAGTCAACTTCGTAAAGTTTGTTAGGGCTTAAGGCAGAAGAATCTGCTGTGGATCTTGGGTCTTCCCTCTCCCACCTCCTCACGGCTCGTGTCTGGAGTTTTCTCCCAAATCCTACCATTTGTCCTCTGCGCCTTTGGCTGCTTTGTCCTCTAAGGAAAGTGCTAAAAGGATCTGCATGCTCCTCTGCTGGGGTAGTGCCTTTGTTAGTTGCCTGGTAGGTGGTTCAGGGCTGCACATGCCTTCTGGGCAGGAGATCTTCCTCTTGGGCCTCATATCCCACACTGCTTCCACCAGGCAATGTTGGTGCCCAGCAAGGCTTGGTGATGTGGGGGACTTGCACCCTGAGCAATGCATAGTAAGGCGGCAACTCTGACACAGAAGACACTGCTCTGGCGTCTCTGACCTGACTTGCTTCTTCTAAGGATCTTAGGATTTTTAGGAAGGTGCCAAAGCTGCCTGCTTCATTGCCACAGTTTCTTCCACTCATTCCTGGTTCTCAGCCTGCTGCTGACAACTTCCCCTGTCATGATGCTGAACTGTAAATAGTCCCATTTCCAAACAGGATTGCCTCTGTGGTAGCCCCTGAGAAGCCACACCTGCACACAGTTCTCCCTTGCCAAGTGTAGGAAGTGGTGTAGGATTTCCATCAACAACAGCTGGTCGCATCTCACTAACCTGAAAGTTGTCCTCTCCTGCACCAGTGTCAAAACAAGTTGTTCCAAGAAACAGTTTCTCATGCAGTCAGTGAAATGACCTCCAGAGTTGGGCCTGATATGCCATTACAATGGCCCATAATCACTCTGTCAGCAGGTGGAGCAACTTCTTTATCCTTGCCTCCTCACCATTAACTCAGCCAGAGATCTTGCTCCCCCTGATCACGGCAGCATTTCATAACCAAACAGGCTGCACCCTGTGGCCTTACTCTAACCATGGTGGTCCTTCATGGGCACCTACAGTCCTTGTGCACTGCATGATTCATGCTGCTGTTGTCCCAGCTTCATGGGAAATCTGTCCCAAAGCCAGCCTCTTGATTTGATGAACACTTTCTCATGTTAGTAAAACAAGAGCAACAGTGCAAATATGGAGAACTAACAGGGCAAAACCACCCAAACGGCAATTAGCACATACAGTCCTGAGCTGCTGACTTTATTTCTCCCTCCTGTCATATTCCTGCTCCCTGTGCCCACCCTGGGGGACGCAGAGGTTCACTGAGCAGATGTTTGGGTTGTGTGGAAAATACCGTGTCCCTCAGCACAGGAAGAGAATGTTAAATGAAATGGGGACGAATAAGCATAAAACACCAAGTTTTCCAACTTCTAGCCTCTGTGCATTGATGGGATGGAGCTGAGGAGCTTGGATATGTCCCAACATCGATGTCGGGAATGGAGCTAAAATGTTTTGTGGTGGTTCATTTCTCACACTGCAGAACTGAAGGTGATCCTCTTCGCAGTGGGGGACAGATAAAAGAGGGCTGGGAGGGCATCACTAGCAAAACTTCCAGCTGCCAGGAAGAGATGCCAGGCAGGGGGGCACTGGGGAGCCGCCTGCTCTGTGCTGGCTCTGAGGATGGCTGGGCTTGCTCTGAGGATGGCTCCGCTGGGACCATGCAGGCACACCTCTTATTCTTGCTAAAGTAGCATAGATATTTTTTTAAGCTGTACTTTGGGGTGGGAATGCTCTGTTAACCAGCAATTTGTATTTCTTCTTGGATACAGGCAGTTGTTATTTTAGCTCCCGCACAAAGAGACTCAAGCATCGCTCCCCTCCTTCCCCGTTCAGGCCTCCCCAAACACCCCTGGGGCAGAAAAAGAGCACTGGCACCGGGCCCTTACCCCTGTCTGTCTTTGGGTGCAGGCAGGAAGGACGCTCTCAGCCTGCACCACACTCGTGTACTGCATTTACAAGAAGCTGAGGATCTCCTCTCCCAGAAAATTGAGCCATTTGGTAGCGATGTTCGCCAGCCAGCACAATGCTGGTGTCACAATCTGATAGACACAGCTGTGTCCAGAGGTCACTGCCATGGGCTTTTTCCTTAGCGGCGTGGGTGGCCGTGCCCCCCTCCCGCCTCTCCATACCAGCGGGGCAAGCCGGACCTGGGCATCACACATGATGTACATTTCAACTGCTTGTAGGGTAGCTGTCTTGCTCTGAAATAACAGCTGATTCCTGACTAATAGATGCAGTAATCTGACAGCCGGGCTGTAATAATTGTATCTGAACAAGGCAGGCTCCAGCCTCTGCCAGCCTTATTAGAATGAGTGATTGTTTCCATCAGGGATGTAGCTCTGGTGCATTCACCTTTCTCGGGCTCCGAAATACAAATTGAGCTTCTGACCTTGGCGGATACGACAGCTGACCTATTTCCTCTTTTTTTTTAAATAGGGAGAAAACAGACTTTGGAGGGAAAGCGCCTGCTTTCTGCAGGCCTCCTTCCGCCAAGCTCCTTGCTATCGTGAGATCTTAGTTAAATATTTGGCCTGACGTTATTAGCCAGGAAGACGGTTTGCCTAAAGCCCCGAGCTCCTTGTGTGAGGCACAGAGGCACAATCCTCTCTTCCCACTGGGTTTGGGTTTGTTCCTAATTTCTCTGCACGGCTGTCAAAGGCAGTCCCTTTCCACTGTGGCTGTGCAGGCAAGCGGTCCCAGCAGCTGTGTCCCGGGGGTGTTTGTACCACAGCATCCAGGGGATTGCACTGGGTTGGGGCTCAAAGCTGTACCACTGCCGAGCAGTGCCCCTGCCATCGATTCCCTGCTCCCGGTCTCTGATGGTGCAGGAGGGGATCTCCCAGGGCAGGGGGCAATGAGCCCCTCTGGCAGTGATGGCGGGGGGGGGTTCTGAGGCTGACACTGGTGGGTTTGCAGCGGTGCCCAGGCTTGCCCTGCCAGGAGGAGGAAACGCTGCCTGCTGCGCTTGCAGCAACATTGCGGGAAATGCAGGACCAGGGAGGAGATGACTCCCAGGACACTTCCCCTGGGAGCCACAGGGCCATTCGCTGAAATAAAACCACCCCCTGCCCTCAGCAAGGAGCCCTCCTGTCACCTCCTTCAGTCAGCAAGTCAACAGACCTCAGGCGCTAATCCTAAATTTCCCTGGTGCTGTGTCGTGCGAGGCTGGTTTTTCAGAGGCCTGTAAGCTCCATCCCGTGCGGTGGCTGTAAATATAGCTGGGAGGAAGATTTAGCCACAGTTCCCCCCTCCTCTCCACATATTGCTTTTCCTGAGGTTAAACGTCAAACAACTCTAAAATATCACCCAGGTCTGCAACCCACACGCGCTTCGGGAGGGGGCCAGCCAGACCCCCCCCCAGGGCTCTGCCCTGATTTATGGGGGTGTACAGCACAGCGCTGTAAATCGGGGCATACATCAGATAACGTCATGGGAGGATGGTGTGCATTTTGTCAGAGTTGGGACACTAACGCAGGGAGGGTAGGAGCACAGACAGCCCCAGGGCGTGCGGATTGCTTTTCTTTCTCCATCAAAGATGGTAAAAAAAAAAAAAGAAAAGCTGTCCCGCCTTGGTGGCTGAGCGGAAAATTATGCCTGAACTCAGCAGTCGAGGCACCAGCAACGTCGTGGGAGATTCCCACTGCTTCGCCTTGCTGCTCCTCTTTAAGTGAAAAGGAAGGCTGGCTTAAGGACCACAGGCGAGTCCTATAGGGCTGGTGGTTTGGCACGATAGAGGGAACCAGGCAGGGCGTTAGAATGGTGGGATGGAGATTTATGGCTTTTACTGTCCATCTGCAAAGCAAAACAAAAATAGCTGAAACACCGGTTTTCTGCTTTATCAGCTCTGTGAATAAGCATATAAATTTCTATGACATTTCTGGAGGCTTGCTGAAGGGGAAGAAAATTCATCCCTTAGGACCTGGCCAGCAGCAGTGGCAGCATATGGTCTGCTGAAATCAGTGGCTGAGCGCGTTTTGTGTGTGTTAGCATTAAAAAAGGTGACTTTGCGAGTAATTTCAGAAGCGGGGAGGGTTTCCCCCTTTTTTCCTATTTATTTATTTTTTCTTTTTTTAGTCCTGCCTAAGCTGATGCAGCTGTCATAGCCAATAACTCTTGAGTAAAGGAGCTGGGCTGTATTTTCTCGACTGGGAAGCATGAAGGGTGTGGACTTTGTTGCTGGCTTTTGGCTGCCGCGTGGGAGCCGGTTCAGCCTCTTCCTGGGAGTCAGAGGGAAGAAAGGCAAAGTCCCTGGCACAGGCGAAGAGAGGAGTCGGATATGTTTTCCTTTCCCCAGCAGCTGCAGCTCCCTTGGAGAAGGAGTTGGGGCCCTGTAAGTACTTGGGAAAGCGGCTTCAGTCTCCAGGCTGCACAAGGATGGCAGGGGAATGCCGTTTCAGAGATGGAACTCACTAGGGGAAAAACAAATACAAATAGGCAACTGTTTACTGTAGATAAAGTGTGGCTTTTTCTCTTTCATCGTTGACTAAAACCTCATGTTCTTTCTGGTGAGGGAGGCAGGAGCCCTAATGCGCTGTCAGAAAGATGTCTTTCAGCAGGCAGCACCTCTGGATGTTTATCTCCTTGCCATTGTGCTCCGGTGCTTTGAAATGTAAAGGGAAGACGCTGCTAATCACACTGTTGCCTAAAGATCAACAGCCAGGCGAGATGTACTTTGTCACGTTTTCTCTTTGGTCTCTCTTTTTCCGTAATGGAAACGGTGACATTCGCTCAGGCTCGCGCGCCAGCGCGTGGCGGTGGGTTTTTAATGAGTCGCTTCTGCCCTTTCCCTGGGCTCAGGCTGAGGGGTGCAGCCAGAGCCGCCTCCGGAGCGCACCGATTGCTGACCGAGCCGTGGATCCAGCTGCTGGGGGAGCGCACCTTGGCATTGCATCTGGTTTCCTCTGGTTCGGACTGAATCTGTCCCGTGTTACCTTTGAGTCGCATCATTGAAGTCGGAGAGGATGCGAGGTGTAACCAAAGGCTGAAAGGCAGAAGTCTGATGTGGGATTTCTTATTAGTGGGAGAACAGAGAGCTTTAGGGGTATGAAAAAGGGGGAGTGTGGAACAACAGAAAGAAATGTTCATCTGTGCAAAGAAATGAACCTCAATATATAACACCTCTTCCTCTCATGATAGTCTAGGTCAGTAAATAACAAGGCAGTAGTTTATTGAAATGATGTCGCTGAAGGGAGAGGGATATTTTCATTTCAAAACAGGAATTTCTCGTGCTCCTGTCTTCTTACCTGTGACCAGCATAGAGCACTTTGCTTCTACTTTCCACTATATCCTGCATGTGGGGAAAACACAGCAACTCAAAGTTGTACAAGAAATTTAGGGAGAGGCAGAGAAATTTAGCTCCTCTCCTAATACCAATTAAGTGGAGCAAACAAAGAAAAGAGCAGAAATGTGAACCACCACTTCTTCCTCAGCAAAGTCTCCGCTGAATCCTATTACAGGGATATATCAGAAGCAGTAAGACAATTTTCATGTTTTGCCTGCCCAACGGCCAAGGGAGGTGTCGTCAGTCGGCAGCGAGAAGGCACAGTAGATAACACCGAGTAACTGAAGAAATACATCAGCAGTGTATGTATCAGCCACTGAAATACACCCCCCTCCCACCCGTGCAAGACAGTTGTATGGGCTTTCCCCAAGTCTTTTTTGCCCCATTCCTGTTCTCCTTTGGGAGCAGCTCCCTGCCTCGCAGGCTAAAGGTGGTTAAGCGCTTCCTTGGAGCACAGTCAGAGGGAAGCAACAGCTTACACACAAGGCACGGTACCTGTGCAGCCTGGGAAACATCATGCATTTTCGAGCAGCATCAGCCAGCTTTTCCTCTGTGGACAGTTTCTATCGCTGCCACGGATGTGGGGTGCCCGGTGCTAGGCAGGAACAGGTCTGCAGCCGGCTTCAGGTTCCCAAGAAAGACCTGGGTCCTCGAGGCACAACGCTTGCAGGGAGAACGGACCGCCAGCTGATGAAGTGATGGATGCGTGTCCCTGGCAAAGACTGCTCACCAGCCCATCCATCGGAATGTAAAATTGAGGGGTGAGCTCTCCGTGCGACAGTCAGGCTGCCTGCGCGCAGCTGACTTAAGGACAAGGGGCCACACAGTGCTAAGCACACTGCTCACCTTCTGGGCCCCTTCCAACATGACAAATACTTATTTAGATGGTGCCCTGCAATGTGCAGTTGGATACGACCCATAAATCCTGGTGTTAAATCAGTAAAATAAAAACCTAGTGCTGCGTCAGCTTGGCCTTTGAGAAGGCAAAGCTGATAAATAGGGTTTGATTGGCTCTTTCTACACCGATGCCCCCAGAGCAACACCCTCCGCACGAGTGTGATATTGCTGCAAGCTGACAGTACAAAGGACAGACGCGTACCCGTGCCAGCCACTGAGCCGGCTGCCTGGATTAACCCTGATTTCCTTTCCTGACACTCCTTTCTTCTGCTGAGGAGAGAAACCAGGCGTAAGAGCGAGTGCCTTTGCCTGTCATGCTGAGAGTGTGGCGCTGGCAGCGTAATTCAACGTGCTAAGCCCGGTTCTCCCCTCCCCGGTCCCCGCTCTGCGGCAGTCTAACTCCTTAGGAGCAGAGGATTTACACCGTCTTACACAAGCAGCATGAGAAGGATCAGGCTGTGGCAGTCCCGACTCCCAGCTTCCCAGGAAAGACAGAGATGAGCTGCCTCCCAGCTCGCCTTGCATCCCTTGGGCTCTTCGTATCGTTAAGGATTTCCCAGGATGCGGGTGAAGGGAGGGTGCGTGGGACAGCCGCCTGCACGCACCTTTTCAGATTTAGCCGATGGGAGGAGTGCCACCGCCTCCAACAGCAGAGCAGCCAGCTCCCACCACCCTGCGCTGCTGTTGAGATGACAAAGCGACAATAAATACAAATCTTATCTGTCTAATAAGGCGAGTTCCCTGCGTGGCAGGAAGGACCCTCTCCATCGAGATGGTATCTGTGCCGACCAAGGCAGTACCTGGAATGCAGCAGCAGCGCAGCCTTATCAGGAAAGGGAAGAGCAAGAGGCAGCCGTGCTTTTCCCACTGCTTTTTGGCATGTCCCCAAGTGAGCCTGGCTCGTGGCGGTGCCGGGAGTGGTACCTGCCCAAAAGGAGCCTTAGCTCCCAGGGGATGTCCCGCTCCTCCCTGCCGTCTGTGTGCTTGCTAGTGGCCAAACTGACGCGACGCCAGGAATTCAGTGCCAAAACACAGAACCAGTACGCTGCTTTTCTGCTGATCCCCGCTCACCACCAGCTGGCCCAGGGCTTGCAAGAAATCAGCCCTGGGAGGGAGGCCAGCTGCCTGGAGCTGAGCATGAATGAGGGGGAAAATGTTGCCTGCTGGAGGACCCCCTCGGTGCCTCTGGGCGTCCCTCTCGGGCAGGCAGCCCCCATGGCAGAGCAGCAATGCTGCGTGCTGCAGCTCGGGGCTGCATGCCTCAGCTGGCTGGCTGGGGGCTGCTTCCCACCGTCTGCAGTTGGCTCGAGGACACGGCTACATCCCAGTGGGCGGTGGCCTGTGTCATGTCTTCATCAGCCCTAAGTGACAGAGATGTGATTTTCCTGGGTGTGAATTCATTGGAAGCGTTGGGTAGGTCAGAAATAGGCAGTCCCAAACCCAGGTCCTGGTCCTGGTACCAGCTTCCTGAAAGACATCAAGCGCAGACCACTGATGTTTATACCTGCTGCAGGCAGGAGATGGGGCGGGAAGTGACGTACAACCACTCACGTTGGTTGTGGGAGCACGGGGCAGAGCTCGAGCACAGGCCAAGCGTCGGCATTTCAGCATATACACCTTGGAAACAAAGATTAGAGCTGTAGGAACATTCTGGTTTTTAATGATTCCTCATCCACAAAGGAAAACTGAAGGTGAGGGAAGGGATATGTCCTTCAGGCTGGGCCCAGCAAGCAGGACTTTCTACTCAGCTCCTGCTGGGAGAGGAGATACAAGCAAGTTTGGAAGCAAGACAACATTTAAAATGAAGAGGCAAAATTCTTGTAACCACAAATGTTTTGGTTTTTTTAAAACTGTCTCCTCTTGGCTGCTTGTTGGTTAAAGTCAGCGCAAGCAGGTAAACCTCAGTCTGCAGAAATTGCAGCCAGCGCTAAGATGCTGTGTAATAGATTGGAGTCAAGCAGGTGTGGGACCAAATGTCTCTGCTAAATGAGAGGGCTGTGCAGGCGATGCTCTTGTTAAAGCATCTGCCAGCAAACACGCTCTCTCTCTCTCGCTATTTGTCCGTCTAAGATAATACTGTAGAAAAACTGTACAGATTACCCTCAAATAAGTAGTTCTCTGTGTGCCTATATGCTTATTTTTTTTAATAAACAAAATTACCCCCATCTAAAATCCAAACTTTTGTTGCTGCTCAATAAGAGCAGAATATTGGAGTTTTCCAATAAATTTTCTCCCTTATTGCAGAAAATTCAGCTGAGAAAAAAAGCATCTTGTGCTCCTTTCTAACACATCTAAATTCTGAAGCATCAGCTGTTTTGTGGGGGAGGGATAATAACTCCCTGTTTTTAACACCCAACTCAAGACATTTGTGAAAGGGATTATACAGCACCTCATCCTCCTATAGCAAGGGATTGAACATAATGACCAAGGAGGGCACCTCGGCTCTCATGTTTAATTCAGGTGTTATTTTCTGTCTCAAAGGCAGGGAAAGCGAGCAAGGCATTTGCTTCATTTGGAAGGGGAGGTCAAATTTAAGTTTGAGTTAGCTCAACTCAGTCACCCACGGTTTTATCCCAGTCAGAAGAGCTTGGGATCTGCTCTCTGCCCTCAGGGCTTATTCCTACCCTGAGACCAATACACCCTCAAATGCTGAGCCCAAGCAGTCAGTAGCACTGTCCCCATTTTACAGAAGGGAAGAACAAGGCACTGGGGACAAAGCCCCTTGTCAAAAGCCACCAGCGTGTTAGGAGCAAGCCAGGGGTGCAAACAGCCTTCTGCTTCCTGAGATGGTGGGTAGAACATCAAGCATGTGACTACACCTGGCTGCCTTTGCGTCCATATGCCTTTAGTTTGAATCAGCGTATAAAGGGCACTGACTGAAGGAGGGAGCAGTCCCAGGGGCTGGTGGGACCTGGTAGGCTGCGCGGTTTATCCTACCAGCACAACTCAGCCTGGGGTGGATGTGGCGGCCAGCCTTGCACTTAGCTGTCCTAGCAGTGGACATGGGGAAGACGGGGGGTGAAGGAGTGGCAGCACAGCAGGAAGAGGGGAAGAGGAGGGCAGTCATGGGGGGAAATGGAAGAAAGATGAAAGGGACCAAGGAATGGGATCAGGAAAGAGAGGAGAGATTTGTTGAGGACATGGAAGACAAAGGCAAATAATAGCAGTGGTGGTGGTGGTGAGCAGGAAGAAAACAAAAGGGAATGAAAAGCAATGGGAGAAAATCAGAATAAAGCTGGAAAAGGAGAAGCGGAGGAGAAAGCATCCACCCTGCCAGCCCCCGTGATGGCTGTTATTTGCAGATAGGAAGTGCTGCCTGCAGAAAAGCTGATTGAGGCTGATTGAGGGAAAGAATGAGCCACATGTGACAGATGTTAGTCACTTCGTGTAATGCCCTACTGGAAGGCACTCGGATGCTGCGGGGATGACAGCACTCGAAGAAACTGCACGGAGCACGGCAGCCCTGGGAGCAGGCAGGAGGGAAGATGAATGGCAGGAGCGCTCCAGTCCCCTGATCTCAAAACGGGAAGAAAAGAAGAGCGAGCCGAGCGGCAGGGTCTGCCTCTTACACGTTTCCTGCCTCCTTCTGTGCTCGATCGCTCCCTCATCCAAACCCAAAAGGCGGCCCAAGGCAGATGGGATCTCCCACCCCTTCCTGTGGGGAGCAGGGCTGCCTCCGTGCCCTCAGCACTGCAGCGCTCAGGGCAACGTGCCTGCTCAGCCCCGTGCTGCCATGCCCTGTGCCCAGGGCTGGCCCACAGATGGGGATGGGGCAAAGGGGGCTGCCCGCTGACCTTGGCCACAGAGAACCGGGGTCAGACCCGGCACAGACATGCAGCCCCTGGACCACGGGGAACCCTCTTGCCAGCATAACCCAAATTCCCCCTTCGTGCCCTGGGCAAATGCAGCCATGCCATGGCATGGCATGGCCTGGCCTCTGAGCCATGGCACTGGCCCTGCAGCCACCTGGAACAAACTGGGCACAAACTGGAACACAGGAGTTTCCATCTGAATATGAGGAAAATCTTCTTTACTCTGAGGGTGACAGAGCACTGGCACAGGCTGCCCAGAGAGGCTGTGGAGTCTCCTTCTCTGGAGACGTTCAAAACCTGTCTGGACACAATCCTGTGCAGCCTGCTCTGGGTGATCTTGATTTAGCAAGGGGTTTGGACTGGATGATCTCCAGAGGTCCCTTCCCACCCCTACAAATCTGTGAATCTGCCTGCCTGCCGGCGAGGTGCTTTCAGCTCCCGCTGCCGTTTGCAGCCCCCGCTGAAAGAGCTGGCTGACGGAGGAGCACTGTTGGGCAGGGTTTGGTTCACGCTGTGCGTTCAGCTCCCGGTTTGATGGTGGAAATGAGAGTGATTGCAGCCTGGAAGGTAGCAGCCTGGGAGAGAGGCGCATATTGGCACCATTGCTATCAGCACCCGTGCAAATTGTTTTGAAAACGATGTCTCAAGCATGTCAATCACTCAGGTGTTTTGGGAAGCAAGCTTCGGGAAGGAAAAAGAACCAAGATAACTTAACTGTGCTTTTGTACCTTTATGTCTAATGTAGACTAGTTTCCCTAACTTTCAATATTTTAAAAAAAAAAGAAATCGTTAAGCAGCAGAGGACGCACAGACCTTTGTGTGTAAGGCCCTCACTGTTGCAAGGTTTTTTCGTTGTTCTTCTGCCTCACCTTTTAAAAACACAACAGAAAAGCAAAACTTCTCAGGGACTACTTTACTTTCAGCATTTCCAGTGGAGCAGCTGCCATATTAGATCATATTCAAATAGAGCCCCGAAGAGGTCGGGAGCAGCGTATTAGCTGAACTGTTTATCTGCAGCCAGCCAAGGGGGGATGGTGCTGCTCAAATCAATTTTCTATGCTCCGACTGCCCCATCTTCTTGACACTTAGATGTCACTGTGCTACTGGTGATAAAAAGGCCTGCCAAAAAAGGATGGATTTGGATTCACGCAGGGTCCTACGGAGCCAAATGAGAATTGACAATATTAGTCTTTAGGACAATTTTACAGATAAAATTAACCAGAAGAATAAATTTTCAACAGTTTGCTTAATGTAATCTGCGTTCTTTTGCATTGAATCTTGCTCCCATCCACCGTTGCCATTTTAATACTTGCAAGCAATACTGGCTACTTTTTCCTTTTTTGTTTCATGAAACTAAGATCAGGCACATAAACCAGGATACACTTTGCCATGACATGCCAGCCAAAAAAGAATACACACCTGGTTTCTGTAAAGAGGAGGAGGAAGTCCTTCATGTAGATCAAAAACAAGGAGAAAAAGTATCAGCATATTAAATTTGGGCCTAAGGTATAGTCTTTGATATGATTTGAACCTTAACTTTCCTTAAGTTCATCTGGCTTTGGTCTTAATTTTATTATTTGGATAACTAAAGAGCAAAAGTTGAACCTCATTTCCAGATCTGGTTTTGAATTAAAAATAGCTGATAGAAAGTTCAAGACTACCCTTATTCTAGCCTACCTCTGTTAGAAACTATGCAGACCCTTGTACATCTGTGACTATCGTTCATGGTACTAGAAATCAGAAACTCTCCGAGTTAATAATAATACGTAACAGATGTGTAATACTTTCCATCCTTCAGTACTACACAAGTGACCGAGTGTCACAGCGAGCCTGTGAAGTGTTTTCTCTGCGGCAGAGATAACAAAATTTCATCCAGAGGTTGACTGTGTTGGTCAAGGACACCCAGAGTATACAAAAGCAGAGGTTGGAGCCGTGTGGGAGAGCCAGAGCAGGTGGGGATAGCTGCACCTAACCTTCTCTAACACAGTGCATTACACATCAGGGTCCTTGCAAGCTTTTCTTTTACTTATTTGTACAGACATTTTCCAAATCTCTGGCTGAGTTTTTAGGAAAGCATTTCAAAAAATTATTCAGCTGGCTCTCCGAATGGAGCTGGAAGAAAATACTTCAGTTGTGTCTATGCTAAAACCATTCTGCCAGCACATCTTTCAAGCATTTTCAGGGCTTGGATCAGGGATTTCAGTACTTGCCAGGGAAAAGGAATCATTTTTTGCCGGCCCTGTGCAAGTTTACCCCAACATGGGTCTACTTGAACTCTCTGAAGAACAACCTCCATTCCTACCTCAGCATAGCCCAGGACAAGTGGTGGCTGCAATCTCTGCAGGTCCAAGGCTGTTCTGCCAGGGCTGGCTGCAGGGCAGCAGCAGCAGCAGAGCCAGATTTTCCCTGCACTGGCTCCTCAGGGCTCTCAAAGGCAGCAAAGGAGCTGGATGCTGGAGATGTAAGCATCAACAGGGCGACATGGGTTTTCCAGCACTGCCTGGGTAGGAATGGGAAGTGTCCAGCATTAGCATGCAGAAGAGGAAAAGGGACCCCCAAGCTGGGATGGATGAAGAAGGGCATTAACACAGGGAGCAGGAGGAGATGGACATGAAAGCCACACAAGTCACCTGGGGGACGGAGATTGATTACCACCTGTTAAGAGGCCATGGTCATCTTCAGACCCTGGCAATGTGCATATCTCCTGTGTCTCTAGATTCTCAGTGACAAATGGTTTCCTACAGCTACCAGCCACACCATTAGCTCAGCTGGTGGAGATCACTGCCAAAAGCTCTGCTCGGCCAAAGCACCATTTAAAAGTTGGCAGCCTTCCTTCTGGTTGTATCTTCGCTTGCAGAGGGGTTTCTCCCTTTTGCTTTTCAAAAGCTGCTGACAGTAGAATTGGAAAAAGAAGCGACTTGGACCGTGTTGAGGATGCAAAAGGGAGTGCTGACACCCAACGACCTGTGCAGCTGGGTTTGGTGCCTCTGGGTACAAACCCACCACTAACAGCCAGGGAGTGAGCTGGAGGGTGGGACGTGGGATCACATTCACTGCTGAATTTCACCTCTGCTCCTTGACTCTGACCCAGAGCAGATGACAAATGCTACACCAGCCTGGGCTCCTCCTGCTATCCGCACTATCTGTCTCCACTGCTACCCTAGCAAACCTTGCACCTTCAACCACTCCTTAAGCCTTTAAGCTGTACCCTATTTATGCCATAAATTTTCATACCATAAAAGTCAGCTCTGGTGGGCTGCAACTGAACAGTTGCTTTGAACTGGGGTGGAAAAAAAGGACAAGGAGTCATAGTCACGTTTTAGGACCACAGAGGCCAGTTCCTCCATGCCCAGAAAAGACCCAAGACTGTACTATTTAGGCACACCCACTCTGCTTTACAGGAAATACCAACATACAAGCTACGTAGTGTCCCTTGTCTTGAGGACATGAATCAACCCCTGCATTCTTTTATTTAGCGATACTGATGTAGGCTTCATTTCTGGGTTACGATACTAGGAAAGCAGGAAAGGCATCCAGACTACCTCAGCCCCCACAGTCAAGCACAACACCCCCAGCATGGACTGGCGACTGGACCAAGTTCATGTCCTTCCTCAACATCGTGCAGAGAGGCAGCAGGCAGGGAAACCGAGGGAGGTCACACACTGCTATCCAAATCCCCTTTTCTGGGCCAGCTGTCAAACCACAGGCACTTCCAAAAAAAAACAAAACCTCAAGTTTAGGCCCAGAACTGGACATGTGTCCATTTCTGCACTTGAAAAAAAAATAAAATGCTGCTGTCATTTCACAACAGAGGGGGAAAAAACTCTTAAAAAAGCTGCTGGTAAACAGATTCCATCCCCTGGTACCCAAATGGGCAGTGCTGAGGGAGACAGGAGGGTTTGCACAGAGAATTAGGCTGTGGCAATCGGGACTGCTGCATCCTTCAGTGCCCAAAATGGCCATTGGTAGGAAGGACGACAGAAGGAGATGTCACAGTCATGGGATTAAGGCAAAACGCTTGACACACCGATTTGTACCCCTTGATGTCGCAGAGCTCGGACTGAATGCTAGGGACGTGGCTTAACCCAAAATTCATACAGGTTGCCAGGACCTGGGCGATGAAGTCTCCATTTCTGGAGTATCCAGCTGGAAGGATGAAGGGTTAGACCTGCACTTCGTGCTGTGGCAGGAAGCAGGGCAGCTGCAATCTGGACACGCAAAGTGTGAAATACAAGGGAAATCCAAGTGTTGGCCACCTGAAATTAGAGACAAAATTTGCCATAGCTTTGTCTTCTCTCTCTCTATTGTACTCAGCCCTTGCCAAGGAGAGGCAATAATCCCTGTGGGGCTCAGCCTCTGGCTGTTACTAAAATGTTTGGGAGCTAAAGTGGTGAGCAGCCCACTGTTCAGCAGGGACAAAGAGTGATGCTGAGCAGCTGCCCAGTCAGTGGCCATCCTGTGGCCATCCCCAGCGGCAGGGGTGGCAGCACCCGCTCAACACAGGTGCCTTGACGTCGCAGGGATGTGAGCCCGGTAAACGTGCTGGAGAGATGCATGGTAAGGAATCAAATTGGGAAGCGGGGAGCCCTGAAATCGAGAGACACACTCGACAACGTGGCAGGAAAAGGAGGAAAGTACCCTTGGCAGTAGGTGGAAGGGATTGCAGCACCTGGCTGGGACAGCACCGGCTCCAGCCAAATTGATTTCCCTGCCTTTGCTCTGCCGAGCACCAGCACAGAGTTGAGCTCCTGAGCCATCAAAGTGGGAAATGTGCTCATCATAGATTGCTTTTTCTGGTGCCTTCTCCTCTCTCCTCTTCCAGCATGCTTCTCCCCTAAGGTGGAGTTCCTCCCAGGTTTTGGCAGCCCAGATTGCCCCCAAGTGATTTCACCTCCCCTGGCAGGGGCAGCTGGTGGCTCACTGGGGTGGCAGCTGTCTCTGGGTAGCAGCACTTCCAGGGGGGTCTCAGCTGGTACCTACCCTCCCCTTATTGTACTTCCAGCTTTCAGCTCCCGATGCAATTTCTGTTCCCACCTCTGCAGAGCTGGAGCCAGGAAGGGTAAAATTTGAGCCTGGGAGCTGCTTCAGGAACTCTGTGTCTGTGCCCCCCGGGCTCAGGAGCAGAGGCAGGGCGCCATCGCAGGCAGCCCAGGTCCTGGTTCGCTTGCTTGCTTTGGCTGCCAGCTCCTCGGAGCCACTTTCCAAAAGGCACCTGCACATCCAAGGTGCCAACAGGCAGCATCTGCACATGGTCTGAGTTTGGAACAAACTGCAATAGAAATGCATTTGGGCTGGAATAGGTCCCATACCCTTTGAAAAGGCCAGCTGGAGACTTGGCCTCTTTATTTTGCTCTCCTGCAGCCTGCTCTAAGGCTCAAGTAAAGTCAGACCCTGCCCTCAGATAAAGCCCAGCTCGCTGATTTGAAAGACGTCGGGATTTCCTCAGGAGGTGCCACCCAGCTGTAATTATTTGAGTGTGATTTTCTATTCTCCCCCTCCCAAAAGAGATATTCTGTCTGCCAGAATAACCCCCAAGTGCTTAATTCAGCAGTCCTAGCAGAGGGAGTTAAGCAGAGCTCTCACCCCCATGCTTCATCCCTCTTTCTGTTTTCCGGCAGGACTCCAGGCTCCATTTGGTGCCCCATGATGGCAGATGGCATGTCATTGCTGCAGCGGCAGTAACCACATGGAAAGGGGACAGGGACAGGGCTATGCCCAGAGCATGGACCACAGAGGCAGTGAGGACAAGAGGGATGCGAGGTCAGAAAGCACAAACAGAAATTAGGGGGGTGACACATCTGGTTTCTCAGGGAGAGCTCATCATTTTCACAAGGAGTAGGACATTTCTGGCAAAAAATGTTCAACCAGAAACCCAGCTGTCCACTGACACCCAGGTCTGCGAACTGATTCCCACCTATCCTGCCCAATTATATTTTTTCACTGAGTTTTCAGGAAATTTCCATCCCAGTTTCAGTATCTCACCTGGGCCTGGCCACTCAGGCTACGCTAAGCTCTTCTCGGACCTTGCTGGATGCATCCTGCCATAGGGCTAGCTCATGAAGAAGCCACAAATGTTGCATCTCTGGGGGTGGCTAAGCCTTTGATTTAAACCAGGGAACTTTGCATTCTGTAGGGGCTCTTGGGGGCTCAAATCCTTGCCAGGATTATCAACGGGGAAGGGTGGTAAGAGGAAGGACTCCTTTGCATCTCCTCATGAAAGGTGTGGTGTTAAGTAAGACACACTGTGGTGCCATCATCAGAGATTAACAGCAGCAATGTGGTATAGTTAAAAAAAAGAAAAATCTGAGCAGACTTCTCTTTCTTCTTTGCTCTTAGTTACAGGAATGCTGTTAACAGCATAGGTAGAAGCTATTACAGAGTGGGGTGACCTGGAAAGGAAAAATCTATAGGCAAGGCAGTGGAAGGAGTGTTAGACATTCTGTTAAAGTTGAAAAAGGAGACAAAATAAAGCGATGACCACAGAAGGGAGAAAAAAGCAGAAAAGGCGAACAATATGGGGGAGAAAAAAGAAGGCCAGGCAATATTGCAAGGCTGGAAGCTGGTCCGGAGACACTGCAGTCACAGCCTGATTTACGCCGGGTTTTTGACAGGGCACCATCAGGTAATGGCTCGCCTTCGAAGTCTGGCTTGACCCATTACTGTCATAGGCGGTGGTAGAATTACAATCAAAACCTAGATCCGATTCCCAATTTTGGAGGTGTTCAGATGTGAGAGTTTTATTTAAGGCTCCCTTTTAATAAAAAAGTGGGCAAACTGTGATCAAGGGGAAGGAATTGTCTCCATTTTCATGATTCACATCTCCCGGCACCCACAAGATATGCATTTCCATGCTCTGATCTGCGCCGCTCTGAAGGACACAGCTGAGAACAGAGCAGGGAGCTGCCGACTCAACGGCAAAAGAAAGAAAGAAAAACGCAGTTACGTTTCATTCTTCCTAACGTTTTGCTAAATTGGTTCGGCAAGCTTCCCCGAGTCTGGGGAGCCGGGAAGGGGAGGGAGAGAAACTTCATTAAGTGAAAGATTCTCGGAGATAATTGGGAGGCCAGGGATAATAGTGGCAGCCTGCGCTGTGCTGGGAAAGGAGGGTGCTTGCTTCATATTTGTTAATTGAAGAAGCTGAGAGCGGCTTTCTGAGGGGCCGGGGCTCCGGTTGGAAGGCTGAAGGGGATGTATATTTTTACTGGTTTAAATAGACATTAGGGGGCTCCATTTTTTAAAAAATAACTCTCTGAGACGCGTTGGCAGCCTATGCAAACAAGCGCAAGCAGCACGGTCTGCAGCCTCCCCCACCCTTCCCAGTCGGGTCCAGGGCTTGCTCTGCAAAATACTTCAGCCAGGGGAGGTGCCGCTGGCTCTGGCGAGGGGGACACGGCCAGGACCCAGGGGTTCCTGGGGCAGGAGGGAGGGAGGCAGGGAGAGAGAGAGGGAGAGGGAGCTGTGCGGGCAGAGGGAGGTACATGAAATCTTAGAGAAACGCGGAGCCCGCCCTGTGCGACATGCTGGGTACTGCTTGCGGACTTTGAAAATTAAATTCTCCCCCCTCAGTGCAAGTTTGCAGGTCTATCATGCAGCCATCAGGGGTTTGTTAATGAGATGGCAGTCCTGCTCGCTCTGGAATAGATGGAGATCGGACATCTTTCTAAAGGCGGTCTTTTTTTTATAAATACCTCCAAAGCGCTGTGCCTGGTGATATTATTTGCACATCTATCTGCTCATGCCCTAAAAGTATCCAGCTAAAGAAAAAAAAATTCTGTATCTGACTAATTAAAAATCATCAACATCATAATGTCTTATTAGTTTCGTGAATACTGTCTTGTCTTTCTTGACTCTTCTGTGCAAATCAGAAACGTTTCAGGTCTGATTCTCATGTGCCCTAAGGCTCACTTACTCCATGCACAAAAAGTCAATCAGCCTCTGAAGGAAAGAAAATGAGGGCTGCACCCACGACGAACCTTGCCTGCTCCTGAGGTGGCAGAGAGAAATCTCAGCCTAAAAGAGAACCCAGCTGAATGCAATGCTGTGCAATAGGCTGGGTGCTGCAACCTGCCCAGGAAAGTGGTTTTGCCGATGTCAGTTATTGTTTCCCCTGCAAACCGCTTGCAGCTCCAGTTCCGTTGTGACAATTAGTGATAAATCACTGCTGGGAGTTTGGGCTGTCCATTGGAAAAGCTCCCAATAGCCAGTTACCAGGAAGGCACCAGGGCACATGGCAACGTCATGCTTCATATTCTCTCTATTTTCAATGGTGGGGGAAGCGTATTTCGTTCTGCATATACTGTGTCAGGGTAAAATAGTGCTTCTTTCTGGCAGCACCAAATCAGCACGCTTCCAAAATTTGCCTTCTTCCGCTGCACGTGCTGCCCCCATGGAAATCAGTGAAAGCTTCATGCAAGCATACGAGGGCAGGATTTAGCCCATAAATCACAACCCAGATCATAAATACATGCTTGAACCCTCTCTTAATATGATTCATTAAGAAAGAGCTTTTATGGTTGGGGTGGTTTTAATTATCGTTGTGTAATTTTATTGTTATTGTTTCCATTAAACATTAACAAACGTTCCTTATTTTTGGTTAACAAAGATCCTTCTTAGATTGCACAGTAGTTAATGAAAACCACATAAACCCATGCAGAAAGATACCAGGACTCTCATTCAATTAAATATAAAACTTAAAGTAGAAGATCTATAAAAATCCAGATTGTAATGAATCATAAATAAATATGGAAAACTAACAACTGCCTTGGGTAGAGTAGTAAATTTATAGCCCCAAGATTTGCATTTTTAAGGTCTGCATCGTTATCTGCGTTGCGTTCACTCTCGCCCAGAGAAGATGCACATCCTCAGTGCCAGAGTCCCCGGCTTCAGCTCATTTCCTCGGCTTCTCTAGACGAGCCTTCCAATTGCCACCATGCCCTGCGCTAAGTCTGCCTTTGCCCAGCATGATCTCCAAGTCTCTGAAGCTGGTACTGAAGTCACTTTCTAATCAAGGATTGAGAAGCCACGGGCACGTCAGGTTTGCTGGGTGTTTGGCTGTTGGAGGGCTGGAGATGTGTCCACAGTTGTCCCCACGTGCACTGTGGAGGATGCAGCTGGCACCCCCAGGCAAGACTTCTCCTCCCAGACATGTTGGAGGAGGATGAGGAGGAGAAATACAGAGCAAGCAGCTGGTTCCTCACCCTTGGCTTTCCCCCAAACCAAGAGGGGGGCCTGCAGCCATTTGTTGGGCTGAGGTTGCCTTGGTTTTCCAAACTGGTCGAGAAACCAATTGGCTGTAACTTCCAGCCAGTCATTGGCACCGGTGTCAAAAGAGATGGATAAAAAGCTGCTTTGGCTACTGAAACACAATCCCTGAGCCCATCGTACATCCAAATGAATTTTGCTGAGAGGTATGAAGTAAAAGGGGTTTAGCTGTGTAAAAATAAACCCTCTGGGATGCAATATTTCGACAATCCCATAACGCCTGAGATAGCCTACCAAATGCATAGCTGGCACGTGTGTGGACTCCTGTCCACTGAATGGCGTCAAGGCACCAGTCACCAGCCTCAAAACTCATGTTCCAGCTTCCTTCAAGATTAACCCTGGCATTTTAGCTTCACAAGTGCGATAAAAAATTGGAAAATTCTTCTGGTACTTCTCCCAGTGAAAGCAAAGCAAACTGGTCTCCAGACCAAGAGTTTCGCTGTAAACACGGGACTGTCAGCACTGAAAGAGTTAACAGGTGAGAGAAGTGGAAGGATTTGACAATGGCAAAAGCTCTGAGGCGTCTGCTCCAGCGTTATGGGTGTGTGTCAGTCTGTCTGACAGAGCCGTTGCCATGGTGGCAAAGTTCTCCCAAAATCACAAAAAGCGGACAAGATGGATGAGTGCCTGAGCACGACACAAGAGAGGGGAGATGGCTGCAGATGGGGATGACTTGGCCTTTGTAGGTGGGGCTTGGCAATGGTACTGGGGACTAGCTGATGTAAAAATGAGTCTCGTGAGCTCCTTGGTCTTTTCCAGCTGGACAGATGTTTCAAGGGCTGGAGCCAGCTGTTAAAATAATGGAAATCCCTGGAAGTTTCACCCAACCTAACCTCATCTCTGTTGCTCCAAGGAACGTGGCACGGTGTGGAGAGCTGGTGCCTGCAATATTCACAGGAATGGCTGTAGAGAGCCTTGAGAACCAAGGCTTTCCCAGGCAACCCAAGATTTTGAAAAATGTGTGTCTGCTGCAGCTGTTTGGACAGGCAGGAGTCTAGATGTGACTATTAAAACCAGGAAGCCCCTCAGCTGCTGGAAGCCAGCAGCCCTGGGAGGGAAGGGTTGGGAGCCCCAGGCACACTGGGAGCTGGGGCTGGACAGGGTTGAAAAGCACAAGGGGGACCAAGGCTGAACATGTTGGGCAAGCAGGGAGTGGTGTACACACCTTTGGGCCTGAATGGGTTTGGAGGGATGTAATGGAGGGGTTGGGATGGGAACACTGGGAACCTGGTGAAGAGAATTTGGTGCATTTGAACCCTGGAACAGGAGAGGGAAGGACTGGGAGGGCTATCTGCATGGGTTGCTGAAGTTCCTGAGGACAGTCACCACTTGGGCCTTTGTCACCATGCCCCATGCAAGCATTGCAAGGAAGTCCTAAGCTGGGGCTACTTCAGCTCCTACACAGCACTGATGGTGTGGGCAGCCCTGCTAACCAAGAGTTGATGTGGGGAGACTGTAGAGTCAGACCAGGGATCTGTGGCCCTGGAGCAGGAGGAGACCTGCCTTTTGACACATTGGATCACCAACAGTGTGTCAATCAGGTCAGCAAGGGAGTTTTAAGCAGGAGTCAACTCATATGGGCAGAGCAACAACCAAAGCAGTGGAGCTGACTGCTCTGGGGCTTGCACTTCTTGTAGCATGGAGTTTTCAGTACGTTTGCCTTTCCCTTCATCTTGTCATTCTGGTAAGAGAAACTCATGGTTCACTGCTCCCTACAGACAGGGAACGGCGAGCTGCACGTAAGACCACAGAGGTGATCTTTCAGCTCACCAGCAGGAGCGTGGCTGTGATGGCCAGAGCCACGTGAACCTCTGCAGGCTGAAGCTGGCCGGGCTGTAGCTACTGGTGCCAGCACACGGGTTGTGTCGTTCCAGCGCGGCTAGCAAGTATTACAGAACAAGTCAGAAGTATGTTCAACAAACCACAAGCTTAAAAATAAGGGAAAACACATTTCCACTCCTTGCCAAGGTGGGACAAGATAGTGCTTTCTCAAGCATTGCTTTGCTAGCACAGTGAGAATGGGTCTTAGCTGGTAATTGTTTAAAAGTCAAGCCAAAACACAGTGTGATCGGCAAGTCGTGGTCAGGCTGGAGATACGGGTGAGTATTTTCATGGGTCTGGTGCACACCTGCCACGTCATGGCAATTAATGCTCTGTACCACTCTTCTCAAGTTGAAGGAAACACTTTCCATTCTTCTAGCCTTTGATCAGGTGAAATCATTTCCTAGTCCTTTTACTTTCCTTTGGAGTTAATAAGAGTTGCCTTGGATAACATTACAGTAGGCATGTTTTAACTCTGTTTTCTGGTTTCAATCCAGCCCTCCAGCACCAAAAAGGGACAACATCAGGTAGATAAGTGAATTATATGCCAAGAGTCCTTTTTTGTTTTAATTGATAGACTATTCATTTTTGAAGGATCATTTATGGATTATATATTGTGGTCACCCAGTGTCCAACTCCAATATCAAGAAGATGGACTGCAAACCCTTAATTATACTTGCATGTCCTGTATGTGTTAAGAAGCCATAAAACAAAGCACACGCATGCTTCAGGCTTGTAATAGTTTGATGAAGATTTCTAAATTTTTCAAGCTGCCAGTTCATTTCAAATGATGGATTACTTCTCCTAGGATTTCATCTACCTAATTATTTCTGTCCTGATTAGGTAACTGCCCCATATTTTTCCTCCTGCTGCTGCCCCCGAGTCACACGCAGGGTTCAAGTGAAAGGGTGCTACTGCTCAGCACACGGGTAACAGGCAGTAACGGCTGGGCTGTACTTGCAGGAAGATGCTGCCAGGGAGGTATAGGGTACACAAAGCGCAGGGACTCCGTCTTAGCCGCGTTGTTTCTGCAGGTGGCAGGCAGATAAGAGCACAGAAAAAGCATGTGTCCGGTCAAGTGGGTTTATACCTGAGCTCTTTGCAACCCAAAGCTGTCACGTGGCAGGAAGCACAAACCCATAATGTGATGGTGGGTATCACTGTGCTTACGTGTCTACACAGGGAGACCCATGAATGCCTAGCTGGAGGAACATTGCCTATTGACTGATGACATGCTGGGGTCATGTGCCCTCATTTCCCAGATGGACTCTGCAGCAAATGGACAAGTCTCATTTGAAATGATGGGCAGCATTTCACGTGAGACTTAGGAGCAGAAAGCTGCATAACTGTCAAACCAGCCGAGCAAGCTGTGGGACTGTCCAAGAGAGACCTGCTCTGCAGCACAGCATGGCTACGGTTCGAACAAAGCAGCAGTGTGATCTGAGCAGGTCTTGCAGCTGGCATCCTCCTGCTCAACGCTTGAGGATGTACATACATGGATGTATGTACCTACAAGGAAGGTTTTGTCCGAGCAGAGGGGAGGATGAGTGCTTTCTCCTCTGGAGCTCAGAGGTCTGTGTGGCTAAGGGACAGGAATGTCTGCCCCCCAGACCCCAGCTATCAGCGAGGCTCCCCAGACAAAGTTCCACACCACCTCCATAGTTTCCATGTTGCAAAGTAAAATATGAGAGCAAGCAAGTTTTTTAATAGTATGATGCTGCAACTGAGATTTGATTGTTGATAAACATAGGCAGGGCTCTTAATATTTTTGGAGGAAGAAAAAGTACCCCCAGCTTTCCTTCTGAAGCTAGTCATGCCATGGATCGAACAAAACAGCAAGACAGTGTTTTAGGTTTCTCCTCCTTCCCCTCCCCACTGCTGTATGGCCTTTATTAGCATTACGGCTGTGTAATTCCTCTGTAGCTATCATAGTTCAATGAGAACACCTGTCATTCATTTTCAGTGGAAGGAGGAGTGACAGCATGGGTTTGAAGCCCTCTGGCTGGGGCTGTGCTGCCTGCTGCTCCCCCTCCTTGCCTTCATGGGGGGTGGGGGGGGAGGAGGGTGTCCCCATTGCATCAGCGCCAGCGCAAGCTTCCCATGGGTAGGAGGCTGAGGTGCCCATGCTTAGGAGAAGGGGTGATGGATGCTTCACCCAGCCATCACAGTGCAGCCAGATGCAACAAGCAAGTGGAGCATCTCAGGGACTGGGGTATGCAGCTACATCCCAGCGTGGGTTTGATGTGTTAAGATCCAGCCCAGTCCCAATGTCACCATCAGACTGGGCAACGAGCAAGTTCAGAGGGACGCACGTGCCCCAGCTGGTGCTCGGTGCTAGGGCAGGAGGGAGCGGGGCAGCCTCGGGGAGCTGGTGGAGGGGGCACCCATCCTGACCCTACGCCTGCCCTGCCTGGGCACCCCGCATGGCCTACGCACTGCCCTTTGGCTGATCCTGTGGCCTGGAGGAGAGCCAGGACCTCCTCTGCGGGGCCTTTGAAACCGCTCCCCTCCCAGCACAAGCCACCTTTTTTCTTTAGCAGTCAGCAGGGTCTGCAAGCGGGGCCGGAGGGGACCGGGGGGACCAGGGGGGAGCACTCCCCGCTCGCCTGGCCACTGGGGCCCCCCCTCTCCTCTTACACCCTGCCAGAAAGAGGCATTTTTTTCTAGCAGATGAATTGCAGCCCCTGCACCTGTGGTTATCAGCTTCAATATAGATTTAAATTTAACCTGCATCATCTATTTATACATCCTACGCCAAAATATGGTGTTTTTTTTCTCCAGACTTGGGGCCAGGGCAGCAGCCCAGGAGAGGGGAGCAGGGCTGGCTGGGGAAGCTTTACAGCCAGGCTGATGATCCAATTAAGTCAACAAAGAGCCCCAGTGATACGATCTGAGGGTTCAGGAGCTGGGAGTAAACAGGGAACTGCGGCAGAAGGCAAAGCCAAGCAAACATATGGAATAAGTTATGGGGGAGACAGTTGAGGCAAAGTGCAGAAATGAGTTCAAGAGATGCCTGGGCTTTTCTCAAGAGAAGGAAAAGGACTCGAGGGGGTCTGCTTGAAAAAGCAGGAAGGGGGGATTAAGATAAAGCCACAAGATGGAGGCCTGCTGTGCTGACTGGTCTTTGCTTGTTCCTGGAGCGTTTTTTTGTTGTTTTTTTTTTCTTTTTTCATTTGACTGTAACAGATATTAATGTAATTAAAGGATGCGGGAACTACTGGAGAGATCAGCAGTAAGTTAAGGGTGAGCAGAAGGGAGTAGGAGTGGGAGCTACCTAGCAACCAGTGCACAGGAGCCAATAAAAGGTACAGATAGGCAAAATCTAGGGGGGGGCGGAAATAAAGCCCAGGACCATGAAAGACAAGCTCAGGCATCGCATTCCCGAAGTTCTACAGTGGCATAAGCAGGAGAGTTGAGGGCTGTGCAGTGAGCCAGTCTCAGGGTCCCGGGACAAATTCTCACCTGCCCCCATCTCTCTGTCACTGAGGCCTTATGCCAGAGCTTGGCTGTGTCCAAGCCCTGGGCAACACTTTGGTAATGCCAGGGAGAAAGCCCATGGCAAGGTCATGTGTCGGCATGGACCAGCCGGGTTCATGGCTGGGTGGCATTGGCAGGTGGGTGAAGGTGAGAAGCAGAGGTCCCCAAGTCAGGCTGCCAAGGGTGATGGGGGCAGTGAAAGCAAAACCTGGGAACCCAACAGAGCCTGTCTGTAAGTGGTGGGGGTACTTTGGTGGCTCTTTGTAATCTCTGGAGATGGCTGAGTCCTCCTGCCCACCCGGCCACTCCAAAACCCCACCTCAGTGAGCATTACCCACACACCTTGCCCAAGGTGGGGGGGTGTGTGTGTGTGGAACTGGTCCACAAAGAGTGTCCCCACTATGCTTTGATCTGCCCAAGAGGTTTTTATAAAACTTATTTGCAAGTTAAAGCTGGGCAACTTTTTATTTTAGGCAAAACTTCACATCTGATCCTGTAATTGTGGCATGATTTATTATTTTTTTTAAAGAATAGAATGTTACAGAAAACGACACCCGATAAGAGCTCGTCTGCAGTCTCGCTGTGCGTTTGGGAAAGACAGGAGCCTTTCTCTAGCAAGCAAACACACAGTTTCCATTTTGAACCTTACCTCCACATTAGTATTGGATGCAAAACTTGTTTGGCATCAAGGTGTGGAGGATTTTCCCAAAAGGTCAAGCGAAATTGGACAAGTTGTCTTTTAAGTTATCAGGCTTAAAAAAACACAGTCATTTACCCAGATTTAATAATTTGCCCTGTGTGTCCTTTCTTTAATGTGGGACTTTATTTACTAAACTGCTATTACTACATCACTGAGTTTTTCACCCAGGTGAAAAGAGTTGACAATCTATTTCTAAGAAAATATGGCATAATTAAGGAGGGCAAAAGAAGATTTTGCCCTCCCGTGGCTGGTTGCAGCTGATGTCTCCAACGGTGTCACACGTGTGACCTTGCCGTGGGCTTTCTCCCAGGCCCTGGGCAGGAGCTGCCGTGGGACCGAAGAGGAGAGCTAGAGCTCCACTGCATGCCCCAGGGCTCGACCCCATCCTTATTTTGATCTGGGCCCCACTCTTGCATGCTGCTCCCTATTAATGCCGGTAGCTTCTGCCATGGCTTCCCTCGGTACGCTTGCATCGTTAAAAGTAAGCACATTCATGCTTGCAGGATCAGGGACTTGTTTTGCAGTAATGGATTTGTTGCAGAATTATAGCTAACTAGCTGTGTCTTCTGCAAAAAAAAGAAAAAAAATTGGTTATGCTGGTTTTTGAGTTTCAGGCCATTAAAAATTACCCAGAATGTACAGTCACTCAGTAGCAGCTTCGTAGATAAGGATTTAATTATAAGCCCTGCACTCACTTATACTCTTTGAATACCAAATGTATTTTGTGATTGCTTTCAGAGCACACTATTTTTTTCCCCAGAAATTTGAAGGCAATTGAGCAATTTTACAGTCTGGAGTCCTGATTCAGCAGCCTTCCCTGTTCGGCAAAGAAATGATGTGCTTAACTCCAATGGGACTTGGGCGTAAGCCTAATTGGGACCAACGTTTAAGATCACATTAAAATTAAAATCTTAATTTTTGTACCATTTTTGCGCTTCTGTGCAGAACACAATTTGGTTCCAAGACTCAAACTTTTATACAAAGAGGTCTTTGTGAAATGTCCGCTTCGCTGCAGGCTCTCTTACATGTACTGCACAAACCCCAGAAGGTTTAATGGAAAGTTTACGTGCAGTTTGTATGTCAAATACGTGGAATACACTGTATGTGTTACTCTGTATGTACGTATGTGTGTATGGCATTTGAATACAATGTATGTATTCAAAGCAGCCGGGAGAGAAAAGGAAACTCTGGAGATGCCCCTGGGGGTTTGACCAGCAGTTCAGAGTAAGGATGGCCGAGAGTAGGCTTGTAGCTGGAAATTTTCACTGGCTGGTAACAGCTTCCAGTTTCTCTCTGTTGTGTGGTTTTCTGCTTTTGTTTTTGCAGTGTTTCTTGCTTTCTTCTGCCTTCCCCATCGTACATCCAAATTCTTGGAGAATTAAATGTTTCAGAACGGTTTTGTAATGCGGGGCTGACCCAAGGCAGCCACTGACTGTGTTGGACACCCAGGTTCAAGTGCAAGTTCTGCTCAGCTAAAATATTTGTACTCAGTTTTTCCTTGTCCTAATCATTTGGCTACTGGCCAGGCAGGCCTGATATTATATCCTCCTTCAAACTCTGGCTTTAAGGAGAAATTCCATCCTTTTCTCCGTGAAAGTTTATAGCAGCTGCTGTGCTCCTGGGGAACAAATCAGCTCTGATGAGCTTGCGTTGTCTCATGGAAAAGCCATTTTATTCAAAAATTTCTAAGCAAGCCATAGCCAGCACGCTGGGTTTTGTCCTCGTGCTCTGAATGATACATGATCTGCAGGCACTGAGGACCCTGCTGCGCTGCCGAACCCCAGCGACCTGCGGGTGAGTGGAGAGGAAGAGCCCTGTGCCTGGGCTCCATCCTCTCCTCTGCCTTCTCATCCAGCAGGTCCAGTGGGGAGCACCATGGTCAATTAGCCCGGGTGGGTTAAACCAGTATGTGTGTGCTGAGCCCCCAGGGCAGCTGGAGTGGGATGCTAATGGGAATGTGTGGGGTATGTGGAGAGTGGAAATGGTGGTTCAGCGGTTTTGTCCTGCTTCCATCAGCACCCTGGCTTCACCAGAGAAAGGGAAGACCCAACTGGGGGATGGGACTTTGCTTACATGTGCATTCAAGACAGAGAGTGCATCCCGCAAGAGGATGTCCAGTTTGGACTGGAGCTGTGATCTTTCACACCTGCATGTGAAAGTGCAGACAAACTTCATCTGAATTTTCCCCAACAGGGTTTTTTATGACCTGCTACACCAGTGTGAAAAATAATTCCCTCCGACAGTTGACTTCATTACACCAAAATGCTTATGACTATTTCAAATTACAGTGTCCTCTGTGCCTCTCTTGTCTGCTGCAGACACGCCAAGGAGAGGAGAAGGAGGACAGGACTCTGGGAGGGATGTTTCCCTCCACCTTTGAAGCACCCTACAACTGCATGGCTTTGCTCTGCTCGTCCTTATCCTCCCTCTTCCCCCGCTGTTTGGGACACCAGTAAGCTGAGTTAAAGCCTGGCAAACCTGCCTGGGTGGGAACCATGGTGCTGAACCCACACATCACCCCAGAGCCACAGTGTCCTCACACAGCAGCCTCCACGCTGTGAATCACTGGCAATACACAGCCTGGCACACCTCATACGCAAGTGTGCCATGTGCTGGGTCTGGGGTCCTTTCAGAGCACCTTTCTCAGTAAAGACCACACCATTGGGACCCTAAATCACAGAAGGTCTCCTCCGCATCTGCTGAAATTAGAAGAGTGCACTGCTGCCCAGCTTGTTTTAATGTCCCTTCTCCTGGAGGATGCCAAGCTTTGAGGAGCCAGACCAGTCTGTAGGGCAGGTGGCAAGCCCCACGGCAGTGCCCGAGGGAAAGGCATCTCCCTTCCACCCCCTTCGTGGCAGCACAGCTGGGGACAGGAACAGGTCACAGGGCAGTTTTGCTTTAGGAAAGATTCTACCAGCACATTGTACTCTGCTGTGCTGTACTGCAAGGTAGTATCTGGGTATTAAATAAGGAGCGTGGAGGTTTTTCTCACCATAATAATAACACTGCAAACTGCTACGTTATTTATTGTCATATCATTTTGCCAAGGGCTTTAGCTTGTCTATTGGTCGTTAGAAGCAGAAGCGTTTGCAAAACAGTTTAAAAAAACATCTTGCGCTGTTATTCCTCATCTTCCATTTCCAAGCGCTCTACCTCAGGAAAACGGCGAAACTGCCTGCGCACAAAACGCTGCCAGATGTAGAAAGTAAACGAGCTGAGAAAACGAAATGCTTTTTATCATTTCTTTCAGCTAGAGTAATTGTACGTGTTACTCAGAACAATTGCAGGAATGAAATTTTCAGAGGGAAGTGTGATTTAGCTGAATTTCAAATCCCTTTTGCCTGTTGGTTTTTTGGGTTTTTTTAACACTAGCTGGAACTCGTGCCTATGGACAGTCATTCTGGAGGGTCTGCTGGGCTTTCCACAACGTTAGCAACCCCAAAACACAGGCTCTGCCTGTCACCCCTCTGCTTCTTTACCAGCAGCCTGTGCTACAGCCCCTACGCCACACGACACGGCCAAGAGCAAACCACCCCAGCGTGCCGCGGCCGCAGCGTGTTTGCTTTTCTCCCTCCTCAAGCCATCGACGTGTAATTGCAGAATATTTGGCGGAAGGGCAGAAATGAAGGTCAGGACCCCCCAACCCACGCCTGCTGCCGCTACGCCGACCAGCCGTCCCTGCCGGCTTTACGTGACGTGAATTGCCAGCAAGTCCGGCCTCACCCTGGCCATGAATTGCGTGGGATGAGGAGCAGAAAGTGCTGGAGCGATCTCCTCAGGATGGTGTTTCAGCAAGCAGCATGGTGTTCCCAGGGCAGTGTCCCTGGTTCCGGCAGCGATGTCTGCCACTGAGCCAGGCAGGCACAAGCCTGCCTGTCCCTCTGTCAGTAACCACTGGCTACCGGCTTTTGTCATTCAGATGGTGATGTCCCTGTGTCTGCACCGTTATTGGGCTCTTAATATTAGCAGCCTGTCGGGCAGCTTTAATTAGTTTCTCTCTAGAGCAGGCTGTGATTTGGGGGGGCTGCAAAAGGCATTTGCAGAAGTTCAAATGCAAGGCAGTGCAGGCTTAAACGTGCAGGACCGTGGGATTAAAAGAAGTGTTAAAAATGTGCCCTTTGTGATATGCCTTCAGCTCCAGGCGCCAGCCTGCACCGCTGTTAGGAATATACGGGGCTGATTTAGGGCTGCAGCCTGCCAGCAGAGCCACTGTGGCCCACGCAGCCGAGCAAAGGACAGCCACCCCTGGCCCCCAGAGTCCCCACACTGGTGGGAGCCCCCAGACCCCACACACAAGCACCCCTCCCCAAACCACCCTCCAGCCCCAGGGGCAGCTGGAGCTCCCCAACCCTCCTCCACAGAGGATGCTCAGCCCCCAGGCCGGGACCTTGGCACTGCTTGCTCCCCACTGCCCACCCACCAGCTTTCCCACTTCACCTCACGGGCCCTCCCCTCCCCAGTCCTCCAGCCCAGTACCTCCTTTAGTGGCGCTGGGAACAACCAGGACAACACCTTAAGGCCCATTTGCCTTAGTTTTGTCTATCCCCAGTCAACCAAAAAGTTTGCATTCCCCTCCTCCACTCCACCCCGACATGTCCCGTATATCCATACGTCCTATCTATTCCAGACCACCAGCACTGGGGAGGGCAGCCATGTGCTTGTGCGCAACTCAGGAATAATCCTGCCATGACCTCGCGTGGACCCGCGAGCCAGAAATAATAATTCCAAATATTTTAAACAGCCAGAGGAGACTGGCTGAGATAAAACGTTGCGGGGAATTTCCTGCCAGCACAAACAATATGAATTACAGAATTAGTAACATAGAGTATCGTTAACTGTCCTGGCTCCACAGAAATAGGCTGTGTCTCGGCAGTCTGAAGGCAGCGCAGAGTGGTTTGAGAAGACTGGTGGCACTGGGATACTTCTGAAAAGAAGCCAATTAGTGGTTTTGTTTGTGGCTTTTGTGGTGTTTCATGACCTCGCTGGTTGTGCGTATTCTCCGAAGGTCAGTCTGACCTAGATCGCTGGGATTCAGATGTTAATTTTTCCCTCCCCAATGCGACAGAAGTAAAAGTGGCCAGCCTGGCAGTTGGGACGTACCCGTTGCTCCACAGCAGGTCAGAAAGGCAGTTTGGCTCTCAGGGCAGCACTGGCCCGGATCAGCTGTTTCTGAGAGGAAGGCAAGCCTATAGCGGCCAGAGCAACTAGTTACATCAGAGTTTGAACATTTGAGGAAAAAAAATTCCTGGTATGGAGCAGCTCTGGCTTTTCTCCTGTTTCTCAGCACATGTTCACTCCTGCATCGTGAGATTCCCACTCTGCTTGACAGCGTCTTGCAGGGATCGTTCGCGCTGCCTTGCTTCTCAGTGCGGCAGAGGTGAAAGCTGCACAGATATTTAACAGTAATAACCCTCACATTCAAGCACTTTGCAGACATTTACTGCAGGCAGCAATATCTCTGTTCTACAGATAGGGATTTTAAGAGAGACAGGGATAACCTGAATTGCCCAGGGTCCCAAAGGAGAAGCGTGGTATGATATCAGAGCTCAAGTCTGGTATCCTTACTTTACAGACCCGTGGAAAGCCTGTTAGACAAAACCTTTCTGTATTAAAAGAAGTTTCTTTTTGGGGAAACCAATGATCCAACTCCCACCCTGTGTCCATTTGGCAAATTGCTTCTCACAACCCATGGGCTGCTTTTGAAATCTGTCCTGATTCCCCACAGTTCCAAGTGCTTCTTGTCAGCTCCAGGTGACCGCCAAACCTCTTCTTTGCAACCAGAAGTATTTTTAAAACCAGATAAAAATTAATTTGTTTATTTTTAAAATGCTGAAATATTCAACAAGATAAAACACATTTGCTTAGAGAGACTTCTTGTGTAGCTAATCAGCTCAGTAATGCATCATTCTGATAAAAGCTCTCCCCTCTTCATTTGGTAAACACAGTATACATTATTCCTTTCTGTGTGATGACATTAAATCAGGGAAATGTGCTGCAGGCAGGGTGGATTCCGGTGCTTCTGGTCTGATTCAGGCAGTTTCCAGACAAGATCTCAGATCCCGGAGGGAAGCAGCAACTGCCAATGTGGGTTAAAAGCTGCTCTGCCACAGACTGCCTTTTTGTCCTTGGTCTTATCACTTAGCCCAAAATAAGCCCGAATTTGTTCATTTTAGGCTTCAGGGAGAGATGTGGGCTTCAGAGATTGCCAAGCTTTCCTGAAGCTTTACATGTGACTCCCCATGACTCCCTTCCATGGGAAATGGTTGACAATAGCAAAAATCTGTGTAAGCCCAGCAAGCTCCCTGGACCCCTAACTTGGAGGCAAGCAAGGCAAGCGGAGGGCACCTAAGCAGGCAGGATTAGCCAGGAAATATGCTCGGTCATGGCATGAGCAGAGCCAGCGGCCGGGAGTTTGTGGGTGAACATGCTGGCACGGCTTAATCGGATGTTAATTCCAGGGAGGGAGGGAGCTGGCTGGAGCCTGTGCAGCGTGCTGGCAGCAAGGAAAGGCATGGATCCACTCTCCAATCTGCTCTGCAGAGAGCCGGGATGTGATTTGGGGTGTAAAGCTGTATTAATGTCCAAAGCGCTGCTTGGCTCACACAGGAATCCTTTGTATCCTTAATGAAGGGAAAAAACGGGGCTTTATTCCGATGCTTTGTGTATAATCAGATGCCGTGTTGTAAGGCTCTGGAAAACACACCAGAAATAATAATTGGGAGGAAATAAAAGGTTTAGTTCAAAACAGTGTGTGATTTAAATAAGAAGTGAAAAAGAAAGTGCGCAGGATTTGAGCATCGGAAGAATGAACTTTTAATTCATTTGCATTGAGATTACAGGGGGAGGGGCAGCATTTAAACTGGTATAAAAAACTAGTTTAGATGTAAATGAGAGATAATGGTCTTTGGTAAGGAAATAAGCAGGGGGATGAACTTTGGCCGTCAGGAGCCCACCACAAGTCCTGGCATTGTCGCTGGAGCTGGAAGTCCCAGATGCAGTAATTAGCAATGAGTTTGCAGATCTCAGCGCCAGCGGAACAAAAGGGCATCGCTGCGGAGCTGGGCTGCCAGCTGGGAGAAGGGGAGGTGAGCTGGCACACCGCAAGGGATCATTACCCAGCAGTTTGCAGAGGGGAAAAGAAAAGATCCGAGGTGCAGCCTGGGGCGGGCATAAAAGCAATCTAGGGTTTGTGGGGTTTAATCGTTCCCAGAGCCCTGGCATTTTCAGCTGAAAAATTCCCTCGGCAACTGAGCCAAAGGGGTCGAAGTTTTTAAATAGGTCCTTCGATGCCCATGGAGACAAGTGCTGCTATGCTTTAACCCTTGAAGGCTCAGCTGATCAGTTTGGATCAGGGAGGCGAGCTGCTGGAGAGATGAGATTTGGTTTATAATTGTCCCACACGCCTGTGCTCACCTCCTCGAGAAGGAAGGGCGAGTGGGAAGCAGACCACAAGCCCCTGCCTGCTGCAGCCGTGCTGCCGCTCTGTCCCCTCACCCGCAGCTCAGGACGGTGTCCGCTGCGCAGGGAAGTTAGAGCCACGTACGTACAGCCCGTAGGCGTCCCCCATCCTGCAAGGGTGTCGTTCACCAAGTGCTGGCCAGAGGTCTGAGGTTTGTTACTGGTATTATTTGTATTTATTGGAGAAAAGTTGGTCCCAGTTTGCTCTGGGAAAAGCCCAGCTCTTCCCCCAGGGGCCCTAAGCTCATGAAGGGATTGATTGATCTGCTTATTACTATTGTGTTATTAGTTTTTAATTGCTTGCAAGGAATGGCCTCCCTGGAATGCAGCGTTTGCTTCTGCTGAGGCGGTCATGGCCCAAATCCTCCAGCTCGGGATGGCAGCTTCTGGCGTAGCAACCCCCCTGCTCGTGAAAGAATGTGCCTCCGCTCCCTTCCCTGTGTGTGTTGCGGAGCCGTTCGCTACGGGCACATCTGATGAATACCGTCTGTTGCCACCTCTCAGCGGCCTGCCTAATCCCAGGCAGATTTGCTATAGATTTACATGCGGAGTGACCTGGTTTCTGGGTCCTGTCAGGAAAAAAATAACTCTGCTGTCATCCAAGTGATGCATGAGGCAGGCAGCCCTCAGGTCAGGCCCAGGCTTTATGTTCCCAGGACTGGCGCAGGAATGTGATTTGGTCTCCTGCTCCTGTGCCGCTGCGCTTAACGCCCCATACGGCACCTAAGTACTGCTGGGGATGCTGCCAGACTAGGGTCCCAACCCCTTGCAGCATTGCTGAGCTGGTCTTCATCCCTCGCTCCAGGCTTTCACTCACCCATTGCAGGTGCTGACTTTGCACACTGTGAGATGGGGTCCCAGGAAAGAGCCCCCAAATCCCTCCCAGAGGTTCCCATGCAGCATTTGAAGCAGAAGAGGTTGAACAGCCTGACACTCAGGAGAAAGAGAGGGTGGTGAGGGACAGCCTGGTTCCCTGCTGAGCTCCAGGTTAACAGCCAATAACCCAGTGCTGGGGCTTCAGGGAGCGGGACAGGAGGTGCAGCCCCAGGCATATCGGAGCAGCCCTGGTCTCCCACACAGAGACATCAGAGGGACTGGGAAGGATGCGCAGGGAAGAAAACAGCCAGCCTCTCTGGGCTAGGGCAATTTAGAAAGCAGGTAGCAAGTCTCTCCTGCTATGCTCAGGCCCTAGTTTTATTAGTTTCTTACTACCGTGTGTCAGGGAAAATCCTGAAGCTCACCACAAGGATCATTTATTTCTCTCCCTCCCTTCCCCAAGCTAATCCCATTCTGCTGCCACACTGCCCGGCAGCTCCCTGCCTCCATGCTGCCTGCTGTGCTCTCTCCCGCTGCCACGCAACTTCAAGGCCACTGCTCCTATCCCAGAGTGTCAATGCACTTGTGTGTGTGTGTAAGCGCATTTGTGTGTGTAAACACACGAGTGGGGGTGGGGGGGAAAGCAGGGAGAGAAGGGAAATAGCTCTGGGCTTTCTGTGGTCTTCTGTGGCTGCCCTGCGCTGCAGGCAGCTCTGGCTTTGCAACATGAGTGCCAGGGTCCCATCTCTCACTGCAGATGCTAGGAAGCATTTCTGTGTCACTGCAAAGTGCCCTGGTACCTGGGTGACCCCAAGGGGAGGAGGAGCAAAGATGATGCAGGTGTCCCTCCCGTATGCCTTCCTAAACCCGGGCTCCGCCACAGCTCGCTGCGAGTCCAGGGTTGGAGCCTGGGCCCCACGGTCATGCCTTGCAGAAGGGGGCTCCATGCTGATGGCTTCAGGAGACCCCGGCCTTGGGGAGCCATGGGCTTCACCACTGTATTTTCAGTGGAGTGAGTGAAGGCAGCATGTGGTCATAACCCTTTGCCAGCAGAGCTGGGCGCTGCTTTTCCAGATATCCAGTCCCTGTCCTGACAGCCATGCCCCAGCATGGCCCTGAGCAAATTGTTCGGTCTCTGAGACAGGAAGCGTGCTGTATGGCACCCCTGGCCTTTGGGGGGAGAGATGTCTCTGATTTGGTCCGAGGCTTCCTAGCAGGCTGTTTGCTATCTGAATATGCAGAAGTGGATGGTGGAAAAATGTGAGTGCCTCCTCAAAACAGCAATGTGCCAGCATGGGCAGCAACCATCTGTCCACCGTGCTGGCTGGCCTGTGGCAGGCAGCACGCAGCTGGCACTGCCAAGGGGGCACGGCTCCACTGTGCCATGCCAGGCTGAGGTTTTGGGGTTTTTTTTAACGTCCCTTTTATTGAAGAAACAGCAGGAAACAGCAGACATGCCCAGCAGATTCACCACTGTTGTCACCCCAGCCTGTGGCCAGGGCAATGCCAGGAGCAGATACTGCTCCGGGACTTGATTGTCATCCAAAATGTGAGCCAGCATGAGGAAAAGCTGCTAAGGTCAAGATCCTCTGGGTGCGGAGCAGTGCGGGCTGCTGCGCCAGAGCTGCCCACAGCTGGGGGAAGTGAAAGGCCGCTGAGGGGAAGGAGAGGAGAGCTCTTTGTAATAATGGCTCTTAAAATGCTGTGCTGCACTGATTGGCAGTGAAGGCATTCCCCATACCTGTTGTGTAAACCTCTGCCAATTCAGCAGCACTGTGGTTGGCTTTTTCTCCACCGTCTTCCCCCCTTCTCTCAGCAAGAGAAGCCTGGATCAGCAACCACAGTCTATGAGACACTTCACCCCCCTCCCTGTGTGTGTTTTGGAAAAGCAGGCAAGCTTTGCCACCCGGCAGGACAGAGGAGACACATTCTCCGCAGCTGGGAAGTTTCAGAGCCATTGGTACTCTGGACCAAGTTTTCCCCTTTGCTCCAGCGCTTCGGTCCCTCATTGCTAAGGTGACAGCGAGTCACACAGATCTGGCCAGCTCTGGGGCAGGGTAAGCCCCATTCTCCCCCTGCCCTCTTTGCCCATCACTGATTTTTATTTCCAAGCCGGCTCTCGATCACCCACAACCATTTCTAATGCATCTCAGGTACAATCTTCCCAAGGAGGCTGCGTCCCCTCACCACGTGCTCCCCGCACTCATGGAAAGGCCAGGCTGATTGCATTTATGCATCACTATGCAAATGTACGGCCACTTCCCTCCCCAGAGAATTTCTCTCTCTGCAGGAGGATCCCTGAAGAGCGGAGAGCGGGGCAGAGACGTGCAGGGGAACGGCAGCAGCATCCCTGGCCCTGGCTGCTGTAGGCATGTGTGGGGCTGACGTGGTAGGGACAGAGGACAGGCAGAGGGAAGAAGAGAAAACAGAAGCGGGAACAGCTCTGGCCCTTTCTCCATGTCCCAGGTGGGCTGCATCATAGCAAGCCGCCCTCTTGCCCCACCACCAAGGGTGCCAGTTCCAAGGGCAGCATGGGCACAGCTTGGAGGATCTCCAGCAACCTCCCGCATAACCACAAGGCATCCCCCCACCGCAGCCACACTCCTGTCCCCAGCAGCAGCACAGGAGCACGCCCCGGCTGTTCCCATCCCGCTCCTCGGTTTTCATCCTGTGTTGACAGCTGCTGCGCTGCGCAGGAGCGAGCTGGAGGAACTGCCGGCTTTAAACTGGCTCCTGGAGAGCCCTCCCGACTAGTAAATTTTCCCGTTAATCGTGTCCCGGTAGAGGGGACACTCACAAATCAGCAGCACCCGACACTCTGGAGCAGCGCTCCTTCCTAGGGGTACAAGTAATCCTTCAGAAGAGCAGCCAGGGAAGCGGGGGGTGGTTTTCCCTGTGTTCTCAGTTTGCTGACTGCGGGCCTGCGACGGCTTTTCCAGCGTAGCTGTTATCACCGCTCCTCTTCCAGAGGCAATTAGCCCGCTTCCCCCGCTGTTTGCACAGGCTTCGCACGCAGCACTGGGGGAGACAGAAAGATGGGAACTTAAACCTGATTGCAGAGCCACAAAATCAACAGGACGACAGCAGGGGCTGGGTATTTCCTGAAATGGGATGTAAAGCTCGTTTTCTTTCATTCAGCAACGCATTCATTCCCAGCTCAGGGAGCGCTGCTGGCTGTAGGTCAGACAGCACATTGTCTTCTCACCACCCGGCTTTCGCTCTGCCAAAACGACCAGTTGGATGTTTTTATCAGGAGTGATAACCCATCTTTTGGGTCTGGAAAGCAACAATCCTGGGATACTGTCCCCCTCCAGGATGCAGGTGATGGTACCCCACACCCCTGTGGAGCATCCAGCAGGGGTGACTGCCCCCGGCCGATGGGCCATTGCACCGCGTGGCACAGGGCTGTGCCCTCAGACTGCCGCACAAGGCTTCCTGCAGGCAGTTCACACCTCATTCAGAATGCCCCCTCAGACCTTCCTCTCTGCCTCTGTGGGGTGTGGGTGGGTTTAGGGTGTGCGGTGCTGGACCAGCTGGAGAGGGCCGACACGGTGCTGAGGTGATTTTTTGCATTTTTGTTTTCTGTTGCAGCGAGGATGCGTTACCCAAACCCATTTAAAATGCATGAAACAACCCGGATCCAAGCTGACTCTGTCCCAGTCCCACCCCCACAGTAAGCAGCAGCAGGATGAAAATGTTAAGTTTCCACATTTTTAACATTTTTCCTGGTTTTATTGGGCTCCTCCAGCCTGGTGGCATTTCCCAGGGAAAGCTGCTCACTCCTCCTAGTGCCAGGCTGGGACAGCTCTGCCACTCACCACCCCCTCGGCCAAGCTCTTAGCAGCCCAGCTCAGGGACACCCCTGCAAGGACCACAGAGATGGCAGCTGCCCCATGAGGAGCCCTTGCACAGGGATGCCCCCTCCCACCCTATGCTGTCTCCTCTGATGGCAGGAGCGGAGGGCAGCCCCCTGCCCTTCCTGCCACAAGAAAGAAAGGGCAGAAGGGAAGCTACCTGGCAGCCTTGGTGTTAACCCAGCATGCATCCACCACAGCTGGCTGGGAAAGTCCAGCCTAACACCACCATCCAAAAGCGGCCCTGACTCCATGTGCGTGGCTGGGGGGAGCACAGCCCTCAGCACCTCCCCTAGATGCCAAGATCTGCAGCAGGCACAGGCAGGCGAGCGGGTGCCTCAGGTTTGATCCTTGCTGTAATCCAAGCTGGGGTCCCTATGCCATTCTTCCCCACTGAGACCTCGGGCACTGCTTGTCCTTCCTTGAACCCCTTGTGCTGGGATGCTGCTGCCTCCCCCCGCAAAAGGACTTCATTTCTTCCAGTGCAAAGGCTGGGGAGTGTCTGATCCCAGAGACTCAGCAGGCTGTTGCAGAGAGGACACTTCTTCTCGCCTGGCCTCTTGTTCCCTCCATCCCGGCAGGCAGAGGAAGATGCGTACGTGCTCACACGTGAGGCCACGCTCGCCTACTGCCTGTGGGAAATGTCCCTTGGTAGGGGGAGGCAAGTCTCCTCCTGCTCTGCAAGGTTAGAGCTGCTGGGATGTTCCCGTCTCCTCCTGCCAAAAGCGCTGCTGCTGAAATCGCATTGCTGCAAATAAACCCGTCTCCTGGCTAATTACTGGGGAACGGTTCGCCTTCTATTTTTAGACAAGCTTGCAAGCCTGCATTGAAGATTACGCTGCTCCTGTTTCTCTCCCTCTCTCTTTGCTGTGCGTGTTTCTCTCCCTTTCTCTCCCACGCTGTGAGTCGCACTGAATCGAGCTCGGCTTCCCTTGGGGTCGGGGAGCAGAGGACAGCCACGCGCTTGCCTGCCAAAAACGGTGACTCCAAAGCCACCAAGAGCGATTGCTTCAGCATGAGGTGGAGAGGGAGCACTGTTTTGCAGAGCCAGGAGCTGCTTCCCCTCTTGCCATGCCCAGCCTCCGCCTGCTGAGTGCTCCCTCCACCTGGCCACAGCCACGGACCTGCTTCCATCTGCTCCACACGCTGCGCAGATCGTTCTGTCCAAGTTCTACGCTCTTCCAAGACAGGAGGGAATAAGAACGAAAGAACGAGAGAAAGACTGAAAGAAAGAAAAAGGAGGGAAGGAGGGAAGGAGGGAAGGAGGGAAGGGAGGCAGGGAGGCAGG
>VWZZ01004053.1:159368-181220 GCA_013399095.1 Psophia crepitans | reverse complement strand
GCACTGCTGCGCGGCACAGAGCTGCAGGCTGTGCTCGCCACGCAGTGCCCACAGCCACAGCAAAGAGCGAGGCTGTTCCATCTGCCTGATGAGGGGGACCGGCCGGCATGACGGCAGTCCTGGTGCTGCCTCGGGATGGCAGTCCGCCCTGCCCAGAGACCTGAGATCACACAGCCTCAAAAGAGCAGGGGTAACACGTTCAGAGCAGCTCTGGAGCCCACGGGCATCCCGCCCACACGAGCACGGATGCAGGAGGCAGAGCCCCAGCCAGAAGGAGTGCATCCAAGCCTGCTTGGCGGGGTTAACCTTGGTCCCAAAAGCCGGTTAGGCAAATTAGCACGGCGTTTTCCCAGAGCTAATTAACTTCCCTCACAGCAGGGCTAATGAGCTCCAGCACAGCGCTTGGCTGTGGCAGCTAGCCGGCCCCCGGGCATGGGGCTGGCCTCGAGGGTTCGCTGCAGCCTGTGGCATCGGCAGGCACAGGCTCCCTCCGGAAACTCCCATTCCTTAGCGCCCACCGCACGGCACTGCCAGCCCAGGGCTGGGGCGCGGGGGGGGTGGGGGGGAGAATCAGTCTTCCCCACTGGCCCTGGAGGCCACGTGCAGTTTGGGGAACATGTGGGAGCCCCCAGTTTGCACCACGCGGGTCCAGGATGCTCCTCAGAGCAAGGCAATGCCACGCGCAAGCCTTCGCACCTCCAGGCAGCTCTGGAGGGAGACGGGTGGGATTCCCTCCACCAGGGGATGACAGTGTTTGGGAACTGCCTTTCAGCGTGGCTCCTCCACTTTTTGGTAAGCATGGGTGCAGTCCAGCCCTGTGTCCACTGAAGTTAGTGGCCAGTTTTCCATTGATTGCCGTGGCTGGTGAAGCAAAATGTCTTCAGCATTCTCCTCCTCTCCTCCTGTCCCAGCAAACCACATTTATTTTACCCTCCACTCGACTCTTCTGGGGATCGATGGGTCGTCAAGATGATGAGTTAGTGCCTGTAGTGACAGTGGCACTTTCCATTACTGCTGATATACCTGGGGGACACATGTCTCCCAAAGACTCATCAAGGCTGGAAAATTCAACAAAGAGGCTAAAACTGTCATTTGCAATGAAGTCACCCCAAAGTCCTAGTCCTGGGGTGCAGGCAGGACATTCCCAAACCTGCAAAGACCCCTCTGGGCCCCAGAGGGTCCCCAGGGACACCAGCGCAGGTGCTGTGAAAGCAGAGGAGAGCGCTTGCACCCAGCGTGCTGCTGCTTTGGGGTTTTTTCCCTCTCTTTTCATCGACTGATTTCCTCACAGAGCGCCTTTTGGACGAACACTCCTAGGCAGGGAATGATTTCTTTTCCTGAGTATCTTTCATAACTAGCAGACACCGGGGTTTTTTGAGGTTGCATTATTATGACATTTTAATTGGCTCAGGACTACGCAAGTCTCAAAGCCAATTTGGCCCCGGCGTTTTCAGGCAGAACCGTTTTCTGTCTCCATTTTAATAGATACTTTACGCTGGCCAAAATGGCTTCGCGTTAAATAAAACAAACCCTCCTCTTATTTTACATCTCATGGGTGATCCGGTTCCTTCCCTTCCTGCTTTAATTTCAGCTTGAAACAGGAACCGTACCTGTTCCCCCCTCGCCGAGCTGCCTGCCCAGGGACGGCAGCAGGGCGAGCGGCAGCTGGGCTGCCTGTTCCCACTCGCCTTTGTTTCGCTACCGTGCGGGAGCCGGGTCTGAGCCAGCGCACTGAGTAATTGCAGGATTTCAGGCAAAGCCGAGGCTGCAAGTCGTGAACCGCTAATGAGTGGGTGTAGCTGGAAGGGCTGGCGGGGGCCAGCGAGGGATGCTCGGGGCCAGCGGGGCGACAGCCAGCCGTGTGTGTCGTGGCAAGGGCGCTAGCTGCGCTGCTCCAGCAAAGCCGGAGGACGTGTCGAAAACGTGCCACACGCCGTGACGGCAGCGGCAGACGGCAGCGAGACAAACCCCCGGCGGCTGCAAAGCCCGCGCGGAGCATCCCCATGCGCGGCGGTGCTAATCTTTAATTTGTCACACCTGCACAGCTCCCCCGGCCTCCTTCCTCCCTGCCTTTTTTTTTCCAAGGCGCTGGCTTTGATGCTGCCTGACATCCCGATGCTCCGGCTGCCGCTCCAACACCCTCCGGTTCCCCCAGGCTGCCCTCCCGTCCCACGCTTCCCATCCTGGGGGGCTGCCACCTGCAGACCCTGCTGCCCCCCAGGAGCTGCCCCACTGCCCTGTGCCTCCCTCTACCTCCCTCCCCCCCACCCTCTCCCGCGNNNNCCACCCTTTCCTGTGGGAATTTCCTTTCGGAGCAAAGCTGCTAATTACTGGGTGTTATCAGCAGTGCCCAGGAGAGGCTCCAGCAAAGCTGAGGGAGACCACCTGAATGCTGGGTACGGTGCTCGTCTGTCTCCCCATCCTTACCCTCTGCAGCGAGAGTGGCAAGCTGCCCCAGCAGCCAGCATGCTACCTGGCTCCTTAGGTTCACTGCCGGAGGGCTTTTAATTAGTGATGGCCAAAATGCGTGGCTCAAACCACCACGATGGCCAGTGCACGGCTCTAATCCAGTGACACGGCACACACAGGCACCAACCCAGAGACGTACATCATTTATCCGCTCCCCTGCTCGGTGCGGCGCCTCGCCGAGCATCAGAGGTGAAAGAGGTAGAGCTGCCAACTAATACCACACTACTACTGGTACAGAGCCCGTCTGCCCCAGTCTTCCTTGGACTGGAAAGTTTTTTGGTCAAAAAACCTCCAGTTTGTGCCAGGTCTTAAAATCTTTTGGGTTTGGGCCCGTTCTGAGAGGGTCCTGGAAAGGGAAGGTGCAGGCGCGTGTGTCAGGCAGCTGAGATGGGTGTTAGCCCTGCAGCTGGAGAGCTGGGTAAGCCCAGCCCTGGGCTTGGGTGTGACATATGAGTTGATGTCTGTAATGCATCACCCTAGGATCTTGTGTCAACAACTTTCCTAGCACTTCTTTCTCCTTTTTTAACCAACCTGCCAGGTGTTGCTGCAGTTCATGACCCGAGATTAATTTTTTTTTCCTTCCGACTTTATGCTCTCAATATGATTTACAAAAATTGCTTATAATAAGGCTCATTCAGCAGCTGGGTAATGGTTGTCAAGAGTTAAGAGACATTGTGGCATGTTTAACACAAAAGTATATTGTGTATCTGGGTCCCAAAGCTCTGCGGTTTTTAGGCAGTTTCTGCTAAGGGTAGGATGTGCAAAGGTACCTGTGGGGTGCCAACAAGGGCATTTCTTGCAAGGGACATGAGGGTTGCAAGGTGGAGGAGGGACAGTAGATGGCCTCAACAGTGAATTCTCGTCTGTAAATCCTGATTAGGAGAAGAGTTCAAGGTCTCGGAAAGGCTGTGTTAATCCCTTCTTAAACCTGGCCTTAAATACTTGAATGACCGTCTCTCTCCCCGCCGCGTCCCCGTTTGGCAGCTGTGACCTGCCTGTTGGGCGCTGAGCGGGGCCGGGGAAGGACATGGGCTGCAGCCACCCACAAGAACTGACAAAGCAGGTCTCCATCCCTTGGAAATGTCTTTTGGTCCCAGTGTTATCTTCATGCCCAGAGCCTGAGCAGTCAGACCACGGTGCTTGCAAAGCCACCCCGCGGGTGGGGAGCCCCTCCTGGGCTCCCACTCATTGGCAGGGGAGCTTCTTCCTCTCCATCAGCATGTTCCCCAGCAAGACCTGCCCTTCTGCTCCCCCCTTCTTCCTGGCAACACCTCAACCACTCCTGCTCATTTTGGGGTGGTTTTGGTTTTGGTTTTTTTTTGTTTGTTTGTTTGGGGGGGGTTGTTTTTGTTTTTTTAGACTAGGAAGAAGTGATCTTTTTGTGGCTAGCGGCTCTTGGGTTTGCCCTTCCTTCCGCCAGGCTCGCTCCACATAAGCCAGCGCTAAGCCTCTGGGCTAATTGGCTTTATTTATCGTCTCTTTTAAGGCTTTACATCGTACAGGGGGTTATTTGCTGTCACTGCTGCTTTGCTTATTTGTTTGGGGCAGGGGTTTTGTTTTTCTTTTTGCTTTCCTCGCAAGGGCCTCTGTAATTGTCACCTCAGGCATCAATTACGGCTCAGCAGTGCTTTTGGGCACCGTCCGAGTTTGGGAATTGCACAGCCCTGGGGAGGGGGAGGCTGGGCGCAGAGGCAGCCCCGGCGGGGAGCCTGCATGCGGGGACACCGTGGGGCGATGCTGCGGGGAGGGGGCCAGGGGCACCACAGGGATGAGCTTTGGGGTTTCATAACCCGGGGCTGCTGGGAGGTTTGCTGTCGTAAAGGTCTCCCCGCTGAAGCTGAGCTGCATAAACTGTTCGATAATCTGTGTTAGAGGCTTTTCCTCCCTGGCAGGAGAGCTGCTGGATGCCAGCCACATGAGTGTTTCATACTTGCAAACCTCTACTTTTCTTCCCAAATTCAGCTGCTTAAAATTCTGCCAATTTTGCAAACAAAAAATTGGGGAGTTTTTTGTATGGTTTATTACTAGCAAAATCCTCTTGCTGTTTTTTTTGTTTGTTTGTTTTGTTTTCAATTGTCAGAAAGTGCAAAGAATGTTTCTTTTCTCCTGAAACAAGAAGAAACATCTTTTTTGGGTTTTGGTTGTTTGGGGTTCTTGTTTCCCTCGAAATGGGGGATCTCTATTGCAGCTGTCCCACCATTTATTTTTCTCTCCAGGAGACAGAGGCTGGGACAGAATTACCTTCCTAGAGGGTTACCTGAGGATCAGTGCACCCAACTCAGTTACGCTCCTGCAGAGCTATCACCAGAGACCTTCTCAAAGCATCACTCAGCAGAAAGTAAGAAATGTGCTCACGTCAGCTGTCTTCCCTTTCATCCTCCGCTGCAGCATCTCTTCAGAAAATCAGGGTAATTAACGTCGCCCTGTCTTGTTCTGCCTAACACTTTGCATTGTGCTTGCCACGTGCTAGGAGCCTTCTGCCTCATTTCTGGTTAGTGTAGAAGGAGGGGAAAGAGGGAAGCAGGAAAGACCAGAAGCAGAGTGATGCTGTTCAAAGAAGCTGCATCCAGGCTCCCCACCACAGCCCCATAGAGAGACAACCCCATGTGTGCAGGGGGCTGGCTGCAGGGATGCTCGGGGCCCATCCACCTTGGAAGCAAAGTCTCGGGAGTGAAGCGATGGGATTAAGAAGTCAACCAGACATGCTGTCCACTGAGTAAGGTTAGTCCCTGCTAAAGCGTTTCTCTAATCCTAGGCACAATTGAGATAATCTAAACACAGATTAACTAGGTCCAGCTGGAGTTAAACTCCCCATTCCCCATTTATTTTTGGCAGGAAGAGACTCCTACTGCTCTGGTGCTTTGTCAGACGTTTTCACACTGGACCCTGCTCAGGAGAGCAGGGTGCAGACACCCAGTGTAGTAGGTTTGCCTTGCGACAGAGGCCTTAAATCCTATGATTTTATCACAAGTTTTGTGATATAGGATGGCATTTTGTTCCCAGGGCCCCATGTCTCAGATTTCTCTAACTGCCTAATAAACCGTCTTTTCACTTCCAGAAAAAAAAACCCAACTTTTTTAGCTCTCAAAATGCAAAGAAAACAATGTCAATGTAACACTGTCTTCAGGAAAGCCCTTTCCTAGGGCTTTTCTGTGGGGTAAATCAGTGACTAGCTCAGGGAATGATCTTCATCTGTCTTCCACACAGCAATATTTGAAAAGCTACAGGGTTTGGAGAGAAAAAAATACTACTTCATTTCACAAGTTCCCTTTTTACTTTCTCAGCTGCAGGCTCGCATGTGGCCGGGGCTGGACACGGGAGCTGGAGGCCATCCTGCTTTCAGGATCTTGCTGCTGCAGCGTCTGGACTTCTTTAGGTGAAACTATCAGTGAAGGCCCATTGGGTTTGTAAAGCTTAGAGAATGTTCCTATTATTCTCAGATATTAGCAAAGCTTCTTTTTGTCTCCAAAATAAAATAAACTCTTTGCCAAAATTTCGTAGTCTGCCTTTAAGTAAGAAAGGAAAAGAAGACCGTAGGGAACATTAAAAGTTTAAACTAGTATTCCCAGGCCCTTAAAACAGTTCTGGTTTTTGTTGTTTTTTTTTTCTTTTAAGAAGAAACATCTAATTTTCAGTCTCTTGAGCATTTCTGGATCATTTTAAGGTAGCAAGAGCACCATGACAATGACTCACATTACTGCATTTCGATATGTCCCTTTGTCATCTCCAACAGAAGACGCTTTGCCTTTTGGCTGAAATGTAACTTTCTCACAGGCACACGTACGCACACATGTATCTGGGTCTTTGCACAGAAATCATATACTGTGAGAAAAAGCTGGGTGCGGGATTCTCTGGGAGCTGGCGGCTCCGACGTGCCGTGTCAGAGGCCGAGGGAACAGCTGGCACCCCGGGCAGCCAAACAGGCCATGGCGGGGGGTGGCACTGGGTGCTGGGGGCATTCCTTGGATGCTGTGGGATGCCCCCTCCAGCCTCACTGTGTATGGGGTTGCTCTGCAAGAAGCCATCTGCTCTGAGAGGGGACTCCCCTGGGAGATACAGGGCAGCTCGGTCCTCTCTTCGAAGGAGGACGCTGCCTGGGGAGGGCAGCAGTAGGCAGTAGGTGCTGACCGTCCCTGGGGGGTACTCATGCACCTCACGTCTAACCTGACAGGAGCTTCATCCTGCCCCGCTGCCATAGTTTCCTGCTGCTGGCAGCCTTCCAGGCTTGTTTTATTGCATAGGTCTTAATTTCTCATGGCAACAGGCCAGCTGGGCGAGCGGACACTCACTCTGCCGCGTCTCTCCGCTGCATCCCAGGAACCTCTGCATAGGTTTTAAAAATAGGGACAGGTTAAAGAGATTGATTTATTTTTCCCTACAAAGGCCACCATGCCACTAGACTGCGAGATGATTGATCAAATGACCTTTTTTCCCATTTACTGCCCTTCCCAGAAACCTGTCGTATCCGTGCACTGCAAACACCTCCGATGGGATCAAACAGCCGTGCAAGGCTTGCAGCGCAAATGCCGCACGCTTCAAATTCGCAATGCCTTTAACCAGCCCTCTGAAACGAAGGGCTGGAGTTAGACACACGCTGTCACAACAGTTTTTTGTAGCCGTGGGAGCCTCTTGTGTGCCAGCAACCCTCCACAGCATCCTGAACACCGAGCTGCCAGTCCTGTAGCAGCTACAGGGAGGAGGCAAGATTGCTGCTGCCCTGTCCTCCTCCGCCATCCCGCTTCCTTCAGGTGCACGCTTCCCTTCCCCTGTCTCCAGCGGGATGATGCAGAGGGCATCCGATCCAGGGGAAAAAAAAAAGTGACTTTCTCTTGGGGACCACAGCGCTGTGGAACATTGTTATTAACCAGACAGTCCTGAAGGACACTAAAATAAATTAAGAGGGCTGTTCCACTCCTGCAGCTGATTACAGACATGGGGTGTTTTTTACTACAGAGTGGAAAAGAACACTTGGAAAAAAATGTCTAATTTTCCCTCTTTGCCAGATCAGACCTCTGTGTAATAACAAAACCACGGTGCTCGCCGCTCGCTGCTCTCTTTGGGACACCCAGGCTAAGCGAAAGCGTGTAAATCTGTGGGAGGCCCAGGGCCAGAGCGCAGCTGTCCTGACATGCTATCCGCCTCCCCCCGCCACCCCGCTACGGCTTTAGCATCTGAAACGCAGGAGACATGCAGATCTGGAGGTAAGCCCTGGTGGGAAAGAGAGCAGCCTTGAGTCCTGCAGGTCACCAGTTAAGCATTTCAGCCCAGAGCAGATTCTCATAAGCCACTTTTTGGAGATAAGCTTATCTAGACCCAACAGCTGAATTTAACCCTGAACTTCTGATCTTGATTTTTCAGCCTCGACAAGCCCATACGTTTCCTTGAAATTATACACACTAGATTTCAGCTCCCCAGCTACAACGGCTCCACTGGTCCCTTAAAGGGGACCTGCATGGCTGTGCATGACAGCAGCATCCAGTAATGCCCTTGGTTTCACAACCAGACCTGCAAGTTGGACAGGCCGCTGGCCAGGGAAAGCCTTCAATTACTAACAGTGGGGCTCCAGCGGGAGAAGAGCCCAGATTTTGCACTTCCAGTGACAACACATTTGAAGGTGTTGCACAGAAGTGGATTATAACTTTGGTACATCGCTGTGCAAGCTTTTGGAAATTTGTTTTCAGTGCATAGAAGCAGCTAGAAACGTTCTTTCTTGCTGCATGAAAGATGCACTTGGTAATAGTCTTTCTATTGCTGGACAAGATGCCTGCGTTGGGGCTGTCAGCGCCGTGACAGACTAGCCAGGAAAGGGTTTGCTAATCAGTTTTCCTAGCATCAAATCAGCATCTGCTATATACGATCAAGGAAATTGAGGAATCTCAATGTTTTTGCAATATTGCTTAGTTGGCCATGAAATATGGGTGGTTCTAAGAGGAACGGCTTATTTCTCCCTCACGAAGATAAAGCAACTTTGGCTAACGATGAAGCATTGCTGCACGATGAAGCCAGCTAATAGCAGCGCTCTGATGAGGGCAGATACACAGCAGCATCCCAGCAGAAGGGAAGGGAGGTGTAAGTAGCTTTGCAAATAAGACATTATTAATATGGTTGAGCTACACAGGGCAGAGGGGATTTCTTTTCTCCTCTTTCACTGAAAAAGCAAGATTCAGAAAATGTCTAGGTTCCCAAATTGAGCCAAGAAATTAAATTCTTATAAAATTTAAGCTGGATATTTTCTAGCTTGACTTTTGTTCACTAGCACACAAGACCGGTCTTCCTGGGCAAGGTGGTTGTCTGGAATCGGGCTGAGGAAACCACTGTCCTGGCCAAGGGGTGGATAACCAGCATTTAAACAGAGCCAAAGTCCCACTTTTGGAAATTATTTGGGGCTCTACTTGCCCACATCACTCCTGACACTGGGGTCTGAGCTCTGCAAGCTCTCTATCGCTTCCGAAAATGCACCTTCTTCATGTGCCTAAACAGGTCTTTAGCACTCCTCTGTTTAAACCTATGACATTTGCCGCAGCTCCTGGGGTCGGTGTGAAGTGGCACAACTTTGTGGAGTTCACGGAGACCAAGGGATTCACAGCAGCTGAGGGCCAGGCCCTTCATCCTCCAGACGGAGCAGGCATTTGCACCACCACGCATCCCCCAGTCCGCCTCAGCAGTGAGGGCACCCAGCTCACTTGGCTTTGCCTGGCCAAAACGCTTCCAAATTTCTGCTTTGGCAGGACAGCTGTGGTTGCAGGAGGGAGGAATTTGCTTCTTTCCTCCCTCTCTCCCCAGCACTAACATTTTTCCTGAGAGTAAAAAAAAAAATTTAAAATCCCAGAGCCTCCCCTCCCTCTCCATACAGCCCAGGGCTGGGGGAGTCCCTGTGTGATGGCGGGGCTGGATGCAGGGACAGTGCTCCCAGGGCTGGCGTGGCAGAGCCAGGCAAGGCGATGACTCAGAAGGACAGGGACAGCCTAATTAGTTTTTGTGGCCCTTGTGAGATTTTTAGGCCAACCACAGGCCGGTCAGTTTAGATCGATGCCACAAAGGGCAAACCTGTTCCTGGGACCGAAGCGCATAAGCCCTTTTTATGTAACAGCCCTGTGATACAAGCGCCAGCCAGGGATTTATGCCGTCTTTGAAGTAAATTGCATCCCGGTGCACTATAGCATGAAAGTTAAGATTTACCATTGCTGGGACACTGAAGACCCCGGTGGAAGCAAGGGAATAAATAGCATGGTGCTCTTCTCGCTGCCTTCTGCTGCGCGACTCGGCTTCACAGACCTTCCTCCCCTCTCCGCCCTGCTTCCACTTGCATTGTGTCAGGGAAGCAAATTGGTCACATCTGCATCCGGCCAGAGAGGAACAAATGTGCTGGCTAGGCAGCAAGGAGCTTTCTGAGGGGGGATGCCTCAAAGTAAAATGAAAGGCTGGCCATCAAAGGTAGACAACAGACCAGCGGATGAAAGGAATTCTTTGCTTAGCTTTGGTAAGGCTACTAGGTATTAATAAAATAAAAAAAAAGCACAAGAAAACTGGGGCATCCAGAGCAGCACGGCTTTTTCCCCCTCCCCTTTTCCTTTGCTCATCCTCTGTCATCAGAGGAGGGGAGGGATCGGCGTCCCCCCATGCTGCGGCAAGCACTGTTTATCTTCACTCCTCAGGACGCTGCCATTAGCAGGGCTTCAGTGTGCCGTGATGTTTCATCATTAGCTGGAGGTGCTTGATCTGGCTGGAGAAGAAATGAGCCGTTCCCCCCAAAGAAACCCTCGCGTTTTGTGGCCAGCTGAGCAAATATTTTGAAATACTCCAGCTCTGCAATTTCAGCAGTCAGATAAAACAAAGGAGGATCTGATACAAAAGGGCCGAATTCTTCCATTGGCTCTCCGGCAACCCCACCAACATCGGTAGTGGTAACGGGGAACCGAGTTCAACACAGCAGGGAGGCACATGCATAAGTCCCATGGAAAAATCCCTGTGGTCTTTACAGTTAATCATGTCCAGTTAATCATGTCCAGAGGTGGACGAGCGCTCAACTGATGAGCTGAATCATGGCACGCAGGCAATTATCCTAAATCAGAGCAGTATCTTCCAGTCCCAAAAGGCTCCATTATGTTTCACCAACTCCTGAAGGGAAGGCAAAAACCCCGAGCGGCAGCACTGCGGTGCAGGGAGGATGAAACAGCCAGGTGTTCCTCTGCCGCCTCCCCAGCACTTTTCTAACCTCGTGAAAAGTTCTGGCAGCTCTTTAAATCCAGGCTGTTGAGATTTACAGCTCCAGACCCTCCGGGCAGCTTGATGAGTTTACTCTGGGTTTCTCCCAGCCGGCTGCATCAAGCCCCACAAATGAGGTTTCACAGAGGCTGAGACTTATGGGCCAGGAGGTGTTTGGCCTCCTTCTTCTCCAGTATGTGTCTTCCCCTCTTCTGAGCATCCTGGCCCCCTTCTCAGGCACTCTGCTGAAGCAAAGCCCTCTTAGCACCCTTTCATTGCCTGGGCCCAGTGTGGCAGAGGGTTGCTCTCCCATGCACACTGACAGAGATCCAGAAGAAGTTGCTGCCTGCTGGGAATAGCCCTGCCCTTGCCCCGTGCCACTGCCAGCAGCTCAGGCAGGCGCCGGGGGTTTGGCTCCCAGGGCATCCCAGCTTGTGCTCGCTCGGCATCAGTGAGGAAAGGGCCCCGGAGGAAGAATGCTCATTAGCTGCAGCATCTCTCCTGCTGGCCGGGCTCCCATGGCTGCGCAGCCGAGACCTTGGAAAGCTGGGTTCGCCCGCCCAGGGACGGCAGTGCTTCGATCGCCTCCGGGTGTGCAGCTCAGCAGGATCCCTCGCTGCATCACTCCGTGATTGGAAGCAGTTTCCAGCGCACCGCTCGCTAGGAAAAAGAGAAATACCCCTAAATGAGAGGTTTTGTGGAGAGGGGATGTGATGCTGGGGTGAATGGATCGATGTCCGGGCAAAAGAAAAGGCGAGCCCTCCCCGTGCTGTTATCCTAGGAACAGCTTTGGCGTCCATTTATAGGATTACAATATTATCACACATTAAGACACAAGCTAAGCCCTATTTTTCATGTGTGCACAAGGGAAAAGGTAAGGTAGGAGGAGGACCTGAGCGTTCTTGTTTAGGAGCCGAAGACTAATGTGCCCAGCAAAGCAAAATTAACTCAAATACCATGATTATGCAGAAAAAAAAATCTGCCGAAGAATGTCATTTCGCCAGCGATATCCTGCAGTTTTTCCGCCGGCGAGAGTTCGAGAGGTGGCATGGTAACAGAGTACATCAGGGCAGGCATTTGACTGGAAGCATTAAATACCTCAGAAAGGTGAATGGCCAAGGTCTTCCCGATAATTAAAATGTGTGCAGTCTTCATAGACCAAGGAAGGGACAGAGCTATTGTTTAAACAGGTAATTAGAGCTGTATTTTAAGCAAACTCGAGGTGGTAACGAGCTCTCTCAGAGGGGGAGGGCAGCTTTCCTGCTCCTGGTTCCAGAATGAATAACTATTGCCCCCCTGTCTGCTGCCAGGGGTTGGCAACGGAGCTCCCAGCCCCACTCCCCAGTGGCTGCATCTGATGGGGAAAAAAAAGATTCCTATTTGATTTCACATTTTTCACTCCCTGTCTCCTTCCATCTGCGTTCAGGTTCAAGAGAATTGGCTGAGCCACTTTTTTTTATTAGAGCGCTAGCAGAAAAAAAAATGGGACCCAGTCAAGCCCCAAGGGAAGGGAGGAAATAGCATGAGCCAGCGCTTGCTCTCGCGCTCGCGCACACACACGCACACGCTCCCCATCCACACAGGCACAGAGAAAGGGCAGCGATCTGGTGGAGCTGCCATAGAGGCGAAATCAGCCACTCCCACCCCACAACCCCACACCAGGAGAGTATAAATTCTCCTCGCCAGCCAAACCCATGTGGAGGACCCCCGGGATCTGCCGTAATCTCGTTTTGGACAGCCAGGGATGCACCTTCTTCTGCTGAGGGGTGGGGGGTCCACACTGGAGCCAGGCAGGGAGAGAGTCAAACCCTCCTTGGTGCTGAGGATGGGGCCGGGGAGCCCTGCTCCCCCCCACTCCGCCTCCTGCAAAGGGCTAATCCCTTCCTCACCTCCTGCTCGCTGCCTGCTCCTGATCAGGTTTCCACATTAGCTGGGGGGCGGGCGGGGGGAGATGCTGGCTTCTAATTAACCCCCTTGTACGCAAAACCAGAGAAAACAATCAGGCCCGGGGGAAGGCAAGGAGGCGCCTTTGCACCATCAACACAGTCTTCCATGAAAAATATATAAGGGCCAGACATCAGTGATGGGGAAACAAGAGAGTACAAAGAACTGCACTCAGCTGCCCGGCTTTGCAGCCCGTATTATCTGGGTTGCTCTGACAGGCCAAAAAAAAACCCAAAACACTTTGAACTGCAAAGGGCTTTGGCAAGCCTGAAAACCAGGCCTGTGGGGAGCAGCAGGGTGAGGGCACGCTGCTCTGACACAGCTCCCGTTGAGGCAAAGGCCCCTGGAAAGCAAAGGGCAGGTCACGCCTGGGAACAGCCCACGGTGTTACGTGCTGGCCACAGCGATCGTCTTACGCTCTGGTTTGTTTGCAGCCAGGGCCAAAGTTTTGTATGGAAAACTCAGGATGAATTTTTGCTCTGTATTTCGCTCTGCATTACTGCTCCAGAGGAGAAGACTGATGCCAGCAGAAGGGTCAGCCTGGTTTGAACCTGGCATCTCTCACCCCTTTGGGAGTAGAGCTGGAAGACAAGGCACAACACAGTGAAGGAGATCTTCACCTCTTGAACAAGTCGCCACGCTCAGAGTCACCACTCTGACAGTCAGGAAGGTCTTCGGCTGGTTCTCTGAAGTAGATTTGCTTACTTACATTTTTTTTTTCAATGCCAGGTTAATGACAATACCTGTAACATACAGAAATCTTCTGTCTCCTTTCTACTAGAAAGGGTGGGAAAGAAGATGACTGAGAGTATCTTATTGCTGACTTTGACGGCCCACACTGTGCCGCATGAGCTTCAGAAATTATTTCTATTTTTTGTGAGTCTAGGGATATCACGAGGTTTTGTTGCAGCCCCAGCTCCCGGAGCCCTGTGATAATGTGAAACTGTCACTGCTCTCATCTTCTGTAGCCCTACTTCCTGCGAGAAAGCTGTTAAAATGTTAATGATGGAGGGAAAGCAGGGGGGAAAACTCATCTGTATGGTCTTTTAAGAGCAATTAAGGTGAGATTTACTGTCCTCCGTGGCTGAAGGCGCTCAGCACTGCTCCCCAGCCCGGGCTGTTGTTCAGGGTGCTGGCAGGCCCCACATTGCCAGTGAGAGCTCGCAGCGTTCCGGCTGCTTCCATGGCAAGAAGCACAAGAGGATGCCAAGTTAGCCCAGGTCTGGAGGAAACTCCCCCTCCTGACTTCTTGACTAACACATCCCTCCAGGAGCTGGCTGGTGTGCCAGAAGCTGTGAGTGTCTGCAGCGGCTGCCAGGGGTCTTACCCCCAGCCCGCGGGAGCCAGGGACGGAGCACCGGGTTGGAGAGGAGCTGAGTTGCATGGGGCCGGGTTGCAGCATTGGAGCATCTCACAGCTTTACCCTGGCGTGGCTGGGAAAACCCTGGGCTTTTCCCAGGAGAGGGGGCAAAACAGCTCCGTCCCCAACCTCCACCGTGGGCTGACTTTTAAACAGCTCAGAGCACAGACGCCTCGGTGACTCATACTGCGAAACTATTATTTTTTTTAAAGTAGGAACGCTGCTTCATCAGTCAATTACTTGAAGAGCCACTCTAATTTGGCACCCAATTGTTTCCCCAGCTGCCGCTGCGTCTGATCTCTGCTGTCGGCGGCAGGAGCAGGCTGCGGGCACAAGGGAAGGAGCACAGGCGCCCAAGGGAGGACATGGCGGCAGGGGAGGCCTGGCCTGCCCAGCTGAGCAGCCCCACGCCTGCAGAAAAACAGCACTGAAAATGCAGGCGTTAAAAAATATTTTGGGGTCACAGGTGATTGCTGGACAAGAAAAATTACTTCGGGAGGCAGTAATGGGAGGGAGAGGTCCTAGTGGCAGGGGAGCAGCCTGCCAAGGCTGGCCTAGCCGTGGCGGCTCTCTGCTAGCTGTGGGAGCAGCCGCCGCTGCTCAGTAATGAATGTGATGTGACATTTACGTCTTATTCCACTGTGGATTTCAAATCGCTTCACAAAGGTTGCTTAATAGCACTGTCCCTTCCCGATCTTTGTCTTTCTGCCCCCTCCCTATTTCATATAAAAAATAAGTGACTTGCCTCCCATCACACAAGAAGTCAGTGGCTGCGACAGCAGCGGAACACAGGTCCCCAATCTCTGTCTCCTGCCCTTTAGCCCATACAAGCGCTCCCTTTTTTCCCAGGAAATCCAAGAATAGGAGCTATACCATGACTTTAAGTCAGCAAGGACTTTCAGCCAAATGCGGTGGCTTGCTTGCAGTGAGGAGCTTTGATTAAAGCCACGCTGCTTCCAAGGCACTGTGAGGGGCTGCAGGTGCTGTGGTCGGGAAAGTGGGTGCGATGCTCCGTGCTCCAGGATGGAGGTACCCAGAAGCACAAAGAGGTTTTGCTGTAGCTCCAGCCAAATGCACATTATTGGGCCCTAGCTCCTCTTTAACTCTTTTAACGAAAGCATTTCTATACCCCGCCGTGTGCGTGCATGCATGCATGCATTCACACACACATACATGCAAACACCTGCTTCAGCCTGCTCTGCTGCCACCGAACGGCTCCTGCAGCTGCACCCGCAGGCAGGCAGGCAGGCAGGCTCCCCGCATACCCCCAGGAGAGAGCAGCCCCTGCCTGCGCAGCCCCTGCCCCTCTCTTTTACGTCCTGAGGCCTGTTCAAGATCGGATGTATACAGCAGCGGTTCCAGCTGAAGGCAAAGAAGCAGCGCGCTTGTTCTGGAGAAACCCATCCATGCTGTGTGCAGTGCAGAAAGCTGTCTGGGGAAGGAGAGGCTGTGGCAGGAAGGCCGAGGGCGGGTACGGTATTCCTGCCCTTTTCTAGTCCAGTTCTTGGGCAGACACCTTCCCTGCAAGGGTCTTCAGGATCTTCTCACAGTGCCTAAACCAACTTATGGCTCTCTTTTTCTTCTTGATGGGAAAATGAGGATTACTCAAGGCACTCACATGCACATGTTCACACACACACACACAATTATACACACATGTATGCACTGCGGCCACCTGTAGCAATGCATCAGGTTCTCAAAAGTTTGCTCCACCAGGCTGGACCTTTCTGCCTTACTCTACCAGGATGTTGTCTGCTGAAACATCCCTCAGACAGCAGACAAGCCATTGCACCCCAGACACAGAGCTCTCCAGGAGCTCCAAGTAAACCACCTGTGTCTGCAAGTGAGGAGATGTGACATCCAGGACTTGCTTTAATGTGCTCATGGCAGCTCCAGCTCAAAGGCACTTGTGCTCCTCTTCAGCTGGCACCTCCTGAGAGCCGGTGGCTCCCTGCCAGAGGGGAGGAGATGCAGACCCATGCAGATGGGGCTAGGTCACTTTCCACCAGGCCAGGGGAGAGAGTTCCACTCAGATGGAGCCAGGAGAAAACACTACCAAGTCGTTGGCCAACTTGGGATGCGATGTTGGCTTCACAGGAAGCTACTTGGCTGCCTCTCCCTGAATCAAGATTCAGTGATGCCAGGAGACAGGCACAGCGGGGAAACTGAAAGCAAAAAATGGCAGAGTGGATGGCAACTCAACATTAATTCATTTTTACCATATGTCTGACTATTCATTACACTCTACCATTCTGTTCTACAAGACTCCTGGGGGTCTTCCGTGCCATTTTATGGCTAGCAGGGTTCCTCTTCGCTTGCGGCACCACATTACCACACCGCTCCTCCCAGGCTAATGGCTCACGAGGTCCTGCGGCAGGCACAGCCCCATCCTGTGCACGGGTAGCCACAGGCAGCAACGTGCTCCGGCTCTCACAGCCCGTCCTTGGCACACCACGGACCTGACAGGTCACCTGGCACTGGGGACTGTCCCCTGGCAGCGCGAGCGGGCGGGTGACACCTGCTACAAACACATTCTGGCACCTGCCGAGAGACCCCCACTGAGAAGCAACGGGTTTTGGGTTGTTTTTTTTTACGGATTTGCAAATTATTCTGTATTTCTCTGTGGTGTCCCTCCGGAGTGCGTTCCTGGCACGGGACCAAGGCCCAGCTCCAGCAGCAAGCGTGACTCATCCTGGCAGGCAGCGGTCCGGGAGGGGGAGGATCGCCCAGGCTGGGAAGCGAACACGGTGGCTTTTCCGTGTGCGCTGCCCGCAGCGGCAGCAGCAGCTGTTTCTCCTTGTCAGTAGGAGGGTTGAATTAGCAGCCCCCTTGCCTGGATCCAGCTGTCCAGCTCCCCGTACGCCGCCGCAGCTTCTCACCCTCGCTCCCCTCACATGCACACGAAGCAGCAGTGAGCTGCCTACACAGCCCCCTGCTGCGCCTCGTGGGCTGAGCTCCTCTCCTGAGCCTGAGCAGACCCACATCTTCTGCAGGCTGCCAGTCCCTGGACCAACGCCTTGTGAATCAGCCCCCCTGAGGGACTTCAAGGGCAACCAGAGGGTGTTCTGCACAGGGAGGTGCAGGCGTCTCTCTGTATCTCAGTATGAAAGGCACAAGAGCATGTAGCACAATAATAAAATTGCTTTATTAATAAGATAAAATAAGAAGAGGGATGCAGAGAGAAAATAATTCTTATGTCCCTTCAGATGCTGGGAACCCTGCTTTTGTGCAGCATCGGACAGACTCCAGATGAACAACCACAGCACACAGCGCAGATCTCATCGCAGAGGGGCTGGGTCTCCCTCCTGTACTGTGGTGCCTTTAATCTTGTGCGACAAACAAAATCATATATCTTCTTCTGACAGGTAGGGTCGTTCTCTCTTTCAGGATGTCCGCCAGAGCGCAACATGGATGTCACGAGGCATCTCAGCGTGTTCCCTTACGCTGCTGTGTACATGGGTCTGCAGGCCCCCCAGTATGGGGCCCAGCAGAGCAGACATGGCTTGCCCAGCGTCACTAGTTCCTCAAATACAGTGGCTGCCACAAGGCTCCCAATAGGGAAAAGGTCCTTATTTTTCTTTCTGTCAGACATGTCCTTTTCCTCAAAGTTTTTGTGCCTGCTAGTGACCACAGACTGAAGCCAAAATGACCGAGTTTCTGTCATTGCTTCCCCCAAGGGGACGTGCAATTAAAATCGTCTATGTTGCTCTGCCTGAAGCACAGGAGCAAACTTTGCTTTCACAAACAGTTTTATTTAATCCCTTAAATTAGAGCATCAAAATCCTCTCACAGGAGGCCTGTAGTTTTCCCAAGAAATACTGACGATAAAAAATTGCGTCAGTGTGCTATTTCGCTTTTGAGGGGTGCCAGGTGGATATATTGCACAACGACTACCACGGACTCAGTACAGCGGTAACCTGTGGAGCTCTCTTCCTGGAGCACCCTGGGGATGATAAGGTTGTGTCTGATGTGAATGGCCATTCACCGACAACTGTATCAAGACAATCAAGGCTTCGTCTGTCTGCTTCCTTTGCCATCAGGGACAAAATACAGCTCCCCTCCATTTGACACTCCTCGGACCTGGAGAAAAGTACCCAAGAACCTGTGTGGGAGGGGTCCCAGAGGCTGTGGGGGGGATCCAGCTCCCAGTCATAGAATCATAGAATCATTAAGGTTGGAAGAGACCTCAAGGATCATCCAGTCCAACCGTCCCCCCACCACCTATTAACCACTAAACCATGTCCCTAAGTACCACATCCAACCTTTCCTTAAACACCCCCAGGGACGGTGACTCCACCACCTCCCTGGGCAACCCGTTCCAATGCCCCACCACCCTTTCCGAGAAGAAATTTCTCCTCATCTCCAACCTGAACCTCCCCTGGCGCAACTTGCAGCCGTTCCCCCTTGTCCTGTCACTAGTTATCTGCAAGAAGAGGCCAACCCCCAGCTCACCACAACTCCCTTTCAGGTAGTTGTAGAGGGCAATAAGGTCTGCCCTGAGCCTCCTCTTCTCCAGACTAAACAAGCCCAGTTCCTTCAGCCACTCCTCATAAGACCTGTGCTCCAGCCCCTTCACCAGTTTCATTGCCCTTCTCTGGACACGCTCCAGGGCCTCGATGTCTTTCTTGTGGTGAGGGGCCCAAAACTGGACACAGCACTTGAGGTGCGGCCTCACCAGGGCTGAGTACAGGGGGACAATCACCTCCCTGCTCCTGCTGGCCACACTATTTCTCATACAGACCAGGATGCCGTTGGCCTTCTTGGCCACCTGGGCACACTGCCGGCTCATGTCCAGGCGAGCGTCAACCAACAGCCCCAGGTCCTTTTCCTGCTGTGGTTGCAAGCCACTCAAAGCCCAAAACACACGTGCTTGAGTGGATAACTGACGCTTTTGGTGTTTGCCCATCCGTAAGGCCACTCAGCAACCCCCTCCTGCAAGACTTCTCATACCCTGCTTCCACTCTGCTGAAGCATATCATCCCTAATAGCTGCACTCCTTCACGGACAGTTTTCCAAACATTTGGTGTTTCACTGCAGAGCTGCTTTCATGTGAGGTCCCCATTGAGTACCAAACCAGGAACTGGGGCAGGGTTGAGGGAAGAAAAATATTTTAAAAGCAGTATTTATATCATGCACTCAGATACAGTCTTCTGTGGCACTAGGATGATCTCCAGAAAAGGGGAAAAAGGCTGCAGATAGTGCCCCCACTTTACCCAGGAACCCAGAGATAGGTTTCCCCTTGTGCTATGTTTGATTTTTGCAATATTGCCTCCACATAGGAATGGCTTTTTCTTCTCTGGGAAAGGAAGTGTCCCTGTCGAATGCTTCAGGAACCTGACTTTTTTTTTTTTTTTTTTTTTTTTTTTTGCATTCATTTCCCGTGCAGTTCCTTGCGGCTCTGTGCCTCATGACAGCAGGCAACCCTTTGGGCGTCGCGCCAGCGGTACGAACCAGCAGCCCTTCCTGCCACAGTTGGGAAATCACCGCTGCGGCTTGCGGGGCTGCGAGGCTGGCTGCTGCCCGCAGTGAGGCAGGGCTCTCCCCACCCTTCCTGCCGGAGGGATGAGAGCTGCTGATATGCCCAGGGAGGGGTTTACTGCTCCAACGTTCTCCCTTTTCCAGTTTGCAAAATGTTCGGCAGCAGCCTGCAACCATCTCACGTTTATTTAATTTATTGAATGAGTTTCACCGAGAGGCGCTGCGAAGTTTCCACATCTAACCTCGTATTTGCACTCTTATTGGCACATTCCCTAAGGAACCTGAAATCATTTATGTTGTTTTATTGGTTGTCTGCTATAGCTAATTAAGAACATGAATTAGCATGGAACAATCCCAAATTCAGTTTTTGGAAAAGCACCTAGTGATGTCCCTGAGATTAAAAGATATCCAATCACACACATGGTACAGTTTGTATGATACATACGGTACATATGTGTGTGATGCTCGTATACCAAATACAAACCTAAGCAACCAGAGATAAGGGCTTACTGACAGTAATCCCATTTCAATCACTGTTCAAACTGCTTGAGAGACAAACGTGTTCAGTGACCTTGCAGAGCGTGCAGTTCCTCGGCTGATACGACACAGAAAGCTCCTAAAACAAAAGATGACTAAATTCGTACCAAAGAGACATGCAAAAAGGAGAGGCTAGAGATGTACCCAGATGAACCCCAACGGCCACTGAGAGTGTGGGAAACGATCACATCACTCACTTCTGCCAGTAAAGTAATGGAAGTAAGCCTAATTAACAAACGTCTGAGCAAGGCTTTCATGAAACATGCTCCCGAGGAAGACTCCTGCTCCTGGAGGAGCTGTTGCGGAGTAGCCCTGAAGCCAGTCAGGGGATTTGGAGGGTGACGTGGCAGGTACGTGCAGACGAAGCTTGTGGCAGCAAAAGCAAGACCTTCAGTCATGGTGGGAGACCTTGCCAGCAGGAAGCAGAGCACCTGAGGGAGAGTGGGATGTGGTGACCCGCAGGATACAGTGCTGGGACAGGCTCTGTACTAAAAGTGTCTCTGCCAGTTCCTTGGAAACAACCAAGAATTGCAAGCGTCAAAGAAATAAAGCTGTTGCCAGCTGGAGGAACAATAGGCGAGCCAGAGCTATCTTTAGCTCACGGGATTAAATTCAAATTGCAAATACAAAAGCCTCCCTGGAAGAAAAGGCCTTTCCATGCTACCGATGGCCAGCATAAGTACACAGCACAGTCTGACACTGGTGAGCATCCGCAGCCCCTTTGTCCTCCTCTGCCCCTCCAAAGGAAGGGTAAAAGGAGAGCTGGGGGGCAAGGGGAGCCCGTCCCTGCCAGACTGCAGCCCTTCCAAAAGACCAAATTTTTCCCCAGGAGGGATGCTCCCAGAGGGTGCGGTTGGCCCACAGGTTCCAGCATCGGTAGCCGTCTAGCTGCAGCCACACAGACCTCAGCACGGGCCAATTTTTCCTGCTTCTCATTCAGGGAGGAGGGAGCAGGCAGCAGGTGATGTATGAGCAGTCAGCACAACCTCCTGCAAAATCGTCCAGGGACTTATCACGGCTCCAGGACAGCAACATGAGGCCCATGACAGTTCATAGGCGATTCTGAGTTCAGTGAAAGACGATAAAAATTGACCTGGAAGTGTACCACTTCCCCTGACGCCTTCGGGCTGGGTGGTAGCTCGTGCCTCCTCAGCCTACAGGCAGTGGCTCTGAATCCCTAGCCCACCGATGGCTCCTCGGTGTCCCTCACAGCACAGCAAGTCCTCAGCAGCAGTTTTCAGGCTCTGCCCCTTCACCAGAAAAGCTGTACAGACTGAAAATTAAAAAACAGTCCAGCGGGGCTCTGCAGCAACCAGGACATGAAGGAGGACTGTCGGGAAGACATCTTTGCTGCCACCCCCTGAAAGGGGGGTGCTGATGTGCAAGCCTAAGCCAGATTTAGCTGGTTTAGGTTGCATTAAAGGACACATAAGACGTCTTAAAGACTTGTGTCTCTTCAAGACATTAGTTAGAGCGTGCTAGCTGACGGGCTGATAACTTCTTTAGGTCTGACAGCACACAGCACGCTGGTTGCCCACGGGGTACCTCTGCACCGTGCCCTCTGGGTAGCTGAGCTTGCTCTCAGCCAGCTCCCACCGCTCCCGGCCTGACTGATAACCCACCGTGGAGCGTGAGACACAGCCCCAGCAGGGCTCTGGGCCACCGCAGCCGCGCCACTACCTGCCTTCGTTCATTTATAGTGGTCCCCAGCGGCTGCAGGGTGCTGGGAGCAGAGGCTGAACCCACAGGGGTGGGGGTGGCGCGGCCAGGCCCCGCTCGCACAGAGACTCGCACTCAACTCATTGAGGCGCCGGGGCACTGTGGCCCCAAATAAAGAGACTTTGAATCTGGCTCCTGAA
>VWZZ01004053.1:144269-159321 GCA_013399095.1 Psophia crepitans | reverse complement strand
GGGGGGACGGACAAGCTGCAAGTAAGGGATCGCAGGCATGGCAAAGGGAGAGCAGGCGAGGCTGCTGCCCGATAACTCGCTTAATGAATTGCAGGCTTCTGAGCGGGCTGGTTCGGCTGGGGAAACCCAAGAAACACCTCACAGCCCAGCGCTAGGAAATTGGTTTAATAGTCTCAGGGCCCGTAATGAAACACCACCAGGGAGCAGAGGTCCCAGCTCTCACCTCCGTGCGCAGTTTTCATGTTGTAAGAAAACAACTTCTCTCTGATGCCGTCAAGTGTTTCAAGGCGGTGTTTTAGAGTCCCAACACCACTTTTTAACGGCGGTGTAAACAACAACGGCGGAAGATGAAGCGTGCGGCCGCCCAGCTCGGGCTATGTGCAAAGCCTGCCAGCAGCGCAGCGATTTTTAACTCTGTGCTGCAGTCATCTACGGTTTTATGTTTGTTATTTTGTCTTTAAGCAGCCGCTCAGCGGTGTCTGGAGGGCACTTGCTACCCTGATACTCAGCCTCAATGTGCGTGAAAGGAAGGGCTTGAACAAGTGACCGAGTTCTTTTAAGAGAAAAAAAAAGAATTAAAAAAAAAAAAAGGAATTCCTGCGGGCCGTTCGGGCGGCGGCGCTGGGGGAGAAGGCAGGGAAAGCTGTGCCCCCGCCGCCGAGGGAGGGAAGCGAGGGAAGCCCCCCCTCCCCGCCCCCGCGGCCGGGTGGAGCTGCGGCTGCGGCGCCGGGCTGCACAGCCGCCGCCCCCGCACCGCCGCGGCAGAGGTGCCGGCGCGCAGGGGGTTAACGGTGAAGTTACAACTTTGAGCTGTTAAAATTCATGAGGTGTAAAATACAAATTGCACGTGGTGGATGAGCTGCCTTTAAAGTTTATGTATGACTTTGCCCCAGCCCCGGCTCCGGNCTGCTTATAGATGAGTGGCTGCAGGAAGCCGTGGGAAACCCGTGTCCTACGCATGCATGAACAGTGACAGACCAGAATTCATCGTTTGCTCTCATTTCTTCCTCTTCTCAACCTTCTCAATTTGAAAGATACGAAGCACTGCCTTTGAAGTTTATGCTCTTCTGTTTGATTATTCCCACGGCTCAATTTAAGTAATTTTCCTATTAAAAACCCCAGCAAGAACCATTTTAAAATACTTCCCACAACAGTAAAGGTTTTGCCTTTTTTTTTTTTTACAACTAACTCCAGTCGCAATTTTTATGTGCACCGTATGACTTGGCACGCAAACACCTTCCAGAAAGAAGCTTTTTGCATTTTTGCTCATACTGTTCCCTTCTCCTCGCTACTACTTTCATCATCCTAGAGAGAGGGGGAGTAAGTGAAAAAATGGCAGGTACCGACACCCGTATGGGAGCACTATCCCCCCTGTAAGGGTTTCTCCGTGCCCCAGGTGATCCTATGTACTCACATCCAGCGTTCAGTCCCCGAGGGTATTTTACTTACATAATTCTTTCCCCACCCAAGAAAGACTTAGGGATCAGAGATTCAGTACAGAAAAAAAATATGTAAATATCCAGAGCAAGGAGAATGAGCATCAGCTTATGCATAGCTGACTGAATTGAACACAAACAATGATTGAGAATAGGATGGGCTGGAAGAGGAAATTTAAATATTTATCCTAAACTCTCTTTCTTTGCATTTCTTGAAATAAATTACTCCCAGCAATTGCAGGCAGAGATTGTTGATTAATTCCAGCGAAGGCAGAGAGATGGGAAAAATTACTGTACATCGTCTATTTCTGAGTTTCAGACAGAGCTTTTCATTTTTCTTTGTAGTCTTTTTGATTGGGCTTTTTGACTCCAGGGTGATTTGTGGGCGGCTTGCAGAAGAGTTTGCTGCTCACGTCATATGTACAGATATAGATAGCAAAGCACCGTCACACGTACCGTATGAGTAGGAAGCACTTTTCACCCAGGGAGGTGGAAACAGAGGCTATAACCTGCCCAGAAGATACTGGGGTGAGCAGCACAGATGCCCTGCAGAGCTGTCTGCTGAGAGGTACCTGCGCCGGGGCTGCTTGCACCCCGATTCCTCTCAGCCACCAGCAAAATCAGCAAGCACTGGGAGGAGAAGCTGAAACCAGGATGCTGTTACAGCTGGTTGAGCGGCGGCTGACAGAAATGCCCTGGGGCCGTTGGCAATCGGACATAAATTAGAGCAGTTGTGAAGCTGCTTTAGTTTATACCCGGGCATCGGTCCAGCCCCAGCTGCCTCAGTGCGGAGGAAGGACTTAAAGCAGCCGGTCCTTCCTTGCACGCCTGGCCCAGCGCCGTGCGCAGGCTGCCTGAGCAAAGGGGCCTCCCTGTCCTGCGTGAGCATGACTTCTCCCTTGGCTCAAATGGGTCCATTTCTGTTACGGTAGCAAACCACAAGGTGGTTGTGCTGATATCTCGGTGGCTTTAGGGAGGCTGCAGTAGTTAACCTGGTCTAAGCTATAGGGGATGTCTCAAATAAGGTGCTGTGATCTGTTTCATGTGAATTTGGTGAGGGAACCTGTCCATGTAGCTATGGAAAAAGGTGCTTTGTAATTTTTTTCAAGCCTCAGAAGTCAGAGCTGAGCTTTGTGTGCCCTCTGAAACTCCGTGAGCAGCTGCACTGTGATTCACATAATGAAAGGCTGAAATGGCTTTAAAAATGCTGCCATACGGGCTAATCCCTCTAAAACCCAGGAAAAGTCTGAGGTGAGGTCTCACTTGGCGGCTCCCTCCATGCCCCGTCACTGCGTGGAGCAGACGCCAGTCCAGCCGTGGAGCAGCAGCTCTGTGGCCGGGTGCTCGGCGGAGGCGGGCAGCGCTACCAGCACTGCCTCCAACAGCGGCCCCCCAGCACAGCCAGCACGCACGGTCCCTGCTCCCTCTATGAGGGGATGTTCTCACGCGCCAGCTCAAACCACCCCTTGCATGGCCTGCGGCAGGACCTCCGCCTGCAGATGTGTCAGCTGTGAACGTTGAGCGACACCAAAAGCAGCCAAAAGCCGTGGCAGAAAATCAGTCCCTGTCCCCAAAGCCCCAAAGCCCTGGGAGAGCCCCTGCAGCCCAGCTGCTGCGAGAGCGTGCGGGGGCTCGCCGCAGGCAGGCCCAGGCTGGGTGGCTCTTTCTGCTGCTTTCAGCGGTACCTGAGGGCCCGGGGGCCAGGCGGGATGGCGGCTGTGCTGAGGGTGCCCCATGGTCTCGCTTCTGTCTCCCTCCTTGGGGCTCAGCCCAAGTGCCACAGGTTCATGCACTGCCTGCAAGGGAGCTGAGCCCGAGGCTGAATTTCACTGCCGTGAGGTCCGAATCTCCAGTGGAGGACATCAGAGGGGTTCTGCAAATTCAGAAAACTAGAGGCACAGGCAACAGAGCAGGTACATTTTGCTGGCGGCTCTGCTAGCCGGCTTGTAAGTAAGTGGCGGCACACACCATAACCGACGCAGAGGATGGCTGGCTGTCCCCGGGATTCAACAAAAGCCACGCTGTCATTCGCAGCCAAGCCTTTGCAGGCAGTGCCGTTGCACACAGGGGGTCTGCAGGCAATAACACAGCAAACAGTGACACAGATAAAATCATGACCCAAGAGCTGAGACTTTGCGCTGCAGAAGATTCCCCGCGCTCCCACGAAATGTTATTGCCTCTTCAGTGAATGTGGGCGTCTCATTGCTTTCTCTGTTTAAATGCATCTCTAATGTTTCCCTCTGATCTTGTTTTCTTTCCTGTAATCAGTGACAGTGAGACCCTGGAGTTTTCTGGAAATCCAGTCAGAGGCTTCTCTCATCTGTGGATACCCTGTGAGGTATGGAATCCCACCCTGCGTGCCTACACCAAGCACTGTCAGAGGGGTGGTGATTCCTTGCAAATCTGCCTACAGCACCTTGCAGAAGTGAAGTCATCTTGTTTTGGCCAGAGCTTTGAACCACTATGGTTACATTAGCAGCACATTAGGGCCAAAAACATTACTTTCTTCATTCTTCAGTCATTGTCTTGGTGCTTTTGATAAACGGCCAGACAGACCAGAGAGGCAATCAAAATATCCCCATGCTAGACACCAGCACCATCGCTTGACAGCAGGCAAAACTAACATATAATAAGCCAGTCTCCGTGGCCTCTGTTTCCATTCAAAAGCCTAGGACTGCTTTTCCACACCAGCCATGCTATGTGTTGAGTTAGCCAACACGGACAGCCCGCTGCCAGCATGGGCTGAGCTCTTCTGCCTCCCTCACAGCCAACTGTGTCTCGCCCAGACTCACAGCCATCGCCTCCTCCAGCAGAGCAAGGGTTAGACACCAAGCATCGGGAAACTAGAGCATAAAGCATTAGGAAGCCCACAAAAAATCTTCATAAAGGGAGCTGTGGCCACAGCAGGTGTTTGGTTAATAAATCAGAGGGGAAGATGTACTTTCTGTCCAGAGTGACCTCCATTACCCCGTCAGGACAAGACTGTGATAGCTGTGGCTATGGGGTGGCAGGCAGCAGGTGCGAGGCACAGCTGGGCTCTGGTGCCACATGAGCTCAGGTGGGTGGCACCAAGCACAGGATTTTGAGAAAGCAGCACTGGTTACCCAGGCTGTCAGAGCCAGCAGCCAGTGGAGAAGGTGTCCAACACGGCTGGGGAGCCACCAGTTGCTGCCTCCCCATCAGCGCTCTTCCCACATCCAACAGCGGTAAGGCTGAGTACCTTTAGCACCAGGACTTAAGAGAAACAAGAGGCTATTAAACCACTAGCAGAGCCTGGGGTAAAGAGTCTTGCTGGTTAAAGATACACAGAGGGATTTTTAAAACCAGGACTTAGGAATAAAAAGCAAAAAGAGGTTGCTCAGAGGCAGCGCTTTTCAAGAAACCTGCAATGTAGTGACCACCTGAGGTTAATCCAGGCAGAGTGGGTGGCAGGCATAAGGAATTACTTCATTGCGGGGGATGGACCAGCTGAATAAGGGATTTATTTGTGAGAAGGGCAGAAAAGGAGGGCTGGAGAAGTAAGCAACTTGGTGGTGAGCCTTTTCACAGCAAGTGATTAACCGCAGTTCCTAATGAGCAGAGGGAGACTAAAGCTGACTGCTTTTTTAAAGCCATTTCGATAACACTGGCCCCGATGTAATAAGCTATTTGTTTGTGCCTACTGGCAGGGACAGCAAGTCGCTGCTGAACATAATCCTCTAGACCCGGCGTCGTCAGCTCATTTAGAAGTGTCAGCAACAGCGTCCAAAAGGGCCCAGGCCCCATCACAACTGTCCCAAACGCTATTTAAATGCCTCACTCTCTTTTGTGCTCTTTCTCTCTCTTTCTGCCCTCTCTTTACCCTATTCTTCTCCCTCCCCGAGCGGTGGGACTGCTTCCCAGCCCTATGCCCCAGGGCTGGCTGTGAGGCTCACGGAGGGCTGGCCCATGGCTGGGGATCCCCGGGTGACCTTCGAATCGCGTCCCTGCCAGTTCACTGAGCTGCCCATTCCAATAAGCGTCACTGCCGGCCAAAGCAGGCAGATTATTGATGGGGGGGTTGCAGGGGGGTGGGCCACAGAGCCTGGGAGCCGACAGGACGGGGAGGCGGATCAGCCTGCCCGCCCTGGATATTTGAGGAGGTTTGACCGCTCCTTGGCGATGAGGGGTACTTCTGGGAATCTGTGTTTCTCTGATAGTTCTGATGAGTACACACGCTTTCTTAAAATAGCATGAAAACATCGCACAACAACGTAACTAGGTGCAACCTGAAGGACAGGCTGAAAACAACTCTGAACTCGCAGCCCCAGCTGAGGCCTTTTGACCAGGAACGCAATGCTCCTTTAAAACCACAGATTCACAAATAAACACCACTTCCCTTCCAGCTTCTTTATGAATCTCGCTTGCTTCTTCAATGCTGAATCATTCCTTCTTCAAAGGTACTCAACATCGCTCACCAACTCAAAGTCCCGAAGCCCCGCCTGGTTTTCCAGCATGTCAGAGCTGCTACTGTCATGGTGCATGTGGGGAGCCTGGCGTCACCGGGAGCCGATGGTGGGACAGGGGTGCCTGGGCCAAATCACTGGCAGGCAGGTGGACCACTTTTATCCCTCTCTCAGGGTCACGGATGACGAGGCTGCTTGTGTTTTGCCTGAAACGCTGATGCTGGGTCATGTCAGAGGCCAGGTGTCTCTGGTGTGGGCGGATGCTGGGAGTGGCAGTAGATTATTTTTATTAATTATTATTTATATTACCATAATTCCTTCTCACAGCAGTTTCTGCAGCCCTCGCCTTTGGATATGTGCCATCTGTGGCAGGCGGGTGTGACAAAACTCATAGGAAATGGAGGTCTTTGTGTGAGAAGGGGCTCGCTCAGTTTTCTTCTCTCAGTTTGCTACCTGGATTCCCTGTTGCAAACCAGAAAGAGAATTAGTTGTGTGCCTCTTGGTTCAAAATCGGAAAGGCAGGCAAAATACACCACGCTGCCATCTGTACACTTGAGTACACAGTGTCTGATTTGCCTGGAGACTTCACACATACATTCACACATAATCTCTGCCTCTGTAAAGAGTTGCCCACGGGTCCTGCTCTTGCTCCAGCTCTCTGATAGTTCCTGGTATATCCCTCCCTTCCCCAAGGGCTTCCCCCTTTTGAGTCTGAGTCTCCCTACACTTCACTCCCCACCCTGTTTGGATGAAGGATCTCTTCACTTCAGAGTGCTTCCAGCTTCCCAGCACTGGTGAAGTTCCATTCTGCAGGACCTCTTTGAAAAAGAGTGACTGCAAAGTGACCTGCTGAGAGCCACCTTCTCCGGGTAAGTTGACCGAACCTGCCCCCAGGCTCAAGTCAGGGAGGTAGGCAGGAGATTTTGTGCTTTTAAAGGCAGTTTTGTCTAAAAAGTTGTTTCAGATTTAATGCTGTTTAATCCCGTGGCCAGAGAGAACAGCGCAGCCGATGCCGTGCCGGGCAAGAGACCTCGCGGGGGAATTACCGACGTCACTCAGCGCTGGCAGCCTGGATATAAATAGGCCTGCCTGACAGCTGCTGGGTCTCCACCCTTTTTTCCTTGCATGAACTTGTGGTTCCTGTTAAATTTGCAGGATTATTTGAGGCCTGGCTGGGAAGGAGCAGATGTTCTGCAAACGACACCGAAAGCCCCGTGCCGTACGGCGCGGCGGACCTCCCAGGGCTCCCCCCTCGCACGCGCCGGCTAGCAGGCAGGGTTTGCAATAGGGACAGGCTTCCCTCTCCTGAAAAACAAATTTTACCACGACAAATTCTCATTAACAAAGTCCCGCTTCCGTGGTTATTTTTAAAACCAGGCAGAAAAAAAAAAGTGAGGCCGAAGTTACGTGTTTACCCACACAGCTGTGCAGAATAACGTAAAATAACGAGCAACCTTGTTTCCCTGGCTATGCCTGCCTCCCTCTCAGCAAAAGATCCTCACTTCAAAGGGAAATGTAACCCTCCCCCTACCTTCCCGCATTATTTTTTTCCCCTGAAAATCTTTTTCCTCCACATTTCCAAAGCATTGCCCAATTAATTACTTCTAGACGGCGTCTCGCAGCACGGCTGAGCAATAATGAACGAATCCTTGTGGCTCACATGCTGGTGGCTTTAAAAAAAAAAAAAAGACTTTTAATCAGCTGAATGAGCACAGGGGCAAAGCCTATTGAGCTCGAGCATAAGCAGAGAGCCCGGAGCAGCATCGAGAGCAGAACGCGGCTGCAGCCTGTTCGGTCTGGCTGGCGGCAGGAGCCTTCTCCCGAGCAGGTCCCCGGGGAGGAGCGGGCAGGGTGCTACCTTGTGCACCTTGCAGCCGATCCGAGGCTGCTCCTCAGGCGGGTGAAATGGTTTGTAAAACATTATGGGTTTCTCGCTCTCCCGCTCTCTCCTTTTCAAAGCCCCATTTTTCAGGCTCAGTGATTCCAGTGAAAGTAATTTTCATGCGTTCCCCCTCCTCCACCAGTGCAAGGAAAAGTGCAGCAAAACTTCTGCCCTACCTACAAAAAACACAAGGCAAAGCTGTGCTCTCCATCCAATGTCATTACTCCTTTTTCTTTACAGACATTTTGGGACCAGCACTTCCTTTTACTCTCTGTAGAGCGTTAAACAGCAAGATCATCACAGTCCGAATAACAAGGAGTAATAATAACTCCCACTCCATTTTCTGGTCCTGTTTCTGAGCAGGGTGGATGCAGGCTTACATGAAGCCCACAAATCTTTGTTCCTACCTTCCCCTGAGCTCTCTAACAATAAGATCCATTAACATTGTCTTGCAACACACTTCAGGTGCCTTTTCTCCTAACCAGAGCCTGCAATCAGGAACCACCTCCCGCCTCTGTATACCTGTCTCACTCCCGTTACGGAGATTTGGGGTTTTTAATTACTTAACTGTATATTGTTAAGGCACAATTTACTAATATTTTGACAGTTAGCAACATACCTCTCACCCAGAAAATGCCTCAAAGCCCCGTACAATTGTACTTACAGATTGCATCTTCTTTAATCTGATCAGTGAAGTAATATTAACTACACCAGGCTTGTAGTAATTCTATGCTTGGAGTGAATACTGTCAATTCTTTAGCAAAGAAATTCCCCTTCCTCAATAAAATTTCAAAACTCTGCAAATATTGACCGGTGCATGGCTTGAAGATGACCAGCTTGCAAAGACATCGTCACATTTTCTTCCTCTCAAAATTTCTGTAAACTTTTCTGTCAGCTCCAGAAAAACTTGCAGCCAGCTCCTCTAATCACCAGTGAATCACCTGGCCCACACAACAAGCATTACCTCCTCCAGGGTGGAATGCAGCATGAGACGTTATGCAAAATTAATTAGTATTGCACAGGCTCATTAAAATCACTTCCTAGGGCAACAGGCTGCTTCTCCTTTTTCTTTTTTTTTTTTTTAACAGAAAAAAAGGGGATGAAATTCCCCCAAAACTGAACAATACAAAGCAAACCTGTGACTTTGCTAAGAGATTTGTACCAGCTGCTGCTAAAGTTGATCTCCACCTGACAAATGATAGCCCTCCCAAAAGCCAAAGCCATTTTACTTCAAGAACTAGCTGTGATCATTCCTGTATTTCTTGCACTAGCTGGGCGTGATAATACCAAGTCTTAGACCCGCAGTTTGAGAAATTGCTCGTATTGTCTGCAAGTGTCACAATCACATTATCATCTATAATTGGCGGTGTACGGAGGAACTTCTTGGGGCCCTTCTAGCTCGCCACGGTCTGTCCCTTCTGTTTTGGCCATGCCTGATGCAATACAGGGAGTACAAATGTGGCTTGATTGGATTAAGGCCTTTATTTCTGTGAGGTCTGCTACTATTCACCAAGGTTTAATTAAATTTGTGACCTCCAAGTGGTCAGAGAATGTGTGTCAAGTCAGGCACATATGAAAACTGATTCATTCTGCAAAAGCTTTGGAGGTGGACAATGCCATTTGAATCTTTCATGATATCGATACCAAGAGAAGGGCCACGGCATCATCAAGTATTATGGTTTTACTGAGCCTCTGGGACAAAGGTTTGAGCTGGGAAGGTTCCGGAGTCCAGGTGAAGGCGAGTTTCTCTTGTTATCCCTCTCTAGCTCCTACTGTTTAGTTGGTCCAGTTACACTAGTGCAGTGAAACCCTTCCTGAGAGACTGCATCCCATGGCAAAACCTGTGGGGTGTTTGGCACTGGAGGGCTTGGTACAGCCTCTCCCTTCTCTCACATCCCAACCTTCAGACACTGACAACTCTCTTCCTTATGGCAATTCCCTCCCTCTCCCACTCTTCTCTCCTTTTCTGCCTGCCTGAAGGCTCTGCCCTGCTCCAACGCTTTGTAGAGAAAGACAGGAACAGCACAGGCCACACTCCATGTAGATAAGGTCTCCCTGTTGCTGGAAACAGAGGCAGGGAAAACAGAAGCATAACAGAAGCAGTGGGCAGATACAAAGCAGAGCACAAAGTGTCTTGTGGACTTTGCGGCCTCAGCATCTAGTAATTTTGGTAGCATTGGGTAGGGCACACTTTTCCGATTGTAACTCCGCCATGGTCTAATTGCATTGACCACCACTACTTTCAACGCTGTGGGAGCACAGGGATGAGTTTGGCAGTAATATATTCCAGTCAACTACTCTGGAAGTATTCTGCTGCCTTGGCAGCAGGTAGTCATCATATCTCAGCTGGAAGGAGACTCTTTGCCTGGTTTTCTAGACAGCTGGTGAGTGACCTGTTGTTGTTCATGACAGTATGGTAGCGACTCTTCCAGCAACATGAATTCTACTAGGGGCAGAGACAGAGCAGGGATGTTGCTTCCAGGAAGATGGTGAGAAGCCTGTCTGTTTTGAGAAAGTGTATCTTTGAATGGGAGAGAGGAGACAGAGCAGACATGCCTCATGAAGGAAGGGAGGGAGATGGTACCCCAGTGTGTCTTCACCTAAAAGGATGCAAGGGATGTAGGCAGACGTAGCATCTTTAATTAAACAAAACAGTATATCTGTGGCAAACAACCCAGCTTTTGGGAATGCTAATCCACCAGATGTTCTGAGAGAAATGACAGCTGGCATCTTCAGGGCAGGCTGAGGAAGGTGAGGAAGGGAAGGAACACTAACAAGGCAGAGGTGACAAGCCTGAAAGGAGGTAGCCCATCTTTCATTCCTCTCCCTCTTCTCTGGGTCCAAGGCCAGAAGATCCTTCCTCATGTTGAGGAAGGAGAGGGCTGCATCCTCCCCCACAGCCTGCAGCTCCATCCTGGGGCAGCTCACACACAAAAAGGATTCAGGGATGCTGAGGGGGTTTTGCCTTCATATGAAGAAACACTAGGTATTTATGGTATTTCAGACAAGGGCCTAGTGAACATGAGAAGATCTGTCTCGCCACACACGAGCAAGTCAGTTAGTACTGGGACAGTCACAGTGCGGAGGGTGAAGAGGGAGACAGAGGGACATCTGATACAAAAAAGTGGTGCCATGATGGTAGAGGAAGGAAGCAGAAGATGAGGAAACAGAAGAACAGAGATGGTGAAGATGAGAAATGACTGACAAAAGCACAGTGGAGGGGTTGAGAGAGGACAGACTGAGGGAGTTGTAAATGGCTGACAGATTGGAAAATGCTCTGTAGGTGGTGAAAGGAAATTATAGAAAAGAGGACGCATTTTTCTGGGAGAGAGAGAAAGATACTGCAGCTAAAAGATAGCTCATAAGTATTGAAAGGGGTGAGGGGAAGACATCTAAGCAATGATTCCACCAAAACAAGGCTCCTGTCTGGTCTGCCACATCAGAAGTGCTTTCTCTGACAAAACTGGTTCAGGGATCCAGAAGAAACAGCTTAATCGCCAAGAAATATCTAAAAATCCATGAACATTTTTTAGTCTAAAATGAAAGACTAGAGAACCCTGAAAAGAAGCCCTGAGAGGCTCTTACTGAAATATTTCTGAATGGGGTAGGATTGGGCCACTTTTCCAAATGTAAATAAATATACTGAAAATACACCACCCACACCAATGACACATTCCCCAAAACAGCAAAGGACATTGTACGGTTTCAAAACCCTGTCCTATATCTGCAGGCAGCCCTGGGCAGATTTCTTATGCCAGCTCCTTTGAACAGCTATGGATTTACAGGAACAGAACCTGGAAAAATGTCATCTCATTAGAAGACATTTAGGATATGCATCTGTATTTAGGATGAATTAAAGCCTTGAAGATGAAATTGCCTGCTATCCCCAGGAACACACTGAGGAACATCTCAGCAGAGTTTTCACTCTGGTGTTGTATGTTAGAGCCAATTTCTGGTTTGGAGAGTCAACAAAAGAAGTCGGTCTTAACCATGGAAAAATTGTAAAATAGGCATGTTTCGAGTATTTGTTGTAATATGTGTGCCTCTTCCCAAGCTTTGGCTTTGTGTCCTTATTGGATTGGAGTGGTTTTTTTTAACTGTGGCACTAAATCTTACTGTCCTTACCCCTTAAATACAATAATCATACTTAATGTGGAGAAGGACACACAGCAAATGGTCCTAGAGCTTTAAGATTTCTTTTCAAGGGTGTTATCAATAGTCTCTTGGCAAAAGAGCTCATGGCTTTTCTTCTGTCTGATGGTGCCCAAGTGACTCTGTAGTTTAAGCAAATAGCTTAGCAAATGTATTTCTAGGCAATCATCCTCTACACCATTCTCTGAGCACCAATGTCAGAGAACCACAGTAAATGCTCCTCTGCTCAAAGGATCCAATATATCCTCCTTCGTTCTCCAGAGCCTGCAGTTTGTAGTAAATGGCCAGTGCTATCGATTCAGTACCTGTTCTTTTCCCATCTCCATGCTGCCAAGGTCTTCACTAGGAACCTTGGAGAACCATGGTCAAGGCTTTGCAGATAAGTACATTTATATATACCAGAAAGCCCAGTGCTCTCTGCTACCAGTTAAGCAGGGAAGGTGTTTCCATGACTTAGAGCTGTCAGACAGTGAGCTCTGTAGTTCTCATTAGCAGCCAGCTTGGCTTTAGGTCGTAAAGAGAAGAAGGGCCAAGATGGTGCTGATTGCCTGATTTGCGAAGTGCCTCACCTCGGTCACCCATGAGCTTGGTCTCCATCACATCTCATGGGCACAGAGAAATCTCTTTGCCCAAGCAAAGCCCTGGTTTCCTGGGGTGATCTGTGCTGAACCTGTGGACCTTCCTCACTCTTTCAGGGGTTGGCCACTGGCCTTTTTGCCAGCTGGACCTCTCCACAGCTACCCCACGTCTGCAGCAGATGGCCGGATCCATAGCCTATGTGGTAGCTGCCAGCACCTTCCCCATGAGCAGGAGATCAGATGGATTCTCACATGTTGCCCCTCCTGGCTCTGGTTCACACTGGACTCTTCAAGGTCGGGGATGGCTGAACAGAAATCACAGAGGTGACTGTGGTGGGTTAACACTGGCTGAAGTCCAGGTGCCCACCACAAGCCACTCTGTCACTCCCCTCCTTAACTAAACAGAGGAGAAAAGGTGTAAGAAATGCCTTGTGGGTCGAGATAAGACAGGGAGAGACTGTTCACTAATTACTGTCCCAAGCAAAACAGACCAGATCTAGAGAGGAATTAATCTGATTTATTATCAAGCAAGCACAGAGCAGAGCAGTGAGAAATAAAACCAAATCTTACAACACCTCTCCCACCCCTCCCTTCTTAACTTCACTCCCAATCTCTCCCTGCATCCCCCCAGCAGCACAGGTGGGTGGGAATGGGGGTTATGGTCAGTTGATCACACATTGTTTCGGTCCCTTCTTCTTCCTCAGGGGAAAGACTCGTCCCCTGCTCCAACGTGGGATCCCTCTCACAGGAGACAGTCCTCCACCAACTCCTCCAATGTGAGTCCTTCCCATGGGCTACAGTCCTTCCCAAACTGCTCCAGTCAGTCTCTCCCATGGGTGCAGTCCTTCAGGACCCACTGCTCCAGCAAGGGTCCTCCACAGGGTCACAAACCCTGCCAGCAAACCTGCTCTGGCATGGGCTCCTCTCTCCACAGGGCCACAGGTCCTGCCAGGAGCCTACTCCAGCACAGCTTCCCATGGGGTCACAGCCTCCTTCAGGTGTCCCCATCTGCTCCATTGTGGGGTCCTCCATGAGCTGCAGGTGGAATGTCTACACCCTATCACCCCTCCTCCATGGGCTGCAGATGGACAGCCTGCCTCACCATGGTTTTCCCCATGGGCCGCAGGGGAATCTCTGCTCGGGCACCTGGAGCACCTCCTCCTCCTCCTTCTTCACTGACCTTGGTGTCTGCAGAATTTCTCACATCTTCTCGTTCCTCTCTCTGGCTGCAAAAGCCAGGTTGGTTTTTTTCTTCTTAACTCTGTTATCCCAGAGGCGCTGCCACTGTCACTGATGTGCTTGGCCTTGGCCAGCGGCGGGTCTGTCTTGGAGCCGGCTGGCGTTGGCTTTATTGGACACAGGGGAAGTTTCTAGCAGCTTCTTGCAGAAGCCGCCACTCCTGTGGCCACCCCACTACCAAAACCTTGCCATGCAAACCCAAAACAGTGACTGTCTTTTGATCTGTTTGTTGTGGTCTTTCCTTTTCCAGCTTCCCTTCCTCAGGGGCTCTTCCCTGCCAAAAAGCAGGAAGGGGCCAGGCTGTGCCTTTTGACAGCATGTCAGGGGAGAAGGAGCATGAGAAGGTGTTGGAGGGTCTTGCAACGAAGCAAAACTCCTCCTCTTCCTGGCACCTTGCACGTGCTGCTCTTGTCCCTGCGTTTTTCCCAAGGTGTGCTCTTTTGCCTGGCTGAGAAGCCAGTGTGCCCCAGGCGCGCAGGATGTTATCTGGTCCCTGACCAGGGGTGCAGAGAATTCACCTCTCATCAGCGCCTCGTCTCTGCAAGGTGCAACCAGGACAGGACCTGGGGGATGCTGCACGCAGCTAGAGGCACAACAGTTTGAGTTCCTTCTCTGCGGTGGCCGAATCCAAACTGGAGAGACCAGTGGAGGAGACCGCACTTCTGGCTGCATTTCGTTTATGCACTTGACAGGCAGATTTCATCAGGATAAGGGACATCTAAAAGAAGAGCATTACTGTTCCCGGCCGGTGGTTTGGTAGATGCTCCTCTGCGGGGAGGTGTGGTGTCAAACACCGGTATGACTGACAGCAGTCTCCAGGCTCTCGCTGCTGACAAACACTGTCAGTGCCCCTCATACAACGATGACTTACCTCTTCTCACATTGGAGAAGTGGAGGCCTGTGAAAAGCACCATCGCTTATAAGTAACTGCTCCTTTCAACTTCAGTGACACGTCACATCCATCCTTGAGCTCTTCCAAAAATTCCCTCCTGGGACTTTGCTTTCCCCATAACTTGGAGTGACACGCATCGGCAAGGAGGGAGACGAGGGTCTCGCCCGGCCTCAGTCCTGTCGTGTGTAAATGAAAAGACTGGGCGGTGGGGGCGGGAAGGAGCGGGCTGTGGCAGAGTAAATAAATTGCACCCTGCCTGAGTTATGCCAGTGGGGGTCCAGAGCGGTTCTACAGGCTTTCATAAATGGGAATTCGCCTCCTCGATCGCTCAGGGCAGTGCTGTCAAACGGTGTTGCCAGGCTTGTGCCTCATCCAGAGGTCTCCGATATTTCCCAAGTCACCCCACTTCAATTTACTTTCGCAAAATGATTTTTTTCTCTTTTGGGGTG
>VWZZ01004053.1:122187-144131 GCA_013399095.1 Psophia crepitans | reverse complement strand
AAGCCCACCCGAGAGGCCGTGGGAGGAGGGGAGGCAGCAGGTGAGTGGGAAGGGACGGGAGGCTGAGCGCGACAAGAGCTTTCACAACGCAGGAATTCAGGCTCTTCCCCCCGCACCCCCCCTTCACACCCTTGTTTGAATTTAGCATGCGTCCTCCTATGGTGTCGTAATTACTAAGATTACCAAATGAATCTTTTGCTTCTGTACACACCGGGCATTCAGCGGAGCTCTAATAGTTGTCATTAAGTTTTCAGGGAGGTGGGAGAAGATAGATTGAATGCATGCACTCCAGCGCTGCGCAGAGCCCATTGATGGCTGCTGAGTAATGATTTTTTTCTAATTGGTGGAGAGCAGCGGCCCTAATGGATGGAGCCTCTCTGTGCATTTACACTGTCTCCTCAATCAATAACCCTCGCTGTGCCTGGCACAGAGGAGTTCCTGAAAGCCCCTTTGTAATAATGGATTGCTGGAGGTTACACAAACCGCTGCCTCCCGCTGAGTCAGCCCTCTGTCAGGCACCTCGCGCTTCCCCGGGGCCCCAGCTTTCCAGACGGGACACCCGCAGGGGGGCCCCTCGCCTCGGGTCTCTGCCCCCGTCCTGTGGCCACTGGCACCCCGCAGGCTCCCCGGCTGCTGGAAGGGTTTTGTTGCCTGCAGAGCCCGTGCCAGCTCAGAGGAGCAGGAACAGCTGGGAAGCTTTTTGTTGGCTTTGGCTTGGGAAGTTTGGCTTTTTACAGGAGGGTTTGTGGGGTTTTTTCCCCTCTCATCTTCTTAAAGAAAAATCCACCGAGTCAGATGCCGAGTCTCTATTGAGGCTGAAATCTCTGAGAGGTCAGGCCACACCAAGCAGGGCTCTTGGCTTGGCCAGACTGTGCAGAGCACGAGCCCAGCTCAGGGTGAGCAGACTTTGACTGCCCATTAACCATCTTCCTGCACCATGGCCTGCCTGTTCCGTAGCCCTCAATGTTCCCCTACTTTCTGCTTTCCTTTCTGAGATATGACATGCAAGTAACAGTCGCAAGACAGCTCTTGAAGTTCAGCCTCACCAGTGCATTTCCAGGATGCAAGCAGGTCTGACAGCTCAGGCCAGGGGAGAACATCAGAAAAGGGATATTATAGAGTATGTTAAAAGGGAGGCTTCAACAGTGTGCTAGCTTGGCCTTCCTCTTCCCCACAGAAGAGAGCCTTTTTCTGGAAAAAAAAAAGGGGGGAGGTGGGGGATGGGGATTTCCATGGTTTGCTGAGATTTATGGGTGACTGAGACTTGTTTTCTTCACTGTCACTCTGTTTCTGGGGACACTGTGTCCTCACAGCTCACTGCAGAGCACTTCCAAGTGCCAGCATGCCGTCACTGTAAACTCAAAGCCCCCCAAGAAAGGTGTCCATTGCTGGGACCTTTTAGAATTGAATCTCCCCTAGTTATGTGGTCCAGATCCCCATAACTCAGAGGTCCCAAGTGCCCTGTACTGTGTCTGCTCTTGTTGGTTTGCTAGTGAGGTTTTTACATTTCGTGGTGTACCTGGGCTTTACCCAGCTGCTCAGCTCAGGCCATAGTCCATCCCAGTCTCTGGAAGGTCCATTAATGTGGGAAGGGGAGGAAAGGCTTGGGATTGCCCTGCTGGCATGGCTGGCTGCAGTCAGTCCCACTACGAATGCAGACGGTCTGGATCTCCTCCAGCACTGAGGCAATTGGCATTTTCTGTTGTCCTCTCCAATGTTTGGGGGTCCTCAGAGCTTGTAATGATCTCCAGTCCTTCCTCCTGAGACTGAATGTGAGCTTAAGGTCTGCCCCTGGCTTGCCTTGGTTAAAAGCTGAAAACACTGAAAGGTATGGCAGGAGAGTTGATTTTGCTGGTGGGGAGACCTGGGGAGGAGGGTATGGCCTCAAAACTTCAGACTGAGCCCCTGACCTACACCTGGCAAGTGAGGTGGCTGTTTGGGGCTGGATGGCAGAAAGCATCTGGGTAAGCAGGTAGCATGATGTGCCAATTCCTCTGGGGCAGAGAGCTTAGCAAAGAGCAGATCCCAACATCCTTGCATCACTCCCAGTAGCTTGGGGACATAGCTGGGGACAGGAGGGCAAGCAAGGACTCCGCAGTGGCACATGCGTCCTCCACTTGGCATGTTACCACTGGAAAGCATCCCCCAGGATGGAGATCAGCAGATGCCATTTCTATGCTGTCGGGTACATGCTTCAGTTTCAGCTGAAGAAGTGGTGGGTAAAAGGGTTGTAGACGATATATTTTTTCGTGGTTCATGCCACAGGAAGGGAAAGATTACTGAATTGTTTTAGGAGGTGGAAGTCTGATTCATCCTCATTGTCATTCCTGACACTTCGTCTGAGTGCCATGAGTGATTTTCTCTCCCTTTCGCAGGGGGAATCAGTCATACATAAGCTACTTTCTCACTGAACAAGGAATGTCAGAGGGAGAGGTAGGCAGGTGGCCTTGATCCTCTGTTTTTCAGAAGTGTCTCTCCAGGATAGGCAGAGGTCCAGGCTAGGGGAAGGTGCAGGATCTGTGTCCACCCTGACATGCCAGAGCCCATAGGGCATAATTCTCCCACCCGCTGTGAGACCATCCCTCAGATCCTCCTGATGCCTGAGATCATCCCTGAGATCATCGTGTCGTAGGCTGAACCAGCCTGGTTCAGGGGCCTGGAGTGGCTCTTTGCCCGTGTGCCCGGGGTGACAGAGTGCGCACCAGGAGGATGTAGAGCCATAAAGCCCAGCCCAGCGAGGGAGGCACAGGCAGCGTGCCTGCAGGCAGGGAGGGGGTATTCAGAAAAAACAGGCCAGAGAGGCCCTCTGGTAGAGTAACCATGAGGGTGAGGCAGAGGTGCAATAGCTCAGGGGTCCCAAACAGAGACCCACAGCAGAGGACAGTATGTTTCCCTGCTGCTGCTGCCTTGTGAATGGGAACAGTTCCCCTGCCATCAGTGGGGAGGGACTGGTTGACTGGAGGCTGGGGACAGCAGGATAGACTGAGGCAGGCTTACAGAAAACCTGGGTTACAACCCTAGAGGAAAGAACAGGACAAGACGAATTTATGGGTTTTTTTCATCTTTCATGTAGCCAGGTGGGGGTTGACCTCTTTTCCCATGTAACAGGCGATAGGACAAGAGGAAATGGCTTCAAGTTGCACCAGGGGAGGTTTAGATTGGATATTAGGAAAAATGTCTTCACTGAAAGTCTTCTCAATCATTGGAACAGGGTGCCCAGGGAAGTGGTCAAGTCACCATCCCTGGAGGTATTTAAAAGATGTGTAGATGTGGTGCTTGGGTGCATGGTTTAGTGGTGGACTTGGCAGTGCTAGGGTAACAGTTGGACTTGAAGATCTTAAAGGTCTTTTCCAACCTAAACGATTCTGTGCTTCTATGAAGATATTTTAAAATCCATTCGTAAGGATTCTTATAACTGAAGCAAAGGGCTGGTCACTTCAGCAGGGTAATTTGTGCTGGAGAAGGGAGCTGTGCGGACTGGAGCCACAGATGAGCCTGAGTCCAAACCAGGGAAGACCTGGTGATGTCGACAGCTGTCTAGGGGAGCAGGGGAGCCCTGCCTGCACCACAAGGGACTGCTGCAGGCTGCCCTCCAGCAGGATGGGCAGCAGCAGGAGGAACCACAGAGGCCAAATCTGCCCAGTAGACCCTGCAGGACCCCTCAGTACAGGTAGCAGCCTGCCCCTGCCGCAGGGAGGACATGGAGCGAGCACTTGGGACTGCTGTTAAACAGGGCTCCCCAAAGGGGAAAGCTATTAAGAAAATACCTAGATCAGAAAAAGCTCCTTAACTGGCAAAGAGGAGAAGCCAAAGCAATGGTAAAGGATAAACAGTCAGGAGCAGGATTTGGCCCAGCTGCCAGCCCTGACTTGCCAGTGCAGATGGTGGCAAAGGGAACAGATCTGCCTTGTTCACTCTCTCTGGCATAGCTGTGTTAATTCATCAGTGTTGCAGGAATTAAAATAGACACGTAAGTTTTCGGAGCAGGACCATGCCTCACCTATCGTGCAACCAGCACATAGGTTAGAGCACCTCTGAGCCCCACGTGCCATCACAGTAACAGAGATCCTCGCTGTGGGACTCATTGGTGGTCTCACAACACAACTGTGAGAAAACCAAGTACAAGATCATGGAAGCCACAGTGCAGCCTGAAGGCATCCAGCCATTCGTTTATGCTGCTGCTTCTTCACGATCCACTTAGTCACAGGTGCCTTAATCAAACCAGAAACATTTCCGTAAACTGTACTTTCTGTGTAGTTTTTGGAACCAGAGAAAACCTGTGGACTCTGTCCAGATGCTCAGGTGAGGGGGATTATGATAGCTCAAGCAGAAGTGTTCATGCCTCTCTTTTCCTGCCTCTCTTTTCCTGCAGCGCACCCTTTCAGTGCAAGCAGCCTGCCTGCCTCTCTGAGAGGCAAGTCAGTGCTGTGAAGCAATGCCAGATGCCCTTTCTTGCTCATGGCGATAAACTTTTAGTCTTTGTTTATTTGCAACTCTCCTTAATCTAGAGGAAATTGTCTTCGTTTGGGAAGCATAACTTGCTCTTTATAAAAAGCACAACCTTCTCACTTGCATTTGTAATTTTTCCCCTGCCTTGACATCTCCTCAGGGACTCCAGACCTGTCCTCTGCAGCTTCTTTTCCTCTCTTAGCTCCTGCTTTAGCAAAACAATGTCTGCTTTGGACTTTATTATCAAGCAAACCAGACTAACCAGGATCTTTCTAAACCCCCTCAGCACAAGCCCACATGCAAATTTCAGTAAAAATGCTTACAGTGAATGACATAAGGATACCCATTTCTATTAGTGGAAGAAGAAAAGAAAAAAAAAAAAAAACCAACAAAACACCACAACAAAACACCACCAAAAGCCAGGAGCTGTCTGAAAGAAAATTGCCACAAAGGAAAGGAGTGAGGGCTGAGTTTCTCTGACAGAGTGATACAGCTTGCATGAAAATTTATTTCAGTATGCTTCTTCAGCACACACCAGACTCCCAGGAGGGTGTTTCAGATCTCATTTCCTAACTTCCCTGATTGGAACTGAGGGCTGCATTTACTTGGCTTTTTCCTATTACACTCTTGTTCGGGGTCCTACTTGGCTTCTGCCCTATGCGCCTCATCTCTTCCCCCATCCCCTCGCCACAGACCAGAGAGATAAGGAAAAAATGAGGATGTGCCAGTGACCACAGCTCCAGTGAACTTCATTTCTGCCCCTCTCGCAGCAGGAAACACTCCTTTTGCAGACGCTTTACCCAGTCCATGGTTATTTACAGCACTCAAGAGTTCAACTTGTTTTTCCAAAGGAAGTTCTTATTATAGCTGAGGGTAAAGGCTCCCCAACAAAAGCAGAAACATCTCTTCCATACTTTCCAGCTCTGGAAAAAACAGCTGAACTGGGCCCTCGGATGGTCTCCAGAGTCTCCTAGAACACGGTGCTAGCCAGTCTTAAAAGGATCCAAGGGATAAACATCCTGGGTGAGTTTAGGATGCACTCCCTCAACATGCACAGCAGCTTGCATTCTGCACAGTTCAGCTGGCCACAGAACAAGGGCATCTGAGGCTCATGGCTGGGCTGAGGGTCTAGGTCCTGGTGTCTCTTTCTACTTTCTCCCTGTGGTACTTTAATTTGACACAAGAAGTTTTCTTTTTCCAAGTGCCGCTTCAGTTCAGTCTTGCTGAACCAAAAGTCTTTCAGGCTTTTCTTCAGCTGATGTTGGAATACCACCTGTTTGGAGTAGGAAATCACTGTGTTTGATTGCACATCTTGGGGCAACAAAGCCAAGTGATATTTAATAAACCGTCACCTTTGCCAAAAGCAGCGACATCAAATCCCGTGAAACGGGCAGTGGCTGCAAGGGAGATAGCTTGAGCTGGTGTGCTGGCAGGATGACAGCCAATTGTCTCTTGGCTATTGCTAAACCAGGTTCAAGAGCTTAAACATGGCTTCGAGCTCTGGCAGTGAGTCTCGGAGGCACCGCATGCCCAAGCATCCCAAGGGCAGCAACCCCCCCTTGCATCAGTGCCTGCCACCCAGTCTGTGAAGTGGTGTTGCATCAGCTCCAAGAGCAAAAGGGGAAAGAGCGAGTGAGAGAGAGAGAGATGTTCACTCAAACTGGCAGCTGCCTTTTGTTTCGCGATGGCAGCTGCCAGCGAGAGACAGGCAGGGCAAGGGAAAAACACACAAGAGCAACACGCTAGATGCAAAGCATATTACACGCTAGATTTAAAATAAAATAGCATGCATGAGGAGTAAATATTCAGCATAACGCATGATGACTCAGCCCCGCCATTCTCCTTCCGCTCCCTAGGAGCTGTGGGACTGCATCTCCCCGGGCTGCGCTGGCCATCCTGGAAGAAAAGACAGGGCCAGCACTCGAATTTTATAAGCCAAGGAAGCAAGTGCCTAAACATTGACTTTCTTCATTCACTGGAGGCAGGTGAAAGGAGAAATATCACTTTGGCGGAGAAGGGTGGTCTGTGGATGATACTGTACAGTGGGCTCGTTGTTTCTTGCTTCTGACAGCTCGCTTGCTTTCTTTCCTCGCAGGACTGTCTTTCAGTCAGTTTAATGCTTTTGGCAGGGCGATGGCTCTGGAGCCTGATCCCCCCTCCCTTCGTGGAAGCTGTGCTGGTGGTGGTACCACACATCCCTCTCTCCTCCTCCGCCTCACCCGCCCTGTCAGCCTGGCTGTGGCCCAGCACCCCCAGCAGCACCTCCTGCTCCGGGGGAAGCCCTTTGCCAGGGCAGGATCCACTTTGCAATAGCTGCCAGGGCCCAGGCAATGCTGGACAAGGTCCGTATCTGCAACACTGAACATCCCTGGACCTTCACCTCCCCCTCCATCCCAGTGTCATTCCTCCATGCCAGCGAGGGTGGGCACACCTTTCCCACCTCTGTCCCAGGCGCAGAGTTTGACAGCATAGTGAATCTGGCTCTGGGCTCCCTGGAACCGCAGCAAAAGCACTTTGGCCACGTGGCACTCACTCTGCTGGTTTGAATTTATTTTAATGATTCTGACAGGCCAACTTTGTACCAGCAGCTTCTTCTGCCAGATCAGATATTGTTTACCCGCCCCACTTTAACTTTATGCCATGTTCAATTTCTCTCCACACCGAGCTCACTTTATGCCAGATCAGGTATTGTCTGTCCTCCCTCGGCCAGCACAGAGCACAGAGCTGGCATACGCTCCCGGCCGCGCGCTCTGGCTGATTCAGCAGCATCGCGAGCGCACGCCTGCACCTGGTCTGGACCGCGTCCCTCCTGCCGAGCGGTCTGCTGGTGCACGGATCTGGCGTTCACCGCGGGGGCAGCACGGCCTTGGCACGCTCCGGCAGCTGCCAGGGACACCGGGCACACCACGGAACAGGGCCCCAGCTGCCCCCAGCCCTGGCCAGGGCAGCAGCAGTTCCTGGCGGCTGTAAAGGTAGTCCGGGGACACTGGCAAGTCATGCATGAGCCGTGAACCTGATGGCGTGGCAAGGTGGGGCAAGGGGCTGGGAGAGAAGGGGAAAAGCTGTGCTATTCTTATGTCAGGTTAAAAGAGCGGTGAGGTAAGGTGAGATTTACCTGAGGCTGAATTCAAGACGCTAGCCCCCTTTAAAGAAAAAAAAAAAACATAAATAAAACCAGGTTACTGTGGTTTTACTGCTGCCTCTGCCTGCTGGAGCTAACTCAAGTTAGTCAAGCCACACTAAAAAACCACCTTTTGTTTATTTACTTGTTCTGATCAGAGAGTGTAAACATACCTGAAGCGGGTCTGAGCTCCTTTTTATGCAAGGAAAGGTTTCAGAGGAATCCAAGGAACTGGGACTTTTTTGAATGTGATGTAGAGAAAGAAACATATTGTGTGAAACCAAAGTGACTCTGAATGTGGCTGTGGAGATAAAACGGGGTTTTCAGCTCCTGCATGCAAGAGCAGCATTTCTCAAAGACAGCTTTCTTCTGTTTCATCTTCTTACTGTTTATTTTAAGTGAAGCCCTTTTTTATCTCTTTTTTTAGGTTTTAATCTTTGTATAGAACATACTCCATGACCCTGACAGAGGAAAAGCAGCAAAGTCCTACCTCTATGAATCACACCAGCTGATCAAAGCCAGCACCGTGTGAGCAGCGACTGAGTTACTCCTATTGCCACGCGTTCCTGGGTTTGACAGGCTGCATCATTCGGTGTGTTGATGTATCAGGATTTCATACACTATGAATATTCACGCTGCATATCAAATTAACCAGGTGAGAAAAACACAGGTTTGTTTTGCATGTTAACTCTGTGTTAACGCTGCCCCTAAGTGGTTAAGTTGGTTTATTGCAAGTTAATTAGCCCTCATTTCAGGCAGTTATTTATTTATTTGTGGAAGACCGTCATGTTTTTTTTCTCTTCCAGCTTCGTGACTAGGCCTTGCCTCTCTTTCTAGTTTGTGTTTGCATCCTACTCTGTGTGGGTTTCACATAACCGCAACATTTACAGTCAACTCAGCTTGGAAAACACGCATACAGGGAAACACGGATGCCTACTACGTGTTTATTACTCAACCCAAGAGAGGCTGTGATCCTGTTAGCAGGCTCCTCTCCCTCAGCTCGTTTTAATTAGCATTTCAAGGGATGCTTGGTACAGCAAGCTGGTGAAGTTTGAAGTTATGATGGGCTGCTTTTTGCATCTTTCCGCCTGAATTAATGTGCTACTTCATGATTATTTCACCACCCGGGCACAGCCTTTTCCCAGGTGCCTTGGTATTTATCCTCGTGCTCCCATCCTTCTGTATGGATCCATGGAATGCATCAAGATCACACCTTCTCCTGTCGAGGCAACTGGTTGCTATTGGGGGGGGTACGTAGGCGTCTGGATGCTAAGCAGCGCAGCTCAAGCGTGTCATGGGGCCCTGCGCTTCTCTTCTTCTTAGTGTGCGCCCCTCTGCCTGCCCCATGGGGAGAGGCAGGTGGGGATGGAGGGCAGCTGCATGCACCTCACCAGCTCTGAAGGGCCTCACACTGGCAGAGGGGACCCTCCAACCAAACAACTGTAGAGCTTACTGACATGCTGGGCTCCGAGGTGGCCTTTAAAATCATCCACAATGGACCCACTTGTTTTAGCCGCTTCCAGGCTGTGGCTGGGGAGCCAGAACTGGTCCCCAGTTTGGTTTTCAGTGACCAAACTGCCTCCCAGAATGCATTAAGTAGGTGACCATCATGTCCCCCTCAAAAATCCAAACTTCTTCAGCTCCTCACTTTATCAGAGAGCTGAGTCGCTCAGGTCCAAGCAGATTTTCATTTCAGAAGTGCTTCGGGTCCCTTTGGGACAGCGTGCTGCAGAAGTGCATCTTGGTGCTGACCCAGCCTCGTCCTCCTCAGGGCTTGGGGCCCAGACAGGCAGGGTTAAGCTAGCAGCAGGCAGAGTGCTATGTGGACACGCTGGGCTTGCACCTCCAATGACCTGGATTCAAATTCGCAGTTGAGCCTCTAGCTGAAGAAAGCAAACCTGGTCAATATTGCAGTAGCAGGTGCCTGTGCGCCTGCACTGCACCAGGCAGCATAGCTATCCATCCCTGCTCGGGCTGTGTCGGCAGAGTGGGGGGAGGAAGGAGAGGAAGAGCAGGGGCTGTGCAGCTCAGGATACCTGGATGTGTTGGCAGAATCTCTCTCTTGATTATCAGCTTCTTCTTTCCATAAAATTCATTCCTAGGACACCAGGAAAGCTGAACAGCAACAAATCTTCAGGAAGGTCTCCAGGCTTCAGCACAGAGCACAGGCTGCTTTTCCTCCATGCCACCGCTGCCCTTCACCTTGAACGAGCAACATTTGTCTCCTACCTCCTCTGCTTGTGAGCGTGCAGACCGCAGTCTGGGAAGGCATCTCGCTACCCCCTTGCAGCGCATCCCAGTGCCAAGGCTCAGAGGGAGATGTCCGGCCCTGCGAAGCAGGAGCTGGGGAGCGCGATGGGGGTGAGCAGGCGTCCGTTCTTTCCCGATGCCGGGCTCCAGCCGCTCAGCTCTCAGCGGCTCTGCGGGAGCGAAGGGCTGCCTACATCCCGGCCTTGCGCAGCACGGTTGGACATGGAGTTAAGGAGTCCAAGCGCTGGGGTGTGAAAGGAGCCGCAGCGGTGTGAGAGGAGCTGGCTCATCTGAAGGGGGTTTCGGGAGGGCGTTGCCGGTGACACATTTACAGGGGCCCTGCTTCTCTGCCTCTTGAAAACCTGCCGCAGCATCTCTTCAGTGCTGTGTTTTTAATCAGGGCTGAGAAAGTCTGCATAGAAGCTCAGGGACTACCTTAAATACCCCTAACCAAGCCTTCTTAAAACTCCTATTAAAATACAAACACTACAGCAGGCTGGAGGTCTACCCAGTGGCCAAATAAATCAAAATATCCCAGAGATTCTGTTTGCAAGTGCCCATTAAAATCTGACAGCTTGGCTAATACCAAAGGCAGCATGGATCTGAGAGACAGAAATGATGTTACCATTCCACGAAGCAGCCTGGGTTTATTTCTTGCCCTTTCAAAGCAGGGCTTCACTGCTTTAATGCCATCCTCTTCCCAGGGGCTGCAGAAAGGGGTTGCCGGTGGCCCGGCAAGTCACTCAGGGCAGGCAGGACGCAGGGGCTGGGGGCTGTGCAGCCACGGCTCCTCACCACCCCCAGCCCCACGGCCAGCACCGGCCACCCACCAGCCTCGGCCAGGGATCTCTCTGCCCGGGACCGTGGCTCAAAGCCTAGCACCAGGATTCAGGCCAGCGTGATAAATAGCAATTTATCTGCATTTGCTGCCTTGATGATGTCCGCGGGCGCTTTCCATGCTCTTTATCTGTTTTCTCAAATAAATTAATAAATAACAGACAGAGAGGCTGGAAAAGAGGACAGAGAAAACGAGCAGATTTTGATCTAGTAAGCAATTTAAATCTGGGCTGGCAAGCCGCATTCGTTCATTCATTAATTCAGTCGTGTGCTCAGAAAACCCCAGCAGGACTCTCTTCCAGCGCAAGAACTTCCAACTGTGAAATAAACCCCGCGTAACCAGATTAACTATGAGGTATGTATCAGCCAGGTCTTAGGCATTAATTCAAGCATACTTTCCCTGCGCCGCACATCGCCAGAGCCTCGTTTCTGGATCAGGTGTTGCTCACTGGCAGGCATAAACTCTCTGAAGTTTCCTGTCTTCCACCTCCCTCTGCATTGCTGCTCCTTGCTCAATAAATAAAAAAATATTATTATATGTACTGTCAGGGAGTCTTGATTCAGCTGTTAATAGCAACGTTATCAATACCTTGTCTTTCAGTCTCACATAATTCAAAAGTGGCTGAACGGTTTTGTTCTGGCATTATGAAAATGAATCACTTCTGGGTTGAGCCCAAGCATAGAAAATCTCACCTTAAAACTTCAACATTCGTAAATTCAGAATATATTTAGCGTGCAGAAACTGATGGGCAAGATAGAAATCTCTGCATAAGCTTAGTGCAGTCTTCCACCTAGCAAGTCTGTGCTATACTGAATCACCAGATGATTACTGTCTGTATGGGTGACTTCAATTATAGTATTATTATGTTATTAATCATTTGACAAATGAAGCGGGATGGCGGGCCATTTGCGCCAGGTGCTGTACAAACATTTGGATGTGCTCAGACAAGATCCTGAGGACCATCCATAAAGTCAGTGGGACATGGGTGGGAATCTTCAGACAAGGACTCCTTTCCACAAGCAGGCTGATCTCACACCGCCACAGCAAACGCTGCAGGCTGGCTTGCCAACAAACAGCCTCTCCAAAATCCCGGTTTTCTCCGCGTGCTCCCCTGTGGATTGAATACAGAGGGAGAAAGTCAACATTAAGTCTGTTTGTACAGACATATGCCACGGACGCTTTTGTTTTAAAAGTGGAGAGTGAGAGGGCTTGGGTTGTTTGGGATTTTTTTTGAAGCAGACAAAATCTTCAGTTGTTCTGGCTCTCAAACTTTTTTATTATTATAGCCATCTGAAGTACGGTTTACAACGTAGTTAAAACTCGTGTATAGCCTCTACTGCAATTTCAATACTTTATTTAAATTTCAATTCTTTGCTGTCGTGAAATCTAATACATGATAACTGTAAGGCTTCAGTCACAAAGCGAGCTGGGATCATCCAGTTGGTACCGAGTTGTCCCTTCTCTCCTATGTTAAAACAAAACTCAGTCACCGTGTTCTCTGCTACACGGAGAAGTTCAGGCTGCCAGGAGCTTTGTCATACCTGCTCTGCAGATGAAAGTCTTGCCTTCCCATTTTTATCAGTCTGGCACCTTTCAGAGATACTAGCTCAGCTTTGTTTTTTTCAGCAAGTGCCTTTGCACGCATGTGTATGTGTGTACCTGCTGTCACTCTGAAGTATGGAGACGACTGCTTACTGCCTGGCTCGATTAATTCCCAAGCTTTCACCAAACTGGAATTTGGAAACACAAAGTATTCTTTCAGCATGGCCTGCAAATCCCACTTTTTAAATTGGATCTTTCCACGCAAAGCCACTGGTTTTTTGGTGACATTCACAAGTCACATCATAGATAGCAGGGACGAAAACATGCAAAAACAACTTTTGCCTTTTCCTTCATCTGGCCCAGTCAGAGAAGCAGGGTCCACAGGCTGGAGAGTTTATCTTCATCGGAGTCCTCCACTGCTATTTATCACATTTTAGTCTAAATAATATCTGTGAATATGTTTAGCTTGTTAGTAATGGAAATAGTTATCTGACATTGATTTTGGAGCTACATGTTGCTGAACAAAAGCTTTTGCTCCTGAGCCGTCAGATGAAATGCAAGAGCATGCTCAGACGCTGGCTGAGATGAGAGTCTCCAAGGTGCATGTGTTAACATTGCAGTGAAAAAAGCAGTCTCATCCCACAGACTTTAAAGCATATATGTGGCTTTTTGGTTCTTAGACAACTGTAAGCATCATCTTTTTTTCATACTAATACCTGCTTTCTGTTTTCACAAGACTTCAAGGAACAGCGAAATTGCTTCAAACCAATTTCATCATGTGAAAAAACAATTAACAGTGTTTCCAGAAGAGGAACCTTCTAGGTATTCATCATGGCTTCTGCAGTCACAAACAGACCACAGGCACTTTTCCCTCTGACAACAGTATTTAGAATTATATATTGTATAATATTCTGTAATTCTAACTTTCATTTATAAATCTTTATAAATTCCATGGGTGAGGGACATAAGGTGGCTTTTTGCTCTGGGATATATGCACATGGTAGATAAAAGACAAAGGACCTTCTAGCATCAGAAATACTTTTCCCTTTACCTGTGCTGAAATCAAGTCATACTTTAAGATTTATTTTTTTCTTAAGCTTCATAGAATGAGCTTCTTCAGTTTCTCCTTCCAGAGCAGGTTTAACAGATTGCAGATAGTTTCTCCAGACATTTTTAAACCCTTTCTGCTTTCACAGCGGCCTTTGCAAAGCGGACCAGGAGGGGAGAAGGAACTAAACCCTTCTGTTGCCTATCTTACCTCCTCCCACGAGTGCTGCCCAGCACAGCACAGAAAGTCCCATTTGCAGGAGTCTCAAAAGCCACATGCAGCTCCCTGCACCAGTAATGGTGCTCACCGGAGTGGACATTTGCTCTCATTCGCACCAGAATAACTCTCTGGGAACTGGTGGATAATTAGCAACCTCTTTGGAAATCACAGCCCATGTGTCCCTGTCAGAGCTGCTACTTTCAAAGATGCAGTCTCCGTACTCTGGAAATGTGACCAAATGCTTTCGTTCTCCCCTCGCTGTTTCAGAGCTACCCAGGCTCTGTAAGCTCACTTCATCAAGTGAGCCAGATGCTCTGTAGAACTTGCTGGTATCTCCATTCATTGTGCCAGCTGCAAACTGCACCACAGTGGCTTTTTCCCTGACACACAAGTCAAAGCCCACTGACTTCAGTCGTCAGATTGGTGTGAAGAAAAGCAGAATATGACTTTGTCCCGTAGTCAGGTGAAAGCAACAAGGCTTCTTGCTGCCTTTGCTGCAAGAATGATGTGCTGCTTCTGCTGCAAGGCTGCTTCTGCTGCAAGGGGAATGTGTCTCATCCAGTCCAAATCCATCACTTCAGCTCTGCAACCCCCTGGATTGCAATCCTCAGATTGAAACACAGCGATGGAGGCCCAGGTTACAATTTTCTGTATGACTTCAGAATATGACTTAAAAGGTGGACACTCCATAAGAACAGACAATCAAATGTAATTTTGATTATTCAAGATGATTTCTTGAGTTCCTCACCAAGAGCAGAGACCTTGAGCATAACGGCTAAGATGTCTGGCAGAGCATGACGCAAACCCAAACTCTCATTTCAGCACATACCTGAGGACCAGATTAACTCAAGTCTGTGCCTCAACACTGCTAACACGTCCCAGGGGCAGCAGCTCTCACCCACACTCCCAGTCTCATTCTTGCATGTCATTTCCTTGAAGGATAGATGGGGACAGAGTGTACACAGCACATCCGCACAGTACCAGGTTTGCTGTGATTGTGCAATGGCAGGAAATGCTGCAGAGCCATTAGTGTATTTCAAAATACATTATAAGCCACAGAATGGACTTGTTTTTTTTTACTGGATTAGAACAATGGAAAGTGGTTATTTCAATTGCTTATACAGCCTGAAACCACGAAGATATGCACCAAAACTGTTAGTGTAAGCTTATAAAACACTATGCTTTATCCATAAGGCATTACAACATTTCAAGTTCTGAAGAATTCCAGAGAAACCAGATAGACCTCATCTCTTGATATATGGGTTTGCTTGTGAAAACTTCACTTTGGAGCCAAGAGAGATAGCCAGACATGTCCTGCATCCTAGGCTAATTGTACGAGACTATTATTTATTCCATTCAGTAAGTGTGCATCTGGTAGTGATGATTGCAAAGCCTATAAGAAGGCTGATACTTCCTAGCAAGTGACATTTTTATGGTTAATAGAAACTGTCACAGAAACCACTTGGAGGGGGATATGTACAGGCTTGATTTTCAACTTAACAGTAAATCACTTCAGATTAGAATTAGATATCATGACAAAATCCTTCATCCTGTAAATTTCCAGAATGCAAGTAGCAGTGGCTCTGGGAGAAACTGTGATAAAAGTAGAATAAAACTTTCTCATTTGGTTTTGACATCCAGTGTGCCTGAGACCATGTCTTCTCCACAAATGATACCGCATTACAAATGTGTCTGCTCTTTCATTTCTTGCTACTGTATTAATAATACGAAGTAGTCCTTCTTGTAGGCCAGGACTCCTTGGGCAAGAGGCAGTTCAAAGCTGGAAGAGAAAGATGGGTGGCATACCAGGGACATCAGAGGCAGCATCAGACCTGTGGTGCTGCAAGAGTCTGAGTCATCCCGAGGCCCTGCAAATACTAATGAGTCACCAGCACCTAGTGGGGCTCATACCATCGGCCTGTTGAGATGAGGACAGAAAGGCTAATGCCATGGGTGAGGATGTCTCTACCTAAATATTCTTATTCCTGGTTTGGGGCAGCTGCAGACTTCTGTAGTGCTCGTGCCACTGCTCTCCTGCCAAATACTCTCACAACCTCACAGTAGCTTTGTGGCGACTGTAATGGTCAAAGGACATAGGTAAGACGAAGTCTGTGTGTAGAGACAATATCCTTTATTAGACCAACGGATTATAGATGGGAAAATTAAGCAAGCTTCTGGGCACAGAAGTCCTTCTTCAGGACTCTAAAAGCCACCTCTTGAAGTGCTTCCAAAGAAAAGACAATCAGCACAAACGACCGATGTTCTCCTGAATAACAGAGCTCAGTGTTACCCTTCCAGCAAGGGACTAAGTTGGGCTTGGTTTTGCACTATCCACCCTTCAAAGGAGCTCACAGCCCCCCCAGCAAGTACTGGGGCACTCCTGGAGCCCCGGAACGCCCTGGCTGTGTCTTTGAGCCATGGGCCTCCATTCTTCCTCTCCATTACATAGGTGTTCCTGGCATGCCTGACATGGTCCCTCTGCCTGGCTGACTGCGAGGCCTTGTTCTTTTGGGGCCTCCTCCATGCATGGAAATAAGGCCTTCCTTCTGCCCAGCTTTGTCTTCTTCACGGAGCTGGTAAAGCTCCACAGGGACATGGGGCAGCTACTCAGGACAGCATGCAGGGCTCAGCATGGGACAGCAGGGCCACGACCTTCAGTCCATGCTTCTGCAATGGTAGTAATAACATTCCCACATCCAAGACACAGGGCAACTTCACCAGGGAAACCCAAATTCTCCACAGTCAGGAGAAAGCCCCATGAGAAAAATGGGTATGAAACCAATGGAAGATAGAAACTTAGGCACGAAAGTGCTTGGGATGGAGCATAGCCACGGAGCCAGATTATATTCCGACTTGCAAGGGTCCCGGTACCTCCTTCCCACAGCCCAGGGATGTTTCCCTGCTGCTCTCTTTCATCTGGGCTCTGCTTCCAGCAGCGAGAACAAATAACCATCGCAACAGAAGTGACGCTGCACTGTACAACATCTCTCCGCAGCCGTCGCCAAAGCACCAGTCACACGCTGTTTGCCACAAGCTGTAGAATTCACTAAATCTGGCCTATTTTGAGTCAAACAGGGTCAGTTCTAGCCCTCGCAAGGCCAGTCCTGCCAGCTGCCCTCCCTCTTGCACAATGGGGAGAAGAAGGGGACATCCATCTCCGGTACCCAGGCCGAGAGCAGCCGCAGCAGCGCATGCAAGGGGACAGGTGGCCGGTGGGGAGCTACAATAGGAAGGCAACTGCACGGCACCTCTCACGGAGTACAGGCGCGTGTAAAAGGCTGCGAGCAGCCTGAGCCAATTAATTTCCATATTCCCTTTCAGGCAGATCTGGAAACGAAGCGTGTTGCATTCAGCACGGGACACTAGGTGCAGGAGGAAGAAAAAGAAAAAAAAAAGAAGGAGGCGGGAGGGGGGAATGATTCAGCAATCAGCAAATTCAGAGGAGGGGCAGGAGGAGGAATGGGTCTGAAGAGATGAATCAGCATTGGCTTCAGGTGATGGAGGGAAGGAGGCATTTCTGCTCCGCTGATTTGTGCAGCCTGATTGAAGTCAGCCCGGGCACTGGCATTGCATTGCAACGCAAACTGCCTGATAGGCTGCAAACGCTACGAGGGGGGAAAATCCAGCAGTCATGCAGACAGTGTCTTTATTAAGTGCATTTTGTGACCTCCCAGCTGATTGGGCATTTTTTAACCGGCTTACAGTAGACGTTATAGCTGTTGGTGGGGGAGAGGGGGGCTGTTGTGGGGGGTATTTTTAAGCGTATGGTGACAGTGTGGGGGGTAGTGAATTTTAAGCAAGACTGCATGAAATTCAATCACTTAATCTTAAATTACAAGCCACTGGCTGCCAAAGCAATTTTTGAGATGGAAATTCTTCTGATTCACAGATTCCTTTGCCTCTTTTAAGGAACAAATGAGTAAACAAACTATGAAAACGTTATTTGCTTTTTCAGAATTTGCTAGCAGGGAAAGATTAATTTTTTTTCTGTGGCATTTGGCAGTGCCTCCTTTCCCCTCTGTAGCAGGTAGTTAAGAGAATATGATTCACGATGAACAGATATCGTTTCCAACATTTCTCTATTGTATAGCCAAAAGCTGAGCCTATTGTTTAAAATGTCGCGGGGATGTTAATTAAGGTATAACAGAGATTACAAAACCTATTCCAGTCCCTCTGAAAACCCTAGAGGAAGAAATGGGCCAAAAATATTTTTAGAGGATATATCCAAGGGTTTGGTGATATTCTGAGAGTCCTTAGTCAGCCAAGTAAAACCTCTTGGGATTACCCAAGGATTACTCACACAAGTAATTGTTGCAAACTCGAACTCTTCTGTGCCCACTCTCCGGCAATCAAGTTGTTGTAGGAAGAGCACTCTTCAAAGGAGATAAATAGCAAAGCACGGGTGCTCGAGAGGATGCTAAGAGGAATTAGACCTTCTGAAAACCCAACCCTGGGTGTCATGCCAGCACAAGACACCCAGAATGAGTAGGCGGGTTTGTAGATACACTCTCTCATTCTGGCTCCGGTCTTGCTCCAGTTCAAATTGGGAATCTATGGTTCTCGTGCCATACATGTACAAAAGACAGCTAGTTCAGACCTGAATCCTGCCTGCCACCCTCCCTCCCCCTGCACACAGCAGCCCTCCGATCAAGCAGCAGGGCTCGTCATTGTGCAGAGCAAAAGGATTTTGTTGGGAAGTATTGCTCTTGCAGTGACCCTTCTTTTATGGTGTTCCCTATGCCTCACTCTGACAGACTGCACTGAGAAGAGGAAGGAAGAGCCTGGACTGATGGTGCTGACCACAGACAGGGCTTCAGCTCTCAGTTCCCGGGGGCCTGGGCTCAACCCCAGCCTCACAGCACCCAGGGCCGGCGCCACAGAAGACCAAATGCCAGGCTATGACCAAGATTACAGGGATATGGAAACAGAGGTAGGGAAAAGGCACCTGCTCCTCTCTGGGAATTTGTGCCTCTGGGACCAGCACACTTTCCTGCTTCACTTCACGGGGCTGCAATGAGGCCGGCCAGTGCAGCGAAGGCTGCGGAGCACTTGGGTGCCCTGCTAATGGGGCTGCGGATAAGCCACTGGACCAGGAGAGTACTTCACATCAGCACATGCAGATGATAAGAGAGAAGGTGCTAACTAACCATCAGCACACTCATTCCTTCGCAGTAAGTCCCTGCAGCTGCCCAGTTTCCGACTTCCTCCATTGAAAGGAAAAAACAGTGTTCTGAGGAATAAATACCATGAATGGAGCCATTACAGGAGATTTTTGTTCATTTGTTTATTTACTAGATACATCAGACCTGTCTGAGACAGTCATACATGGTCATTGTAGTGTAAAATTATTCTCCCAAAGAAATAATTACCAAGCAGGTAATCTTCTCATAATAAATAGTATATATGTGATCACACAGTTGCCTACATTTTATTTAACCCAGAAAAAAGGCTGCAAAACAAAGGCGGTGTTCCTGTTTCCGACTCTCCTTTATTTTGTGAATCAGGACATCCATGCATTATTGAGGCCTGCTCAAAATGGAGCCTCCTTTAAAGCTGACTCTCTGTATTGAGGATTACGTCTGGATTATTGCCGAGAGATCATTCTGAATCAGAGCTAAGCATTTACCCAGAAATCATTTGTAATTCCAGTTGCCCCTTATTTTGGCTAATAACAGCTGTAAGGACAATTGGATCAGCGCTGTGTACCTGTCAGCCACACCGAAATTCCCCGTACAGACCCGAATTGTGTGCCGCACGATTACCGAGGGAAGCTCAGCGTTGCGCCTTATCTCTTTTATAAATCCTCTTAATGCGGTTGCTGCCAGATCCCCCGCACACCACTGAATCAGCACCTCCTGTCAGTCACCCGGAGGGGAGCTCTGCCTTCGGATGGACTGATTCAGCGGGGCTGGGGACCACCGCGCCGGCAGCCTCCTGGGGAAGGAGGATCCATACATGGGGATGTGGATGCAGGAAAAATAATGCGGAGCAGCGAGGGAGGAGGGAGAGAGCCGGAGGGTGAGGGAAAGGCTGCCTGGCGTCAGTCAGTCCCGACCCACGCTGCTCCTGAGAGGGGCTTGCAGCATAGCCTTCCCCGCCAGCAGCAGACAGACAACCCCCCTCTCCCTGTCCCCTCCTTGCTCGGGGTGAAGGGGACAGGCAAAGCCCGGCTTCCAAGCTCGACCACCCACGCTGGGGATCCCCTCACCCCGAGCAGGGCGCGCACCGATCCCACTCTGAAAAACCAACCTTTCCCAAGCCGCAAAAGAAGGATCGCTAAAAATCTCAAGCCACCGCATCTCCCCACCACAGCAGTGGGTTGTTGGGTTTTTTTTTAAACAAATCCCGGCCTGACTGAGAGAAGGGAGAGAAAAAAAAAAAAGGTTCCTTGGGTTTTATCCATTTTGCATGCACATAAAAGATGAACTTCCCTTTGGAAACAAAACGCACAGAGTTACGGTTTGAAAGGAGCCTCAATTTGGCTTCGACTGGGTGCAACTAATTGCAGTTGGAAAGCCGGCAGGTGCGAGCAGGCAGCTGAGGAGCCCTCCCCCCGGCCCTGCCTGCCCTGCCTGCTCCTGGCAGCGGGCAAGTCCAGGCCTCACGAGGGACAGGACCGTGGGCTGAACAGGGTGTTTGCAGCCTCCGTTTGGCTATTCCATTTCTAAGAGGGGTATAGTCAATGTCAGCAGGGCTGAAGAAGGCCCTTGGAGGCCCTGGAAGGCTCCAGAAGGCCAGTGGGGCCACCCTGGGCCGGGGTGACCCTGCACCCTGCCTGGAAGAGCCCCCTTAGTCTCTCTGCCACCCAGCTGTGGTTGTGCCAAGCTCTGCCTGGGCCCCAGGTCCAACACCACCACCATGTTGGGAGGGAAAACCGCTGCTACAGCGAAACTGCCAACTCCTCCAGCCTTTCCCTGATCTCACCCATTTCACAGCCAGGGAGAGGCTGTCTGTCCCCTCCTCTCCATGTGCCCTGAGCTCAGCTGAGGGGACAACGTGGCCCGGGGGCTGCAGCCTCCAAGCAGCGGTCAGGTCAGAGCTGGGGCACAACAGGGGTTTCACCAGGAACTCTGCAAGTCTTGGCCAGGGCTCCGTCCATCATAGGCCCCCAAGTCAGTCAGTATGCCTCCCTCTTGGCCGCTGCACCCAAGACTTCACTGGTGCTGGGCTGTTTGTTCTCTGAGGTCGAATGCCCATGTGGACCTGACCACGGATGGCTGTAACCAGCGGGCCAGGAGCCATGCGTTCCTTCACTGTGGGTCCCCAGGAAAGCTTACCTTCAGAGGGGGGCTGCTTCTTCCTCAGCTGATTTTTAGGGTGCTCCTTGCCCTGCCCGAATTCAGCACGGCCACAGCAAGAGGAAAGCAAAGCACACTTTATCAGTATCTTTCCTGAAAGCTCATTTTGTCTGCAATGCTTTTAGCGGGGCAGACAATTACATTTGCTATCTTAATTCTTTCATTATTTTTATGTCTTTTAAGAAGTAACTGAATCACCAAGATAATGCACAGGCTTTAACGAAGGGGATCTATGATCCCATCGCCCACACCCTTCTCCTCCCACTCCTACCCATTTGTCCCTTTACTTAACAGTGTGGGGTATGAAATGAAGAGCGTGAGCCAGTTTGGGCAGGCGTTGCGGGTTTCCTGTGTGGTGTCCCGGTGGGCCAGTGAATCGCAGGGGTGTGGATTGCAAAGACAGAGGCAGCCAGCTGGATTACCTAGCCCAAGCTCCTGAATAACACACACAATGACGGACATCTATGAATTCATTCCTGAATGAGCTACAGCACTTCTGGGGGGGGGCGGGAAATCTGATCCTGATTTAAAGTTGTTGGTGATAGTCCCCACAGTCCTTGGTAATTAGTTCCACTGGTTAATTACCCTCACTTTTAAACATCTGCACCTTATTTGTAGTCAAAATTTGTCTGGCTTCCAACTTCCAGTTGGATCATATTATAGTTGCGTCAGCTAGATTGAAAAGCCTTCTATTATCACATTTCTGTTCCCCATGTCAGTGCTTAGAGACTGTGATCAAGTCATCCTCTCAACTTTGCCTTCGTTAAGCTAAACAGATGGAGTGTCTTCTCCAGTCTGTTACTTCAAGCCACATTTTCCAGTACTTAGTCGTTTTGTTCTGTGGCCTTTCATGGATTCGTCCTCACATCATCCTCAAACTTCTTGAACTGTTAGACACACTCATCTTTTTCAGGGTCAATCCTCTCTAGATCTGGAGTTTCCTGCAGTCCTAGGACTGTGGTCTACATTCTGTTTCTGGATGTAATCCTAGTGTTTGACTACGTAGAAAGATACTCTTTTGGGTTTGTACCCATCTCATTAAGTGATCCAGACCATACTGCCTTGGTGAGCTATCTGTTTCACTCTTCAGCCAGCATTCCCACTGTTGAGGAGTTTTTCTCATACACGGTGAGGCTGGACATGCAGCCTTCCCTTCCCTTCCCCTCCCTTCCCTTCCCT
>VWZZ01004053.1:85290-122120 GCA_013399095.1 Psophia crepitans | reverse complement strand
CCTTCCCTTCCCTTCCCTTCGCTGGACTTTCTGAGGCAGAGGACAGGAACTGGCGTGAGGATGGGACAGAACAGCACTTGGCTTCTGCCTCTGCTGAAAACAGAGGCCTAATCTGTGCTGTTGCAGTCCATAATGCTGGCTGGTTTATTTTAATGATAAAAGAAGTTATCCTGAGGGATGCAGTGAGTTCTGGTCTCACCTCACCACAGTGTATGGCAGAGATACGCTGCCTTGCCTCGAATGAACTGCAGCACCGCTGCATCGCAAAGCCTAGCCAGAGCACAAGGGCTGTTTCTCAGGGGATCAGCCCAGGCACGGGTGGATGCTATTTCTTAAACAGTGTTCCTGAGGAATCAGCATCTCCTGTGGATTCCCAGAGAGCGGTAAGCATGCAGCTGATGGCATGCAAACTGCTTCAAGGAGGGCCACCAAAAAAAAAAAATAAACAAAAAAAAAAATACCCCACACATTGTTTTTTCCCAAAGGGAGACATGGAGCAGCTTTTCTGGTGCCCACACACAGCACGGAGCTGGGACGGCAACTCCACAGCACAGGACGCTTTTGTTTGTGTTAACCACACACACAACACAGGAACACGCACAGAAAACCGGGGGGTGCAGGCGGTCCATGGGCATCTGTGCCCGTTTCCTGGCTCAGGGAACGTGACTGCAGAGCGCCACTGCAGTGTGATTTCCTGTGATTCCTAGAAGCTCTGCGCTGAATCCTGGGGCTGCACCACCAGTGAAAACCCACACAGCAGGGTCTAGGTTTCCAGACCCTCCCAGAATCTGAAAGTTAAGGCAGTACCAGCTCTTCCTCCTTCCCCTTGCAATACTAAATTGCCTCAAAACTAGCGAAAGCTTTGCGTGCCCGCGGCAGTGACTTCTGTAGGTGTCACGTGGATGTTGCAGGATAGTGGAAGAGAAGTGGTGGGCCGAAGTGTTTCTGTGGCAATTGCCCACCACGTAAAATGCCTGAGGAGGCCAGTGAAGGGCCAGTTACAGGAGCAGATCCAGGCACTGTGCACACTGCTGCTTTCTGATTGCCTTGTTCCTGCATTGGGGAAACAGCCATGTTGTAACGGGGGGTGACCTCTGTTTTCGGTATTGCACATGGAGCCTAAATTGTGCTGAGCAAAGCCTTGGGACTATTTAAATGAACGGGAGTTTTGCCAGTGACTTCAATGGATCTATGATTTCACCATGACATCTGTCGCGCATTAGCCACAGCAGTATTGATGTAACAGACTGAAAACCAAGACCTGGCTTATGCCAGTTTAGAGTCAGAGCCCGAGTGCTGATACCAGTATTTGGGGGACAGCCAGACCCAGATACAGTACTTTCATTTTTGATATAACTGCAACCAGGCTTGGGGGTTGTGGAGCTTTTATTATCTGAGTAAAAATGATCCCCCCTCATCAAAATAATTGTGTTGGTGCAAAACTGTTTGGGAGGGAGACTTGGTTTTCATGTCACTGTGATCAGGATATACTGCCTAATTCACAAGTGCACCCTAACATTCATGTCACTGATGCTTCCAAAGTACTCTGAACAAAATAGAAGTACTACATTGTTTCACTCCCACATGGACTGAAACATTATTTTTATACCACGAAATATTATTTCCATACCATAAAATAATGTTTAAAAAAGCAACGTAAATAATTGATCACAGAGATCCAAATAACCACACACAAATATCTGGAGTCTCCGCATAACTCTAATAAATACCCCAAATACCTGGACTTAGCAGCAGAAGCCTGGTAAATATTTCAGTTTTGAAATATATAAAAAAAAAAGTCCTGGCTTGAAAATAGCTTCTCCTTTCTGCAGTTTTTTTTCTCACAGTCCAAATAACAGAGTGAAAAAGAACCCAATCCAATTCCCATAGGTCTCATTAAAGAACCTGCAAAGGGAATGTGTTGGAATAGCTGAGGGCTCTCACTCCGTTTAAAACGTGTAACAAACCCAAAAATTACTTATCTTCACTGTTTCGAGGATATACAAAGTTTGTGTTCAGAACCGTCCAGCTGGAGATTTCTGGCACAGAGGATACGCTAAATCTTCCGGGCCTCCTGCTGCACCCCTTACCAAGCTCTTGATGCAAAGCCAGAGCCAGGTCCTGCCCGCCCGCAGAAGGTGGGGGACCTGCTCCACCATTCACCCCCTCCCTTCCAGCATGAGCACTCATAGCCAGGCTGTGTTCGGAGGCTGGTGCCACGTGCCCAAGGGACTCAACTGCCCGGATATTCCGTGTTTCCTTACCGTGCATCCTCCACCTGGGGCTTGCTTTTCGGAAGCATATTGACAAAGGTTTCCAGATCCCTGCTTAGTTTAGACATCGGGCCAAGAATTGTGTGGTGTGATGCACTGGTCGCTCTGCCCCAGGGACTGGCCAGAGGTGCTGGGCCTGAGGCACACGCTGGTTTCCCTCTTGTCGTGGAGGGAGTGGGAAGCAGTTGCCGGGCACGGCAGCGTTGCTCAGTGCTTAGGGAACTGCAGCCATTCATTCCTGGGTGCATGAATTCAAGATCCAGTTAATCCACCCGCACACGAGCCTCACCTTTCTTCGCAGTGCTGTGAAAAGGTGCAGCCTAAGCTACTGCCTAGTTCCCCAAGATGTGGCATTCTTCTGTCGGTATCAATTTGGCTCTCGCGTCCTACGCAACACCAACATGGCTGATCCAAAATGAGTTATCTGCGTTGGGGATCCTGGCTCAGCACAGCACAAATAGAGGACCAGATGCAAACCTTTACTTTGGGTTCCTGCCATCTCAAATATACATGAGTGGAGCTAATTTTGTTCCAAAGAAAATGAAAATTGTCTGGTTTTTTTCTTCTCATGTCCTTCGCATAGTCTGTTTTTGTTTATTGAGACTGGGGATACTCTGGCTTTTATCTGGGTCTTATTTAGGAAGACTGAATTGCTAGGTCCCTCCCGCTTCATCAAATCCAGTCCCCCGTTCTTGCAGGCGATCGCATCTTATAATGCCATTCATAAACCGATCAAGTGCTGTCTAAAAACTAGTTGGGTTTTTTGTTGTTGTTGGTTTTTTTCCCTGCTCGTACTGAAAAGGTGCTCCAGAACCTCCTATTTCAGTCACGCTTTTTTGCTCCGCACAACGGCAACTCCAAATAAGGGAAGGCAGTCCAAAAGGAATAAATAATATTGTGTGGGGAAGAAAAGCAACTAACCTACACATTATCATTAAACAACAGGACGTGACAGGCAGTGTAATGTTTCTGGTTTTGTTGTGAGTCAGGAAGATGAAGGTCATGTGATATCAGCTCTCTCTGCAGCACAATAAACCTTATTAACATTATAAGATAAAAATAAATATTCAACAATTAAGGGGAAAAAGGGTCACACATTTGCATCTGCTGGGGATTATTGACAGCAATCTGACATTACCGTCAGCTAAACCCACTGCTCTATTTTGTCCAGAGTTTCTAAAGCCATTATATAATGATCAGTCTAATAAAGTCTAGATTAGAGGCATTTCTCTTGTGTACAAAGAGATTGGCTTTTGGGCTGCCTTGTGGAAAAGCAACATTATTCTTAGGGAGAGAAAGGGTTAGTTGTCTCTAACAGCGATCCTGATGAAAAATGTAAACTGTCTGAGGCCATTTCAGACCTCCGGCAATATTTTATGCTAACAGGTTTACGTCTGAATTAACAAAGTTCTCTAACCACTTAGTCTGTTAAAATGCAGTTATTTTTTTCCCCCTTGCTAGGAAAGCATGTGCCAACCTAAATTTGGATTGTATTTATTACCATTTGCAATCACCAGGTGTCAGAGGCCACGTGAATCCTCTGAGTTTATCTGATTTGAGTCTGGAGCATCCAAATGTACCTTTCAACTTGTTTTTTCATGCTGTGCATGTCTAGAGTGTTTTGCAGTAATACCATAAGCCCCTACAAGTGCACAGAGTGATAGGAAGGAGCACAGTAAGATACTGTCCCTTGGGTACCACATAGCTTGGAGGAAGGTGCTGAATTTGAATTATCCCATATCCACTGACCCAGCATCAGAATGCAAGCTTTCTTTGTTTTTTTCTTTTTTCCCTCAAAAAGGATGAGGGGGCATTGCAATGGGAGGAATGTCACTTAACTAAAAGATGCTATCAAACCAGGTAGCACTGAGCTATCGCTGCTCTCATACACCATTATTACAGCGCATGTGAAGATAAGCAACGCAGCATTGGCATCTGCCAGCTACAGCCTGCCACAGACCTTCTGCTGCCCCAAGGCCTGGGACCACAGCGTGAGGGGTGAAGGACCTCAAGCCAGCTTCAGCCGTGCTAGCTCAGGACTGCGGTGGGTGGGTGGCCCAGTACCTGTGGGGTCCTCAAAGGCAGGAGCCACCAGCAGATGCGGGGCACTGCACTGACACAGCTGCATCACCCCTTCAAACTGAGCCGATTCAAACTGAATCTTCTGAAAACTGTGGTCAGCTGGAACATCCATCCTATTTCTGCTACTTTTTTTAAAAACAGGGGGCTGATTTCAACCCTGGGAGCACTGTCTACATTGGCCTGGGAAATCACATCAATACTTTTCAAACAAACTTCACCTATAAACACTTTCCTTGCCTGAGAGGCAACAGCAACTTCAGCTAGCTACCAGAGGTAGGACTCAACTATTCTTTAAAACTGGTTTGCATAAGGCAGTTTTACAAACCATGTTAAAGAGAAGCTAGACCCCATTTGCGTTAGCACCTTTATCAAAGAGATTGTGTTTAGCTCCAGATCGTTAGAGAGATGATAAGACATCTTTCCTTTTGCCAGGCCTGAGATGTGCACCACAGGTTTTGGATGAAAAGCCAATACTGGAAGACTTCAGTCCTGAAAGGAGCTTGCTCAGCCACACCAGGGGCCTGTCAGCAAGAAGAGGCTGGCCCTTGCAACGGGTGTGGAAAGCCAACTTGGCTGGCAAAGGCTTCCAGATAAAAACATATCCCGCTCCATTCCAGGCAGCTGGTGAAACACAGTCCTAGTCACATTTTCTCCAAAGGCTCTGTCTGCACTCAGGACATTTTGCAGACAATGTTCTTGACCACAGCAAACACAGTCACAGCCCAGCAATGTTGTGAGCCCTGCTGCAGAGCCCCAGAGACCCGAGATCCTCAGCCACTCTCCTGGTGGGGACTGATGTGCCCAGGACCACTCTGATCACGTGCAGCTGGAAGCATCTGGCATTTTTTTTAAACTCTGTGAACCCACTGGGGACACAGGCAGGACAGGGGCCCCCAGCATTTAGAACAGCCCCTGTATCTGCTGCTTCTCCACCTTAGGGTTCCTGTTTTCATGAAGATGGATGCTACTTTGTAGGCAGGGAACAGGATAAAAGAAAATGTTGTGAAGTTGTACAGAGTAGCCATGGCACAAATAAGCTTTGCGTTACCTACATTAGCAGTGAAGCGACTAGCTGTCCACCCTCGTGTGAGCCATTTTGGCATACCTGCCCACAGACGCCTCCCTATCACTGCTTTTAAGAGCCATGGCACTGATTTCCAGGAGTAACTCTCCAAAACAAGGATGCAACAAGAAAGATGTCCAGGTAGGGACACAAATCCTACCCAAACTTAAATGCGTAATGTATGTCTGTAGGGTTCTGTATCACATGGAAGTTGAAAGGCAGACATGTGGAAGCATATGGACTTTAGTTGGGGTCATTAGCAAATGCTGGATATGCTTTTTAAACCCTAGTAGAATATGATGTGGCATGAAATACCTAATTACATACCCTGTTTAATTTTACTTTCTGTCTCCTACACAAATGCGCACATGTAGTATAAGGTTCAGAGCCTGCTGCCGTGCAAAATTCATGTGGACTGTATGACAAGAGTCTAACATACTGCAGACAAGGGCCTGGGGTCACTGGGCTGAGCACTGCTCTCTCTGCGAGGCAGCACAGAGACCTGAAAGCCTGAGCTGGGATCCAACTGTGCCGCTGTCATGTGCTGTATGGGTGACTTTCTGATTGCTTTTGATTCCATTCCTGTAGTAAAATATTTGTTTTATTTTCCTTGGAGGAAGGGTACATATTTGCCTTGATATTTCTAAAGAACTAAGTCCCCCTTCATGTCCCAATTTTAGCGCATTTAAACTCTGCCTGTGTAGCACTTTTCTATAGTGCTTTTAAATCCAGAAACAGATATAGAGGCTGAGCCTGTGTCGGGAGGCTGGACATGTCCAGGGATCCTTCCACACAATGCTGACAGGTTTCTCTGTTCTTCCCCTGACACAGTGCAGCCCCTCTGCGAGGTACTAGCCACCAGCAATTAATAATGGAGTCCCAAGGGGCTTCAAAGCGGGGAGGGAAGGGGTGTGCTTATGGGGGAAATGTTGGGGTTTTTTTCTTTCTGCAAAATTCATTCAGGACTTAAGCACTCAAGCATGCCTTTTCTTCCTTTGCTGTATGCTAGAGAGGTCTCCTCCTCAGTGCTAGTCACTGGAAAAGGCATCTTCCTCTCCTACCGTTCCGATACTTGCTCTCAGCCGGAGCTGCCCTGTTTCGGAAGGACACATTCTTTTAATTTTAGACCAGCAATGTTTTGCTGTTAGCCAGTTACCTTGGAATCGCTGTTACATCAGGTGAAAGTAAAATGCAAATGTGTTTATTTGCAACTCCCAAAACAGACCACACTGTTTAAAAAGATGCACACATGGAAATGCTGGAGTCTTTCTGTAGCCATTCTGGTAGGTCCAGAGAGATTCAAAGCTTCCCATCAAAATATGTTCACTTCTTTTCCTCCAAAAGCTTAATTCCCTCTAAATGTTTCAAAAGGCAGTCTTGATGCTCTTCCAGTGAAAACAAGCACTCTCACTTAGAGATGCAAATGTCAGTGCACTAGACCAATGTGTCGCATCCTGTTCTCAACTTGACTAAATCAGCAACTGCTTCACTCAGTGAGGGTTAAATGGTTAAAACCCTCCCCCCTCCCCAATAAAAAAAGATGCAGTGTGACTCATATTCACTGCAAGTGTGTCTGTCCGTTAAATAGTGTATTTTACCTCACTCCAAGCCTTAGCCAACACACTTACTACAAGCATGTTAGGTACAAACATGGTTAGTTTATTAATCACTCTTCATTGAGACCAGACACTGCAGGCACTGACTAGCGCATAGTGACAACGGGATGTAGCAGTTCCACCCCACCCTGACACCTTCTCTTTTCAGGACTACAGGAAGAGTCTTATTTCCCACTTGCTCCAGGCTCAGACCCCTGGGTTCCTGCCCACTTCCCACTCCCTGCCAGCGAGACGAGTGAGCAAGTGATCAGTGCGTGGGAAAGCTGAACTGAGATACTGTTGTCCGTTTGCAGGGTAGGTGCTTGGCTACCAGGAAGGTAGCTGAGGCATATAGGAAGGGAAAAAGAGGGTAGTAATAAGTACTGAAGGGGATGGTGCTTATTCCTCAGGCTGCCTTCAAGCACACTCTTCTAACTAAAACTGCACCTCCTTGGTTCATGGGGATCTGTGAGCTCTGAACACCATTGCAGCTCAGTCTCTCCTCTGTTTTGGGAAGTTACCTGTGGGAGTTTTTATTCTTCCTGGGAGAAGCAGATATTCCCAAACCCTCTCTTAGAGGGCTGATCAACTTATTTCATTCAAAGAAGGGAAAACACCTGGTATTAAACAGTCCTCTCAAACGTGATATTTAGGAGGGAGCCTGGCAGAAGAAGGCCTGGACCAAGTTACTTGGTCACCTTGACACATGTTCATAACTGGCTGATCTTTGTGCTTTAGAGACTCACTCTGTCCCCTTTCTCTAGACCTGTGTTGGGCATGAAAGTACTCAGCTGCTAAAGCCCTTTTCCCAGCATGCTGAAGGCCTCCCCCCAAATTTTCTTCCACTCATGTCAAACTTTCTCCCAGTGAAGACATATATCCTAACCTGATTATTCACCAACCCCTCTCCTTTCAACAAGCATAATAATTGCAATGCCTTGCCAGATCCCCTCACAATTTAGTCTGTCTTTCGAGATGCACAGCCCTTTTTAAAACCCCTTCTCAAATGCGATGGAAGAGTGGGCAGCTATCTGTGTCCCTAGCACAGGCAAGGGTGCTTGCCAGGACAAGGCTGTCTAGCCAACATGCATAAAATTGCAAGAGACTCTCCAAAACCTCTTATCAGAAGCAAATTAATTTGCTGTATTCTTCTCCAAGGTCATTTTTTAAATTGCTTGCTGGAGGGAGACCTTGCTCGCGAGTTTTTCTCATCTCCTGCTGGAACCAAAGCTCCATGTTTTCTTTTAGCAGTCCCTCACTGATTGCTCGCCCTGTAGAAATCACAGCCCTTTATGTGAGGCTACCATGCTCAGATTTGTCAAGCCCTAGTCAGCCAAGCTTGTGGGGCCTGATGAGATGCCCCGTGGAATCGGGAGGGCTGCATGCAGGTGCAGGAGTTCCTCTGTGTGCAACTCAGGCTCAGCATTCCCATCCCTTCCCCAGTCAGATGGATGAAACAAGGACCATTTATGAGCTGTCTATTACAATTCTCCAATGAGGGGAAGGTCAGAGTTACTTTCTTGTCTTGGATGAAATTCAGAACTCCTCTGGCCTTTGTGTACATAAAAGCTGTTTTGAAAGACAACTTCTTGATCTGGAATGATGACGTGGCATCAAACAGCACATTCATGTACTGCTGAATGGTGTCTCAATGGAAGAAACACCTTCATCAGACCCAAGGCACAAGGCAATTAACTCAGTCTGTTGTCTTGAATCTCTTCAGTCTTACGCTAGTTCTCCAATGTGTTCCCTCAGCAACTGTAACAGTTCTCCCTGGTTTGTACCAGGAGGAGAAAGACACACAGACTTAGCATTTTTAAAAAGAAAGGAATAACATTTCTAGCAAGATGTAGCATAACATGGTCTTGATTCCACAGGGACAACTTTAAGGGAGCCCTCCTTATGTGTTTGTGGTGCTCCTCACACCACTCCTTCTTTCTCCACTGTCCTGGTTTCAGCTGAGAGAGAGTTAACTTTCTTCCCAGCAGCCAGCATGGGGTTGTGGTTTGGGTTTGTGCTGGAAGCAGCGCTGATAGTGCAGAGATGGTTTTGCTGTTGCTGAGCGATGCTCACACAGAGCCAAGGCCTTTGCTGCTTCTCGCACCGCCCCGCCGGCGGGATGGCTGGGGGTGTGCGGGGAGTTGGGAGGGGACAGACAGGGCAGCGCACCCCAACTGACCAAAGGTACATCCCATACCATATGGCGTCATGCTCGGTTTGTAAGGGGCTGGGGGGGAAGAGGAAGGGGGGGGCAGCAGCGTTTGGAGTGACGGCGTTTGTCTTCCCAAGTCCCCGTTAGGCGTGACGGAGCCCTGCTCTCCTGGGGATGGCTGAACCCCTGCCTGACGTGGGCAGTGGGGAATGAATTCCTGGGTTTGCTTTGCTTGTGCACGCGGCTTTGGCTTCACTTATTAAACTGTCTGTATCTGAACCCACGGGTTTTCTCACTTTCACTCTTCTGATTCTCTCCCCCTTTCCGAAGAGGGGGACGGAGTGAGCGTCTGCGTGGTGCTCAGCTGCCGGCTGGGGTAAAACTACGACATCCTCCTAGGACCAGAAGGGAATGATGCTGTTAAAAGCTAAATGCTACATTTCCTGGTGCTATCTTTGGCTACCTGGCCTCTCTCTAAAGGAAGGATAGTGAGTTGAGCACTGAGGAAGAGGATGAGAGCTAATTTAGCAAGCCACAGCCAACTTTCCCGTCTCCTGGTATAGTGCAGTGTGTTGGAGTTTGATCCAGTCTGCGCACCGAATTCCATGCCCATGACCTCTTTGCTTTTCCTCTGTGATTATGTCACAGTTACCCAGATATCAGTGGATAGACCAGAAGTGAGCAATTCCCCTGTGCATGTGCTTCAGGAAGAGTCCAATCCCTGCTCTAGCCAGTACAAGCTTTTAGGGGAAAATACATCCAACTACAGGGAAAAAAAAAAAAAAAAGAAGGCCAAATCTTAGCATGAGAAGAAAGTCGAGACAAAATTCCCCATAACAGGCCATCTACTGCTCACACCCACTGCTCCTTAGACAGGAAACCTCTCAAAAGGCCTCTTCTGATTCTGCCTCTTTGAGGCTCTGTAGCTGTACATATATGCGTGTGAAGCAGAGAGAGGAGAGGCATGTCAAAGTGTTGCTTTCTCTCTACTGATGGTTGCAGACAGACCCGACACTTAGAGCATGAGATAGCATCGCGCCCGATTTACATCAAAGCTATTGCTAAGTCTTCTTCGCGAAGGAAAAAAAAAAAAAGCCAGAATCCATTTCAGTTGCTTAATTCTCGGCTGTGGGTACAGCAGAAAGCAGCATTCAAACCAAGGCTAACTGCATCCAGAGAACACCTATAGAGTGATCTGTAGGCACTTATTGCTCAAAATGACCCTCCATTTTACGATCTCCTGTTACCCACAAGGCCCTCTGCCCTACTGCTGGTAGCAGGTGTATTTACAACCTCCCGCACCCTCCTTCCACGTTTTGATCGTGTTACTGCACAAGTCCTAAACCTTCCTGAGATTCTTAAGTGCTAGCAAAGACCTAGTCCGATCCAGGGATAGAAGGTGGTGAACATCCCACATCTGCTTACGTCACAGCAGTGATGCTACTTCACCAGTACTAAGCCTCAAGCGGAGGAAGGATGCAGGACCACTGCACCTTACATGCTTCTCCTCACTTGTGACATCTTCTGAGCTCATGCTAAGTTAACCTGTACGTTCCCGTGCCTCCACTGTCATTGTAACGTTAGCACTAATTTTTCTAGGCCATAAAGGGGGAGTACAAATTCCTCCTTTTCAAAAAAAAAGCAGGTTTTCTTGGTTCATTTCCATAAAGCCCAATGCATTATGCATTATCTCATTCAAAGGTAAATAGTGGATACACACATGGATGAAAGATTAAATCCTGGAAATTCTAAACAATTGGCAGGAGGCATAACCATGGCAAATTGATTCTGTTCCCCCTCTGCAAAAAAGAAATGAAAGAATATTTGTGCATTTTTTAAATTACGTGTAAGATTTAAAGACATTTGGGGGTTGGTTTCTTGGATTTTATTTATTTTTTAATGAAAGTACATAGTGATTATTGGAAAATTCCCTGAGTTCAAATGATTGTTTTAAAACAAAACCTCTGGCAACCTTGCTCGTTGCTTGTCTACAGTATTACAGGCCTAAGTACCTGAATAACAATGCCTGCATCTATCACAGCAATGATGTGCAGGGGCAAACACAGCCACACAGAACTCCATGCTCTGAAAAGAAAAAAAAAATCCTTAAAGAAAATTGTATTGCCCAAAGGAAAAAAGGTTAATTTAAATATGTAGGTGGTCTTGCTTGATTGGTTGGTTTTATGTCAACCCTGACCCTACAGTAACCCCGGTCTTGCTGATCAAAGGGATTAAGCTACATGCTACAGGACTGAGTTTGTAGTCTGTACGACTTGGCCGTATCTCTGTGTATTGCCTCTCACAGAGCTGCAGTTTCTGTCTGAGGGCATCAGCGAGCAGTCTTGCTGTCCTACCCGACCTTCATTTGGACTCGAAGCGCTTTAAGGTGTTGATGTACAGTCTGATCACAGAAGTCTTTGTTTTCTGTCCTGTGTCACAGCCTGGCAGCGAGAAAAGCAGTCAGTGACAGCACTGTCCACAGAGAAGGTAAGGGGCCCTGAGCACACCAGGTACCGTTACTGCTGTACCTGCACAGACTCGATGCCAGGTTGATCAAGCAGACAGCTTCAGCAAATCTCTGCTCCTTCTCTAAGCAGAACTTTTAGTGCACCCAGCGCACAGCACTAAGAGCGGGCAGGATAAAGAAAGCCTCGTTGCTGCTGCCCATATTGGCCAGTACGGTAGCAATTCTGTTCTACGGCCACTGGGGCCACACAAGCTTCTTTTTTCTACCCCTGCTCTCTCCTTCTTACACCTGATTGTACATAAGCATGCGTGTGCATACAGGTGTACATATGAGGTCCTGTTGGCTGGAGGGTGGTGAGGAAGGCGTCAGAACAAGCGTGCAGCATCCACACTCACCTTTACATCCATTACCCTTTGCTAAGGACCACCTTGCTTTCCTGACAGGCAGACGTGTGCTCCCACACAGTGGTCTGGCCATCTGCAGTCTAATTCATCCTGCATCTCACCTGATGAAGTCCCTCTCTTCCCTAAAACAAAGGAGCCTTAAAACAGTGTGGCATTTAGAACAAGTTCTAGGTAACAGACCAGAGGAGCTTATGTTTCCATGGTCATAGAAGATGAGCTTGTTATGTAGGTTAAGACCAAGAAGAATTGTCCCACCCGACCATACATATCCTTTGCTCCTCCATGCTGGTGGTAGCATCTCGATGGCCTAGCAGGAAGCTACATCTCATCTGGCTGAAAAGCAAACATTTTTTACGGAGACATAACCCATTTCCAGACAAATATCAATGCTTATTCTCCCCTGTGGTCTCTCATGCTGTCCCATCTCCCTAGACTGGCACCCACACCCTTCTCTTCTGCACATCACACTTCATTGACACTGCTGCTACTTTCAGCAGCCAGCCATGGCTCTGTATGTCTCCAGACAGCCCATATACTGATTTGGTGGTGTCACCCTCAAAGGAATACTCAGGCCTTGTCCAGACAGGGGAGCAATCCAACACACTCACACCACTATAATGCCACTGCTAATAAAATGTTATCTCTACTGAGGATGGATTCATGGTCTAACTGTACCCCAAAGCCTCTGGAATTGCTTGAAGAGGACATATAGTTCCTCTGTAGCCATTTAACCGCACAGAATACTGGCCAGTTCCATGACCCAGTGCTGCAGGATTTGAGTAACAGTCTATTGCTTCATCCCGCCTCTGTAAAGCAGGCAACGCACACAGCCTCAGCTTTCCCTCGTGCCCAGGTTACCAGTCCATCCTCCGCAGCCCCGAGCTTGGAGCAGGAAGGAGAAGCGCGTCGGCAATAGCATCCCTTCAGAGCAAGGCGGGAAGTGCAGGGTGGAGGAACGGCTGGCACCGCTTGCCACCACAGGCAGACTTGCTCATAGCAAGGCTCAGGACACTGCCTGCTCCTTGAAAGTTTCCTTGTTTACTTATTCTCAGGCCCATCCTCAGCCTCGTGTACGTGCATGTGCATGTGCAGACACACACACACATGTGCACACACACGCACAGTGACCTACTCTTCTCGAGAGACAGGACGGGAAAGACAGGCTGCCGGGGAGACAACCCACAGTTGTTTAACATTTGGGTTTGTTTCTACAGGTGGGTTTTCTGTGGCAGCCAAACATCTCACTACTCAGATTTTAACTTCTGTCCGTTCTTCTTGTCCATGTTGCGCATGGCCATCAGTAGACACAGTTCTGAGTTCAGTGAAGGTTAGAGAAGTAAAGGACCCTTGTTCCTCTGCTTCCTTTTTCAGTCTTACAGTTGCCTTGCTAGGCCTCGTACACCCCTGTCTTTGAACCCCTACCAACATGGAGTTTGAACCTTTCCAGGCCTTTAGTACCCAATTATAACCAGGACATCGGTCACATCCAGCAAACAGAGTGGATCTGTTCCTCACGGTTTTTCCTGTACACCACTGCAGCTCTGTCAGGACTCAGAGCAGTCCCACTAGTATGATGGGTTTCATCTGCCATTCCCAGAGGATTTCATTACTCCCTCAAAATGGTTTTTTCCTACCAAGATTTCACATTGCCAGAGAAGTTCCTCTGTTGCCTGCGAGCATTAGAGCCTCCCTGTCCCACAGCTATTGGATATAAACTGGCAGAGAGGTGGGGTCAGTCTGGTTGTTTTATTGTCGCTGTGTTCAAGAGAATTTTTTTTTCAGTCAGTATTCTTCTCATTGAAAAATGCGTTTTCCATTGTCCTGAAACAATTGTTGAATTCAGTGTGGACTTACCAAATTGCTTTCCCGGAAAAAATGTCAGGATTATATTCACAAAGCTGAGAGGAAGACAGCCACTTTTTATTCACTCATAAAGGATGTGGGAGTCCTGGGTTTAATTTCCTCCTCTGCCTGAGGGAACTTGAACCAGCATCACTTATCTCCCGGGAGAATACCGTAAGATTGTGCTGTGCTGCATATTAAGGTGGGTTGCTCTTACTCCCCGCCGTTGATGTGTCCTGGTCCGCGTAGAAAGTATTTCTGGACCCCTCAGCTGAGACGCTGACATGGAAATGGTTCGGCTGGCTTCCCCAATCTGTGCTAATGAGTATGGGACTGTTAAGGAACATGAAAGCGCTGTCCACTGAGTGCCTCCACCAGGATCCCTCCGCTCTCTCCTGGGAAATCAGAAGGGCAGATACAGCAGCAGAAGAGGGCACTGCACGTCCTGCACAAGCACTGCATCAGGCAGGCCTGTATACCAAAGCTCACAAGGTAAAAAAGTACAGCTCAGTCTGCTAAAGAAAATTACTTGTACAGTCAGCACAAGTTAAAGATAGGAAGACCAAATTAGTTTAAACAGAAAGTCTTCCTGATGTCACACAAGGGCTGTGCTGAGGTCAGCGTCGATATACAACACGAATGCCAAATTCAACGGACCACAACTGGTGTGCCAGGAGCTAAACATAACTGGTGGCTGCTGGCTTGTTCATCACCTCTTGGGAACATCATTTTGATACTGATGATAGGATAGATGGACAGAAAGCAGAAATCCTGACAGCTGTCACGGCCAACTTCAAGACCTACGTTAGCACTGTGACACTATTGGCACTGTCGTTACCTGATCTGATCAGCCCTTCTGGCTGGTTTCTGCCAGGAGACACACAGATGTCATTGCTAGCTCCACCAACTTCAACTCAGTCCTGGAAACCCAGTTGGAAGATGAGATCTGGCGTCCTGATGTCAGCCTTCTCTTAGTTGCTTTGTTGTTTCCTCACATGCTTCTCCTCTTGTTCTCTCTCCATCACTTTCTGTTTATTCAAGCTGGCCTAGACAGGAGGGGTACAGGTTGTGCAACAGAGAGGTGAACTGCAATCAGGGAGACACCTAAAAGCAACGTCTGAAGGAGGCAGACACTGGTACAAATTTCCTAGATCTCAGAGGGGCTAAGGTCATGTGTCGTGCTTGTTTTTTTCCAGCAGTGAGTCTGTGAATAAAAGTCAACACCAGAAAAGGAAGTAGGATTTTTTTGTCTTTGCCGTTCTTTTCTCTCCCCCTGCACGTATGTGTGTCTTCAAGTGAGCAGAGCGGAGTCTAAAAATGAGTAGTAACAACAGATCCAGTCTATCTTGATGCGTGTCTCTCTTTCCCCAAGAACAGCTACTGCTGCTACGAACTTAAATAAAGGGAGGGAAGCATTGCTATAAAAACTGTTGACAGCTAAGGGAAGAGGAATAATGGACGCTTTTAAAACGGAAAGTCTTACTTAATACTTTATTTTTCAAGTGCTTAAACTGTTTTTCCTCCTTTTTGTGTATCTTTAATTAAAGGTTAAAAGACTTCTACCAGTGATTGTTTGCCATGGTAACCAAGTAGGCTGAGGTCTCTGAATTCAAAACCCAAAACCTTTTTAAGTGTTTAATGTTGCACAGTGTCGGGGTCATGTTAGCATCTTCTTGCTGAGCCTACTTCTCCCCCTGAAATGAACAGGGCTGTGCCCTAACGTCCAGGGCACTAGACTGGAGAGGGACAGCCCTCTCACCTCCGCAGTCCCCCTTCGAATCTTACCCCTTCCTCTCACTTCTCCTTTGGGTGCTTGAATGTTTCATTTTGAATTAAATGCAATTTTCATTATGAAACAAAGCTGTGTCTTTGCAGTTTATCAGCGAGGGAAACAAAACCTAACCAAACTCCTCTGTTCCTACTGAGGTGATGCTTTCTTTTTTCCTGCTGAACCACGCTGCCGTTATTCATACCTTGCTGCTATTTTTAAGAGCGGGGCCCAGCTGTATGCTCTTCAGGGGCACCACTGAGCCTTCAGCGGCAGAATACACATCATAGGATTTTCTAGTTAGTTAAGAGAAATGACTGGCAAAGTCATTTTTGCAATGCGTGCTGTCTGTATCAATGCACGTGTGCGTCTTTATTGCATTAGTCACCTCGGCTACTAGAATGACTTGCAATTAAGGTTGCGGTAGTACCTGAAATGTCACATTGCTTGTCTCTGTTCTGAAAGGGACACCGTCTCACCAGATAAGGCAAAGAAAGACATATGAGGGCATGACCAGACTTATCGTTATGACCACGTTAGAATGGCTCAAAATGCTACCACACCTAGTAAAGAAATATTTTTTAGCTGAGGTAGAGTCACTGGCCGTGTGCAAGCTCTCAGCCTGTGGCGCTGCCAGGTGTTTCAGACATGGAAGAAACTAACCTGTTTCACTTTGCATTTGCCATAGACCAGGAGGACATGCCCGTACAGTTCTCACATCCCTCTCCTGTGAGACAGCCATCTCCAGCCACGGTGGCACACATTTCTTAAGTTACTGTAGCATGACACACAGCATCACCTGAATGTAGGCTGCGTTTGAACGAGATGCAAGCAAGGCCATTAGCATAGAAGCACCCACATGGGTGACGTGTTGCATCAGTTTTGCCTGTAGACAGAGGTTGGTTTGAGGTTACGTTTATCTCACGTGAAACGCAGAGCCGGGACCTGCCCCTCTAGCAGGACATGCGCAGGTGGCCCCTGCTCGGGCGCCCCGGGAATTCCACGCCGCCTTCAGACCACATCTTTACGGATCACAGCCCAAGCCACCAATGTTCCCCCTCTCTTTGCCTCTCCCGTGCATCCTCCATTGCTTTCTCACCAGTAGAATAGTCCTGGGTTTTGTTTCCAGGGCCCTTTCCTTCATCCTGCATAGATGAACACTTCCATTTGTTAATGGAAGCGGATAAATCAATGAAATTAGGGAAGAACAGCAGCACCAATAACTGAATGTTGGGATAGCTATACAGTATAGGCAAGCCATCCAACTTTCCCCTCGTGCTCTTCTAAACTAACTAACATAGGTGGCACAAAAACCCAGCCATGTGTTTTTTTGTAAGACTTGCTCACTTAAATCAGCAGCTTCAAACAAAATTAAAGCCAAGTTTCTCCAGAAGAAGAGGCAGTGAACTTATGTTTGCTATTATCCTTTCTTCTTCAAAGTTTTTCTATTTCATAAATTACTCTCACCACAAATGTTTTCTAATCAAATGTAGAGAAAAGAACAACATTACCTGCTTTAACTATCAGTGGGCACACTAATTTGGACAGATGCACATCTGCCAGACCCCAGAAGAGCTTCTTTCTGTGGAGTTATGCCGAAGTTCCCAAGCCAAAGATTTGGACACTTTTTTCTGAAAGAAGAACTTACAGTGACTTATATGCTAGTTCAGGCTGCTGTATTGGTTTTGGACGAGACACAAACCTCTTATAAATGTGTTTTTACAAAAAAGAAAAATTGTCTTGTCAGTTCCCTGAAGGCCTGCTCTGCAGGGCTCTATGGCCTGCTTCTTTTTTTTTAAAAAAAAAAAACCCAATTGTCTATTTGCTACCTTTCCTAAGCCTTTTAATTTGTATGTCATAGTATAATAAAGTTTTCTGTAGTCGCAGAAGTCCTTACTGAATGTCAGTGGTAGTCCACGAAAACACCTGACTAAGTAGGAACCGCCTAACCCTTGGGAGCTATTGACTGCTGCCTCCAAGGGCGTAATTAACAAGTGGCAGAACTTGCCACGTGGGTCGTGTTTTACAAGATCCCACAGTATCGGTATTGATCATGATTAGATTAGATTAGACTAGATTAGATTAGATTAATGGTAAATGCTTATTTAAATTATGAAATTTTCAGGTAAACAGTGAATATCCTGTCATGAACACCACCAAACACATTTTAAACACAAAAATACTTTTAAATTATAGTTAAAAATCACCATATATGCCATACCTTGAGGCATGTGTATATGCCAGACACTGAGCATGCCAGAGAAAGGCCAGATTCCCATATTTAACAGTTTACAAGCTAAAGGCACAAATGAGTGTAACACATTAAGAGGTAATTTTACATTAAAAAGAACAGCTTATGGAAACCTCTGTTCTGTGCATGCCTGCCAGCTAACGGCACACCTATAGAAGATGGCAGCAAATGCAGCTGGGCTGGCACATCACATGTTATTGGCCTGACACTGGTTCTAAGGAGACTTCCATAAACTTCCACAAGGGTGAATGTTATTTTTCAGTCCCTCAATATGTAGGTGGTTTTTTGAATCCTGAAAATTCCATGCATCTGTCAGAAAATTTCTGTTTTATTCAACAAAACCAGAGGAAGCTAAGATGATTTTGCTGTCCAAGCCAGGGTGTCTGTTGTCCTCTTGGTGTGCTAGAGCACCCGAGACATCTGCACACAGCTGCAGACATGACAGAGGACCTCACAGAGACCATGCCTTTGCAAAGTTGCGGCTGAAGGGAATCCTGAAGTATCTCATATATCTCTTCTTGCCTAAGGTTAGGCAGCTGAATCTCACTCATGCTTTTATTTTCATGTGCCACTTGAATTCTTTAATGCCTTCTGACCCTTTTTTTCTCCTCTGCTGTCTTACTCTTGCTTCCTCAGTAACAAATCTAACTGGAGGAGAGAAAAAAAGAAGAAAAGAAAGAAAGAAAAAATATCAAAACCTGAAACTTTCATAATTTTTAAAAGTCCAAACCAAAGGAATCAGAACTGTAAAAAACTTTACGACAAAACATTTTCCTTCGTTTAAAGTGACTTGCAGTTTTGTCTGATCCACTTTACCTGCTAATGCCTGGGAAACCCTCCACCTCACCTGTGAATGCTCTTTTCCCAGCTATAAATAACTGGCAGATTGATTCAAAAGCTTTGTCACACCACAAGCGATCAGATGACGGAAACGGTGCAGTGAAGCTTCTCACAACGTCTGCCCAGATTAGAGCTTCCCGCATGGTCTGGAAGACAGGCTAAAGGGCCATGAATGGTGATCCTGTTGTTGACCTCCTGAACGGCCTTGGTTGCCCCACTTCATCTTGACTGGGATAGCAGGAAAGAGTAACGAACGTGCAGTGTCATGAAGATTCATGTCAAGTACTGTAACTGCAAGTCCTCCTAGCCGCCTGCAAGAATTATTTCAAAAGCTCAGCTGAGAGAAGAGCTGGTTTTACTGGCAAATGAGCATAGAAAATGAGAATAGAAATTGCCCTTCTAGCAGGAAAGACAGCAGATCTTCAGACTGTGAAGTCTGTGGGTGTTTGTGTGTGTATGTGTGGAGCAGGGGAAGAAGCAATCATTTACTGCTTTCCAAAAAGCAGCAGATGGATCTAACTCCCTTGATATTGGAAATCCTTGGTCCTGGAGTTGCTGATTTGACTCAGCTCTCTTTTCAGCCAAGGCTCAATGAGATGTTATGGCCACAGCCAGAACTACCCCTGGATGTAGCTCTGGAGCAGTGGGGCTCTGTGGCAGAGGATCTGGGGCTCACCACCGGCCAGGGCCTGTGTGCCTCTTCCTAGGAAGGCTCCAAGAGGAGTTACCATACTGCCTTGAGAAGTCAGACCATGGAAAAAAGAAAGAATCTGGGCTTCCACCAGCCTTTCAAACCCAGGCTCATCCTGAAACACGACAGGCTCCAGAAAGCAGATGTATGCAGTTCGTTCAGGTATGGAAAGCTGCATTATGAAACTTCTGGTGCTGCTTTCATATTAAAACGCCTTTAATTTTTCTTCTTCCTCACAGGTTTTATCTTCTGGGCACAAGGTACTGCCAAGTCTCAGGTGCTCTGCCATTAGGGTTGCCTAGCTTTGATGGCAACACCATCGCCCTGATAAACCTGACATTGAGGGCCCTCCTCTGCCCTCCAGGCAAACAGGTAACAGCCCATTGCTGCACAGCTGGCAACTGAAATGTGATGGGAGAGCCTGACAAAGAAAGGCTCTGTGGCTCTGGTGCAGATCACAGACCAACCATCAAGGGCAACGTGGTGACCTCACCAGCTCTGAAGTTCTTGGCAGGTGGGAAATAGCAGGGAGTTTTGCATTCGTCTTTGTGACCATCACCTTCCTCACGCAACCCTCCTGTTGTTTTGCCCAGCTCTCACAGACACATGGATCCAGGCACAGCAGAACAGGCAGCTATATTTCTTCCTCAGCACTGAAATTTCCAGTCAGTGTGGCCTGTTGGGTCAGCAGCAATTCCACCAGTGCCCTCTCCTGCTATGTGCAGCCTGGGATAAAGCAGGGGAAACCCAGACTCAGCTGTGCCATGATCTCTACGACTGCAGCCAGCCACGGACTGCTGCTACTGCTCAGGAGCAAGGAAAAATGGCACAGTCACTCATCATCAGCATCTTTGTGGCGCAGCCCGTAATCCTCCACACATGTTCTACCAGGCAAATTATCAAAGTAGAGCTGTGAGTGCCAGCAAAGACTCTCCAGTATCCTTGGGTGATAATGTTCTGTTGTTTTCACAGGCTTTACTTGAGCCAAGTTTACAAAAGCAGGCAGCGAGCAGTCCAAAAGTGAGCACAAGAGAAGCACATAAATCAGAGGGTACAGACGGATTCTCTCTCACCCAACGCTGCTGCAACAAGCAGACAACAGCGAAGGCAGTGTACCTTCACTCCTGCTATTCCCCAAGAAGCGTCTCCGCTCCCATACCCCCAACACACTTTTTTTCCCTGGCAGCAGTAGGACCTTCTTTCTCTTCCAGCCTCTTGATGCCGACTGTGTCCTGCCACCAAAAGGCTGGGACCTAGCCCCACCACTGAGACCTGCTCAGACCAGGGTGAGGCATCCAAGGGCCAACTCTGCAAGTTCATTCTGGGGCAATTGAAGAGGTTATATTAATGCAGGCAGCTGCACGCTGTCCATGGGACCCCTCCCCTGACAGTTACCAACTCTGTCACGCCGATGGCAGAAAAGGAGGATGTGCCTGGTCTTTGCTGCAGCCGCTCACAGCCAAGGTGCTAATCTATGCTGGACAGAAAGCACCAGCTGCATCTATCTCCCTTGTGGCCGCAGAGGTGATACCCTTCAGCAACGCATCGAGGCATGTCCTCTTAGAAATCATCCCAGGGTGACTTGGCAGGGCTTTATGAGCTAGAGCCCTTGGAGCAAGCCTGAGCAACCCCACCACAGGCTGGCTGGTCATGAGAGGGCCACCAGCAGAACTGCCACAGCCTTCCTGCCGTGGCGGTGTTGTGAAAAGAGGGATTATCACCGTACCATTGTAAACTCCTTGTGGCAGGGCGCATCTTTCATCCGTCTGACAGCACCGAGCATGACAGGGGAAAGCAGGGGGGACAGTGCCTAGCTGACCCCTTCTGGCACTCCCCAAACACAAATATTTATTAATAATAACAACACAATAAGAAGAGCCCAAAAAGAGCAGACCCTGCGAAACAGTGCAACAGTTACCTGCCAACTGAACCCGAGCAGCGGCAACAATAAACACAGCACAAGTAGAAATTATCAAAGACAAGTTGGGAGGAAACCACAAGAAATGGCAGTTGAGCCTTATTAGTGCTATAAATCATAGAACTGGTTTCAGTTCCTGCAGCTCCTCACAAGCCGTATGACGCTGTCTCTCGCACGGCAAGCAATAGGGGTCTGCACAGCCTGGAGGCACAAAACAAAGCAGGTGGGGAAAAGCACCGCTTTTTACCAAAGTAATTCTTAATTTAATTGTAAATCAAAGTTGGGGAAATTCTGTTGCTGTCTGTGAGAGATGAAGAGCAGAGCGAGAGCTGTGTAAGGCGGGAGAAACGTGGACTTTCTGGGGTTTGGAAACTTCTTTAAATGCGTGTTCCAGGCAGACATTCTCACAAGGCTATCTGCTCGTTTGTTTGTTTATTTGAAGATTTACCACCTCTGCGCTCTGCATTTGCCTGGTTGTCCTTAAGCCTGTTGTACATCTTGAGGTTTCTTTTCTCCAGGAGTGATTTTGACAATAGGAGCTACAACGTTTGATTCCTCCTCTGACTCTCCTCTGAAGTGAAGGGGCAGAGGGAAGGGTTAGTCCACCTCATCTCTAATTTTAAGTGTGTTTGAAGCTTCTTGAAGCACACAATCATTTTTTACCTGGGACTCTCCCTCCCATCCACAGCCACTGATGTGCGTCACTGACTACCCTTCTTTTTCTGCATAGAAAATTCATTCTATACTGAATTCTCTCAGCAGGACTTTAGACTCACCGATAACCACTGTTATCTAACTTGTTCAGGGAAGCAATGAACCTAAGAATCAATAGTAATCATTACTTATTATTTAAGAGCCAGCAATGTGCTCAACATGGTAAGAGACCAAAGATGGATACAGCCAAGGCCCCAAGACAGATGCTTTTGCCCTAGAAAATCCTGCCACTAGAGAAAATTCTGGCTCCCAGGAGTAGCTCCAGAGACTTTAAAAGGATTCCCCAACCCAGAGAGAAATCCCAAGCATTAAATTGTGTTTTTAAAGCACATCTAAACAACAGCACCATGGTTATTACATGATGCCCCATGCACTACTGCATCACAAGGAATACCTGGTAAAGACATAACCCCGGCAGGTAGCACAGCCTGGAACAGCAAAGCAAATGACAAAGCCTCAGACCAGAGTGCTCTGAGAAGTTCAAAGGACGAACAAGTGAAATTCTGTGTCTTACTGGATTTGCTTTAAGTTTGAATTATCGATTATCTTCTCCTGGCCAGTGAGAAGACAAGAGTCACACAAGCCCAATTGCTTTTGTTCTCAGAAACCAATCCTTAACCATCTCACATGAAAGACAGTACAAGCTTTCACATCCTCAGGCTAAGGCTAGATGAAGGGATCATGTCTGGGACTGCACATTAGAAGAGGAAGCACCACCAGGATGGTGAAGTCTGATTACAAGGCACCCATGCAGGCACTGCAGTACACTCTAGCGTGCTTGTGCCCTCTGCATGTCTGAAATGTCTAATAAATGAGGCATCACTGGTGGAAAAAATTGTAAACACAAGGCAGTATTTTTCTCCTGTTTTGTATTATTTCCCTGCAGCAGCACCGAGCATTTGGGGCAGATTCTCTCAATCAACTAAGATGTATTTTGCAATAGCACAAGCTCAGAGGAGAATGCCATGATGGCTTCAACCTACCACACAACTCCCATTTGGTCCTTGGTGCAGCCACTTTAGTTAGAGACATCTTAAAAAGGCTAAAGTAACCCACTTTTCCAGTCAGACGGGGAAACCGTGGGTTCTGCGCTGCCAGCAGCTACCCAGAGGGAAAGGCACGGCCCAGATGGACCACTTCCAGACCACAGGTACTGCGCACAGCTGGGGTAGAAGCTGAAGGCAGGTTGTTCACGCTTTTGAGTGTTAAACGACCAGCAGCAAATGGTTCATGTAGAGCCACTTCTCTGCGCTAAGCTGCAGGAGTAGGCTTGTGTGAGGCTAGGCAGAGAAAGATCTGCGCCCTGGCCCTGGCTGGAGACAGCAGCTGACACTATGGTTTGGTGATCACCGACTAAGCCACCCCCTGCCAGACGAAGTTGTCCCAGCCTCCCCTGCCTCCTGCCACTAGTTCTCACCCTGAGGTCATCTTTGTCTTTGGCTTCACGAGAAATGATCCCTCACACACGTTTTTTTTTTTCCTGGTTAATTTTAATCCAGACTAATTCCTTCATTCGGGTCACTGTGTGGCCTCATATGATCTTGCACCCAGCAAGTGAGCGAGCACCGGGAAGCAGGACCAGGCAGCCAGCAGGAGAGCTGTCTTCTGCGTACTACAGCAACTACTTATTCCCACTGTGGCTTTTGGGGTTTGTTTGGGTTTTTCAAAGGGGAACTCTCAATTATGGAGCAAAACATTCAAGCTTTGGCTCTCTGCTTATGGCTCCAACAAGTTCACAATGATCTTGTGCTCCTGAGTAAGAAAAACTCCTGTGAGCTTTTCTCAGACATGGACCGACCGCAGACTCTGCTAGTGTGCTTCTGTGTTACAGGCAACCTCATAAAACTTTTAGGGCATACTGTATGAACTCCAGAGTCTTGCTGTGCACACACCCTGTGCTACTCTGGTGCCTTGCCAACTTCCTGGCTGTAAAGATAATCTGTCCCATTGTCTGAAGTCCAAGATGGCCTGGACTTCTTGCAGTTGTGCTGTAGGACAGCCTATAGCAGTATATCAGGTACTGAAACATTTTGTGTGCAGCTGCTGTTGCTGTCAACTGGCAAAACAAAGAGTAATAGGACACTTGGCTTTGTTCTGACTCAGTCTGGTTGATCTTTTGGGTGTGCAACCACTGCTTTCAGTAGCAGTACCTATATATGCCTGCTTGAAATGACTGTGAAGCTCGGGCTTGATCAATCACTATCTCACTCAGGGAACAGGGCTTTGTGCAGTTTCTGAAAATAAGCACATCACACCAAGAGTTACCCAAAAGCACATCACTTCCTTCTGATAACAAGATCACGAAGCCCCCAAATTTATCTGCTTCCTCCAACACCATCTTCTGAGCCCTCCAGTACCAAGCTGGGAGCCTGGAGGCAGGGCTGTGCCAGGCCAGCTGCCAGCCTGCAAGGACATTCCAGCAGAGTGAGCATTCGGAAGTCGTACATGGTTTTGCTGGGGCCACACCACTTGCCAGGTTTCTGATGGGGTGGGTGGTTGGTATGTCACCTCATCACACAACTATTTTATCTTCTGCCAAGAGTTGCATGGCTTGTCTGAGGATGAGTCAGACCACAGGAAGTGAGGAAAGGCATACGCGGGTGAAAGAAGAGGGGTTTGACCCTCTCAGGTAGGGTGGCTGCTGGAAAGGAAAGATTGAGATGTAATATCCAGTAGCCGTGGACCAAGCAGACATTTGATCCATAATCCCTGCATCCCCTCCGTTCTCCAGGCAGTGCAATGAAAGTATCCATTGCACTAAGGATTTTTTAAACAATTAATCTGTAGGAGTCTTCAGGAACTCACTTCAAACTCTCAAGCCTTTTTCCTCAATCTCATCAGCACTGAAAAAAAAGAGAGAGAAGAACAGGATGTTTTCTTTAACAGAGCACAGATACACAAACTAAGTGATGGGTCTGAGATGCTGGGTTTATAGCAGTGATGCCAGCTAGGGCTTTGGCGTATCACTGACACATCCAGGACTCCATTTCCCAACTCATAGCGAGCGGTGTTTGTCTAACGATGTGAAATCCCAAGGCAGAGACAATTTGCATATGACACCAGTCATCTTGCCACATCTGAACAAAACTGATTCCAAAATCAGGCTGAGATACTGGAAACAGAAATGGCCTCGATGCATGATGGTGAGCGTGGTGTGTTTTGTCTTGATAATGCTTCTGTCTCTGCTAGCTGCCTTCTCTGTCCATAGCCTTTGCCTTCTGCCAGAAGTTTCTTTCACCCAGGCTGTCCCCTGCTCCCCTCTGTGCCGTAATGAAGCAGTTTCCTACTTAAAATCAACTCCCAGACCCCGTTTCTGCTGTCCTGGCTCCCTCCATCACTGAATTCCCTTCTAAAGTGTAACCAGGCTCCAGATTTTGATAAATCTTTGTTACAGGGAACAACATCTTATTAGACCTTCCAAACAGCATTATCTTCCCACCCCTCTCATTACTTAGAGCTATTGTGAAGACAATAGATGATCAGATGTGCCCAAGGAAACAGCTGGGGTAGCGCAGGGATAGAAAAGCTAACTTAGAAGAAAAGGCACCGAGAGAAAAACAGTGAACCGCACTTTCAAGTTTTGCCAGCATAGCAAAGAGTGTGGGAACAAATTACAACCGTCAGTGAGATACCTCTGGCAATGAAAGCCCCAGTTTCTTCGGGAAACTGGTGTTAAGTTATACTGGCAAAAGCTGTATCTCCAGTAGGAGTTTGTCAGAAAACCCTTCCCAGGGTAGGCAGAGCCAGCAATATTAAAAGGCAATAATATAGCCCAGCTGTAGGAAGCCTCTTTTCATGGGGAGAAATATTTTCCTGTGACAAGTCTCAAGCAGTTAAGCTCCAGAGAGCGTCACAGTACAGGCAGAAGCTTTGTACATTTTCTATATGAATATGTATTTAATTATGGCTCCAATGCAGAACGCATTAACATAAATAAAGAGGAGAAATAGAAAGCAGGAAAAGAGGGAGGGGAAAGGTCTGATTTTCACCTGCCTCCGTTAGCAGCAGCCCTGACTCCTCATCATTCTGGGAAGGACACAGAGCTGTACTTGGACAATACAGCTTACCTGCCTGTTCCTGGCAGCTGAGATCAGCCTCAGCCCTGTTGGTCTTGCTTAGGGATAAGTACATGTAGAACCATGGTCACATAACCAGGAACCAGCATGATAAGGAGACATATTGAGAAGCAAGGGAAGAAGAGGGTGGTTGTTGGGGGTTTTTTTTGAGGCCATCTGCAGATCCTCAGGCCCTGAGAAGAAGAAGTTAGCCACAGGAAACCCTCTGTCCCCACATTTTCCAGAGCATTTACATGGGGGGAGGCATCCCTTCAGGCCAGCAGAGCTTTCTTCTGACTGCAGGCACCTGCCACAGTTTCAGTGTCTGAGGACGATGTTGGTTTCTCTCTCCCACCCCAGCCCTTAAGCACTGTGAATCAGGTACAGCCCCAACACAAGACCTTCCCCTACCTGCTGCCTTCCAGGGACCTGCCCTTACAGGGTAGCTTCCCGCTGCTCGATTAACCCTCCACCTCTTTCGCTACCCATTGGCAAGGGGAGACAGCACACATCTCCATGTCTCAGCTCTCCTGAGCTCCCCTGCCTGCCACATGGTCCTTTCCACAATGAGAGTGCTTTACCTTGCCAAACGATGGGCAAAAGGACAGATGAACAGGAATGGTGGGGCAGGAGAAGGAAAGCTTTGCCTGAAGACCAAGGGAGAAAGCTCCCCCTTCCTCTGCCCCTCAGTCCTCCAGGACTCCCCTCTCACATCTGCGTGAACATCCAGCTCCCCTGCCTGGTACATGGTGATGATTTGTAGCCCATCAGCTTTCTGAAGTAAATAAATCTTGTCCTTTGCAGGGGACAACAGAGGGTTCCTTCTACTGAGACTCTGCCCTGACTGCTTTGGACCAGAGATAAAGAGCTCACGTTTCTTTTTTATTTTTTTAGAGCAGGAGCCTTTGCCAGAGGCCAAATATTCTTGTTTCTGTACCAACACTCTCATGTGCCCATCTTCACCTGGAGTTCACAGCAACATCCTCAAGGATATGATAAACTTCCAAAATGTGCGATACTGTTTGATCTTTCATTCCTATGCTTCGAAAATGCACTCTGAGGGAAATATGAATCTGAACCATTCGCAGAAATCCCTCCCCTTTGTTTGCACTAAAGGTGTTTTGCAGTCCCGCCCCAGCATTGCTAGCAGCAGTTGAATTCCACCTCAATGCTAAAAGGCTGAGCAGAAACCAGCTGTGCCCGGTTTGTTTCTAGTAAGCACCCTCGCATGAAACTCTGCTCAAAGCAGCCCAGACCCGAGCAACTCTTTCAATGCACGTGGCTGCCTGGCATCCTTTCTGCTGTAAAGGTCTGCTGTTGCCACTGAAGTTGACAGGGTTAATACTAAAAGGACTTTTTTTTCTTTGGAAAAAAAAAATATACTGTAGATGGGGTAGAAAGTTTTAGCCTCTTGTGGTCAAGGCTGGCTGATCCTGGTACCTACATTCAGGGCTGCCTCAACATGTGCAGAGTTGTTTAATTATTGACAAAGAAGAAAGTCCTCCAACTAGGTTGTGCTTCATTTTAAGAAGCAAAAACAACTCTATACAAACTGGCAGCTCTTGAAAGTTTTGCTTCTTTGTATTTTTAACGCCAGTGCACATAAAGAAAATACAAGGCCCAGCCTGAATAGCAGCAATGAGTGCTTAATATTCTCTTTGCATAAACCTAACAAATCAGTGCATGATTTAAAAATGTCACTGCACATCTGTGTGTCTGGTGTGTGCTGCTGCAAAGCAGGGCGGGAGGAGGGGGAACGTCAGGAAGAAAAGCAGTAGAGATCCTGCAAGCTATTTACCTCTCTGCTGAGTAATTTCCCTGGCACTTGCTGCAAAGCAGGGACGCGTGGTGAGCTCCTGCATGGCCAGGAGGGTGTCTCTGCGGGAAGGCTCCTGCTGTAGTGCTTGGCCACCAAGAGATCACTGCCACCAGGGCCCGGTAGGGGCTGCCCGTAACTCCTGCTGCTTCGCATGCAGGTAATACCTGTGACATCTTGCCTTTCTCTGGGTTTGCAACAGTAATGGCTAAGGTTGCAATGAAGGGTGCTCAAAATGAATCTTTTAATTCTTATTTTGGTGGCTAAAGAGAAGCTCCAGGGTTTTTTACAGCAGATCTACTGCACTTATCGCTTTAATGAGGAAGCATGGGGCCTGCTCCCGCCATACATTCCCAGATGACTGTTCATAGCCCATTAAGCAGCACTTCCACAGATCGCAACTGACTTCGGATGAGAACAGACAGAGGCAGACGCAGCTTCACACACCAAGTCACCCACAGCCCTCTGGGAGGGCAGTTGTTTTCGTGGTGAGGCCCTCTGGGGCTTCCCCGGCTGCTCCCCTTAGCAACCTGACGTACTTCACTCGTGTCCCAGGCAGTGAGCAAATACTCAGTGGGTTGTACAGAAAGTCCCAGAACCATCTCATGATGATAGGCCACCATGTACCTTTCAAAATGTGCGCAGAGAAGCGTTCTGGAGAAACTGGTACTGCTTGTGCCGTCCAGCTCTAGAGATAAATAGAGCACAAGTCTCCATGGCCGCCAGTCTGGCACCTTTCATGGGTAATAAAATACACTCAACGCTTTTCAAGCTTTTCTACAAATAAGCAGAACTGTTTGTCGCTATGTTGAAGGAATTAGGTGTTTTAGACACTGCTGGAATGATTAAATAGAGGCCTTTCTTTCAGAAGGGCATGAAATTTAGCAGAAAAACAGCATTTGTGAGTTTTCCGCTGGGCAGGCAGACTAACCAGGACAAACTGGCAGGAAGAGAGGCAGGCTCTCCGAGGGGGTGGATTTCCCCAAGCGGCACAGGAGCACAAAGCCCGCTGACCTGGAGCATAGCGGCTGCTCCTGAGCCTGCCCATGTTGCTGTATGGGATGAAGGGGATGGAGAACACACGTTACTGTGGGGCAGTCAGCCTCTGGGACATGTAGAAGGCTTGTTGCAACTCCCATGGTGGTATGCAAGAAGGGAGAGGGCAAACCTGGGAAAAAATGTTAAATTCTCAGTGGGTGGGGGGTTGGGGGTGGTGCGACATGAAGGAGAAGGTGCTTCAGGAGCCGCCAGAGAATGGACTGAACGAGCAGTGCCGAGGAAATAGATCTGTGAGTTGCCTGCGCAGAAACAATCACTGAAGTGTGCAGCAGGATAAAGCTACCTGGGAACAAAGTGAGGAGCGAAGAGAAGGACTTAGGCAGTGTCCTAAGGAAAGATGATAGTGGGGAGGAGAAAAACGCTGAAAGAAGACAATACAAGAATACCTAGAGAGGTAGGATGAAAACCAGGAGCACGAAAAGCTCCGGAGCACCTCGGAAAGAAAGCTTTTCAATAAAGGAGGAATGATCCATATCAAAGGCAGCAACAGACTGGGAAGGAGGCTCCGGTGAGTGTGCCAGGAATAACAACTGTGCCTCAGCTCATGTTGTGTTCCCTCTCTCCCTGCAGCACCATCCCCTTCTTTACATTTCATCTGTAAACTCTTCAGGGCAGGGACCTGGCACTCCCCCCTGCCTCACAATTCAAGCAATCATTTGCCATTCATTCCAAAGAATATTAATTGGATGAATGTACATGTGCGCTTTTAAACAAAGGGGGTGATATATCCCTGAAACCACACTGCCATTGATTTGCTCACAGTACTGCCACCCCAAAAGCTCAAAACCCTGCACCAGGTCCCTGCCCCCTTCCTGTCTCTGGAAATTGGGAGGCTGTATCAGAAAATAGAAGAATAAATCATGGGAGAAAAGAGGGAATTGTTTAGACTGCTGCTTTTTCAGTTGCCCAGGATCACCCCCAACATAGATGCAACAATCTTAGTGTGAACATTCAAAGTTCAATGCACACAAAATGCACTTGTAATTCTGCAGACCCTGGCTACCCTCTCTTAACTCACTTGAGCTCTCCTGCTGCCACAGAAAGCCCCCTTTCCATGCTGGCTGACTGTCTCCAGCACCTACCATGCACCTCAGCTTGCAATGGCAACTTGGAAGATCCCAGTTCTTCCAGCCCCTGTCTATGCAGCAAGAGCTGTGCTCAGCCCAGAGACTCTTTAAATATATTCCTAAATATTTATACTGTAGTTAGTAGTGATCCAGGAAGGAATTTAAGTGTTTCTTTGTGTGTCTCTAGCTCCAGTGGCACTTAAAGCATGTACATAAGAGCTTTGCTAAACGGGAGCAGGCCTTAATGCACACTTAATTACTTTGCAGTCTGGACCCAAATGTTTGCCTATATTGCAGTGATGAAGCTCTGTCTCTTGATTTCCTGTCTGCAGTACAGGGATAAAAAGAACAGATGATGATGTGAGATGGAGACTCCATTGGCCTGACCTTGGGATTGCTGAATAACTCATGACTGGCAAAATCCTGGATTGATTTCAGTTGGATTTTATGAGGCATGGAGCTGGAAAGACTGATTTTTTCCCTCTTCATTACATGGCAATGACTAGCCTAGCCATGGATCCTCATCCCACATTCAGTATTTCCCATGTCTGCTGAATGCCAAGTACTTTCTTCTGTTCCTAGTGCCCTGGTTTTTAACCTTTTTTAATTTTAATTTGTAGACCCTGCATGTTTTCTAAGGTAGAAGTGCCCCCCTGTAGAAATTCAGTATCCATGGGAATATCTACACAGGACAGAATTTATGACAATGCTGAACCTAGTTTTCCTTGCTGCTTTCCACACATCCTCACAGGTTTATGGAGAGCAGCCTGCCGAGCGCTGCCTCTGGCTCCTACAAAGGCTTTTGTCTGCTCCCAGTTTCAAGTGCCACCAATGACCACTGGCACATGAAAAGCAATGTTTGGATTTGGACTGGGACAAAGTCCTTGTAAACCAAAACTGCTTATCATTTTGCCTCCCCTGTTCAAGTGAACCTATTCCCTGCTCTCAGTAAACTCAAATCTTAACTGTACAGATTCTCTGCAACATTGCCTTGATAGCCGTTTAGTATGGTAGACTAGGAAGTCATTAATAGCGAGCAACAAAGAGGAAAGAAGATTACTGCCTTTTAATCTTTCACTTATTCTGCGGGTAGCTAATAATTATGTAGACATTACGGCCAGTTACTATATACTTGCTAAGTTTCACAAAGCCCTGTTTCTGTAGTTGTCTTTGACAACAGTAAAGGAAACTATGTATCTAATAGAAAGAAGCAGTTTTTGAGGGTATAGTCACAGAAATCCTAGACCAGATAGTAAAAGTTTTTAGGCACCTGCTGCTCACGAAAACCAATGAAAATTAGACACTGCTAATACCCTTCCAAATCTGGATCCTCATGACTACAGCACTTGCTGTCAAGTGTTACGATGGTAGAAACCTGAGATGAAATTAAAGCCTATGTCTACTCACAAGGGGCACAAGCTGTTTCTCTGTAGTTGGTTTTACTTTTATTTTTAAACCAGAACTGCAGGACAAGCCTTTTCTTCCCATTGCCGCAGTGTTCATAGAAGTCATGTTTTCAGCACTGATAACAGTTTTAAGAAAAAAAAAAAGTGTGGCAAACCACTTGTGACTCCTTTGCTTAGTACCAAAAGCCACGGAATAAAACGTGTAACATCTGCGTCCTCAGCTGCCATTTCGGGGAGCAGACCTCTCCTTTCACCAGCCAGCAAGAGAGGCCACGAGAGCTGGAGAGCAGCTACGGACCGGAGGCGAGAGCTGGGTGCTGGGCCTCAGCAGCCCAGGCTATTTCTGGCTTTGCTACCGCCTGGGTGAGCACGAGCGAGCTGCTCGTAGTGGCGAGGCCGAAAGTCTTTGCTGGCACGAACCTCCTGCTTTAGATTCTGCGAGGGGTTTGCTGTGGCCTCGCAGAGGGTTTGCAAGGCAGGTGGTGCCTGAGCCTCCTCTGCTCTCTGCGGGCTTAGCTGGAGCAGCCTGGGCACGCAGGTCAGTTCAGAAGAGCTCGAACCTGCTGGTCTTCCAGGTAAGCCACAACATCTGCCCCTTTTCCTTGGGTTTGGGCAAGGGAGGGAAAATACAACAGTGGTGATTGGCAGGAGGCAGGCTGCCGCTGGGTGAGAGCTTTATGTCATTGTCTCCTTTAATTTCCCCATCACTAGCTATGTCAGTGAGTTTAAATATGAGCAATGGTGTTGCTCAGTATTGTCAAGGGCACGCAGAGCCCCGGCCCGGTATCTAAATGAAATTCACTGAAAAATGACTAAACAGGATTAGCACAACCTGAGTGCAGATACAACACACACACATGCTCATGAATCATCCTACACCCATGTGCAGAGGCGCAACAGCCCTCATCAGAGGCAGCACAAGAAACTGGTGTTGGCATAACGGCATCAAGCCCTTCCGTCAGGAGCAGTCGGAGAAGATCTCATCCAGGGCCGGGCATCGACTGTAGCCCCCTGCGAAGGCCGGGCTTAATACAGCCAGGACAAACGCAGCCCTGTAAGCGTGCTCCCACCCAGGCAGCCACCTCCAGACAACTGAGCAACCCGGGGTGCCTGGCAGGGCTGCCGTGGTGCCGGGGTCTGTCCCTCCACCCACTCGCCCCTGCCGCAGCCCCTGTGCTGGGGCTGGCTGCAAACAGTCCCGTGGCTCCTCCGCCTCAAAGCCATCACACGCATGTGGGTGGAAACCCTCTCCGTGGGAACACCTGGAAGCTGATGGGGGAGGATGGAAACCTTCACAAGCTCAGTGTCCTGCTACAGGCAGCTGCCCGCGGTGTGGTCCCCTCAGGCTGCAGGCAGGGAGCTGGCATTCCAGGCAGAGCAGTTTGCGCTGGAGCAAGGCCTCCTCGGGGGAGGGCCCCGAATTCTGCCATTTGTTTCCCTTTTCGATCTGACAGGGCAGAGACAGATTTTATTGAGCTGCTGAGCAACTCGTCAGGCCTGTCTACTCACCGAGGCTTTTCTGAGAGCGTGGGTTGAGAGGTTTATTGGATCAGGGGATAATTTAGTATCCATTTTTCACAGCATGTCCATTCATATTAACTCACCCCCACAGTCTGTTTCCCCTTCTGCCATCCCCAGGTACTGGAGGGATAGGAATAGAGGGAGCGCCTTGTCTCCAGCTGATCACTTGTGGTGGGACCCCTGGGTCCGCAGGAGCGCAGTGCTCATGGGGCATGGGCAGGAGCATGGGGCTGGATCACCTTACTGGCACCACTGTTCCCTTTCTTCAGGGTGGGAAGAAAGGGGCACAGATGAGATCTGTCAGCCCAACCCCCAAATGCCACTTTGCTACCATGCACCAGCTCCTCCCAGAAGACACAAGAGGATGTTTCTAGAAGATGCATTAGCTGTAAGAGAACCTGTGCCTCCTGGACAAAGCTGTCTGCCCCATGAGCCAGGAAGCACAAGAACATGCCTCTCCTCCCACCTGGCTGCTGAGGACAACTCACAGGGAGGCAGACAGGTCCCTGGCATAGCTGCTCTGACTTCAACATTCGGTGCACCAGGTTTCTTCTGCATGCAACCTTTCACCGCTATGTACCCGCTGCTTTAGTCAATGGTACAAGTTCTCCTGAGGGGTCATCTGAAGCAGCACCCTATTGCATCAGTTCACCTCAGGCCGGGACTGGAAGTCCAGTTCTTTGAATGTGATGAGCTGGTTGCCTTTCGGAGGGTCCCCCATAGCTACCTTTGATCCGAAGCTCACCTAGAGTTGTCACTTCGAGACAACATCAAGGACAACAAGAGCTTCTACCACTCCATTAGCAATAAAGGCTAAACAGAGAAAATGTAGGCTCATCACTAAGTAGGGAAAGTGATTTAGTGACACAGGGCACAGATGAGGCTAAGGTACTCAATGCCTTCTCTATCTTAGTCTTCATCAACAAGGTCTCCCAGGCCTTTGGGCTCAGAGGAGAAATAGCAGCAAATAGATAGGCATTGACTCAGGGATGTCTGAGAGGTCTTGGTCTCTTCAAGTCCATGAGACCCTACAGTTGCATCCACGAGTGTGCCAAGATAGCTGGCCCATGTCCTTGCAAGGCCACTCTAACATCTTCAAAAGACTGTGGAGGTCCAGAGATTCCCCTGACAACTAAAGAAAGGTAAATGTGAGGCCTGTCCATACCTATACGAAGGTCATCAAGGAAAGAGAACTGGGAACTTCTCTGGTGTGCATGGCAGGAAAACAAGAGACAACAGGCATAAGTTGAAACAGGAGAGATTCAGACTAGACGCAAGGAAAAGAAACTTCCCCGTGAGGAGACTCTAGCAGTGGAGCAGGCAGCCCAGGAGGCTGCGCAGGCTCCACCCTGGGAGGTTTCAAGCCCGACCAGACACAGCCTTGAGAAGCCTGGTCTGGCCTGGGGCTGACCTTGCTCTGAGCCTCCCAGGGTCCTGTCCAGCCTGAATTACGCTGTGATCCCATGCTGAGTTGAATTGGACAGCAACAGTAGGAAATTAAAAATACTGAAATATAATCCTACTGTTGACACAAACAGCCCCAATTCTCCAGACTGCTTTCATTCTCAGTCTGCTCTGGCTTGTGCAGGAAGTCAGACTAACTCTCAGCCAGGGCAGCAGTACACATCTGTCCTCACTACTCCTTTGCCAGCCTGAAGGTTGAGGCTGCTGCTGCTAAGAGTTGAGTCAGATGTGTACGAAGGAACTGCAGAGGCTGCCTGCTTCTGTGAGGAACTGGTTGCCATCACCTCCACTCTTTTTCCCAACTCCCCTTCTCTCCCTTCCCTCTCCCATTGCTCCTTCAGTAAAATCCAAACAAGAAAGCAAGCCCTCAGGACTCATCTTACAGGCTCTCTGTCCCACCTCTCCATCCCCCTCCACTCCCTAAACCTATAGGGACTCCTACCAGTCCACAGTCCCTCTCCTGGAGGGTAACGGCTGTGCCCTTCAGCAACCACAAGCTGAGCAGTCTAACAATATCAAAGCTCCTTTCACCCTCCTTTCCTTGCTGCAGCTGAGGCTAAGCGCAGCCCAGCAAGCCTTCAGGAAGAGGAACCTCATCACGTGCAGCCCTGGCCAGAGAGACAATTTTGAGGGAAGGCTAGAGCAAACTCATGTTTAAAAAAGATGCTTGAACTCCCCTCCTAAGCGGTCGTGGAAGCTATTTTCATCTTCAGCTGCTGCAGATTTGTTCCTAGGATGGTGGCTGCACCGAGTGGCTGACACAGACCTGAGAATCAATCAAAAGTAATTGAAACAGAAGAGGCTCAGCAATCAACCTATTAGGTTGCTGGAGCCAGAAAAATGCCTCTATGAGGAGTCAGAGAAAGGGGAACCGACTTTCCTTCTGAAAACTTAATGTGAGGAAGAAGCGCCGTCTTTTCTTACAAGAAGAATGAAAATCTGTAGAATTCTCTTTCTGTGTATTTTTGTCCCTTTTAATGGGAAGGGGAGAAAGGAAAGAAACCATTAAACCCTTAGCTGTAAAAAATACCATTTCATTCTCTTTTCTTTCCCTCATTCCACCCCTCCACATGCAATAAAATGATTCTTTGCTCTCAATTGTTGTCTGCTGTGGCTGCGGTTGGAATGGGCTTTGTTTTTCTTCACTTCACTGCTCCTCACCGGAGGACTTTGCTGGCTGCAGCAACCTATTAAGCTGGTTGCTGGCTCTCTTCTGTCAGAGTGAGAGCTGCTGCCAGAGCCTGGTTATTTCCAAACGCCTGCGTGAATCGGCTCCTGCAAAGCCAGACCTCAGAGCCGTCAAAAGGAGCGTGAGCTGAAGTGTTAGGGGGTTGCCAACCTCCACTAATTAACAGCGCACGCCCCTCCACCATCCCTCACCCAGGTTTCACAACCTTCTGGCAGGTGCCCCAAGGGGATTTACAGGGGTGAGCTTAAATATTTCATGTAAATCATTAGAGCAAAAAAGAAAAATTAAACGTGATCTTTAAAAAGGAGGAGGAAAGCTCAACCACTTGCATTCATGATAAGGCGTATGCAAAGAGAAAATGTAGCACAGAGAATTCAGATTTGGAAAGGACTGGCACGTATGCCGGTAAGCAACATCTCATCACCCTTCTCGCAGAGCTGAAGTCTGAAGGGCCACCCAGCCCTCCCTCCTATCCAGGTAGCTTGCTGAGCTGAATTACTGTGGTCACAGAGGAGGTACTGACTTCACCCCAACACCAGAGACTCTTGTTGACTCTGAATTCTGTGCAACATATCCTTGGTTGGATGCAGTTATGAAACTTAATAACTCCTGTTACTGTCTGGATGCCTACTTCCCCCCACTTCAATATCTAATCACAGAATCACAGAATCTAATTCATTTGAAGGGAATGAAAGAAGTTTCCCCTTTCCTCCTCATCTAAACAATACAGCATAGAATCACACAATCATAGAATCATTAAGGTTGGAAGAGACCTCAAGGATCATCCAGTCCAACCGTCCCACCACCACCTATTAACCACTAAACCATGTCCTTCAGTACCGCGTCTAACCTTTCTTTAAACACACCCAGGGATGGTGACTCCACCACCTCCCTGGGCAACCCGTTCCAATGCCCAACCACCCTTTCCCAGAAGAAATTTCTCTTCATCTCCAACCTAAACCTCCCCTGGCACAACTTGCAGCTGTTCCCCCTTGTCCTGTCACTAGTTATCTGCGAGAAGAGGCCGACCCCCAGCTCACCACAACTTCCTTTCAGGTAGTTGTAGAGGGCAACAAGGTCTCCCCTGAGCCTCCTCTTCTCCAGGCTAAACAAGCCCAGTTCCTTCAGCCGCTCCTCATAAGACCTGTGCTCCAGCCCCTTCACCAGTTTCGTTGCCCTTCTCTGGACACGCT
>VWZZ01004053.1:37027-84765 GCA_013399095.1 Psophia crepitans | reverse complement strand
GGTCAGGCAGGACTTGCCTTTCACGAACCCATGCTGGCTGGGCCTGATCCCCCGGTTGTCACGGACATGGCACGTGATTGTCCTCAGGATGACTTGCTCCATGACTTTCCCTGACATCGAGGTCAGGCTGGAAGGCCTGTAGTTCCCCGGATCCTCCTTACGACCCTTCTTATGAATGAGCGTCACATTAGCATGGCAGGGAGGGGGTGGTAGATTTAATATTGTGATTGAGGGTTGTATTTTGATCTCTGCAGTGTGAACAAACTAGGTGACCAAGGCAATTTGGCTTCAGTTCTGGGGTGATTAGAGCAGTTCTGCCTTGTTTGCACTGTCTACGAGGAGCCTGGATGCGCAATGTTGTCCGTGCTCCTTGCAGTCCTCTACACCAGGGACTTTTCCATGGGATGGGCAGGCTGTGGAGAGGGCACTTGCATCAGTGAGGTTTACTCAAGAAGAGTTCTACCTTACAGTGGTTTTACAGAGTCAAAGGGAAATATGTCCTGTATTCTGCAGGGCGGTGTTCCAAGTTTTATCAGTACCTACTGCCTTCTGAGGGTACCACTGAAACTGTCTAGGTAAACTGCAGGCTTGGGGACCTTAACAATTCACACCTGCATCTAGCCAGTGTCTGTGCAATGATACAAGCACTGTCCAGACTCACCAACCACAATTTATGTGAGGGATGTGCTCTCCCTCTGGGCTTAAGCAATAACACTCCAAACACACCTTCAAAAAGACTATTGCTTTCAGGAGAAGCTTATATGAAACAGGGGAAGGATGGAAGAGTGTGTGAGAAATTAGAGGCTGAAATTGTGTCCTAACAATGCTTGATCCATTATTACCCTCTTCCTAGGGAGCAAAGATGATTCCATGCACCACTGAGGAGTAATGCTGGAGTGATATGGAAGCTCATAACTGCAGGACAGCTATGTCCTAAAGCAAGCCTCCCCTGCAAATGCTGAGTCATCAGAGCTGCAGTGCCCTTCTGCCATGATCTACAAACAGCATCTGAAAGAGGTGTGATTAGACCACGGTTTGAAGCTGGGACCATCTGAATTCTGATGCTGGTTCTGACACGTCTCTCACATGCACATAGAGAAGAGGAATTAAAGTTAGTATTTATAATGTGCTTTTAAGAAGAAAAGGCACTGAGTTTTACTTCTAGTTCTTCATTACTTCATACAGTAGAAGGCTGGAAGATATAAAGCAGCAGGACAGGACTGATATTAGTACTAGGAGTCTCCTCGGGTCATTTCTGGCTTTTTATGGGTACCTTTATCAAGTAATGGACCATGAGTGAATCATTCTGGACAGGTGATGCTTGTTCCATTGAAGGGACACTCTCAAAGGACATGCAAAGTCCCCTAAACTTTCCAGGAGTGACTTAATATCTTCTCCCACCACTGGTGCCAAACAGTTTACAGAAATTTATGGACAGAATGTGACAACTTGTCATGAAATGCTCAACTTCATGTATCCCATTTTCCTGTAGAGTTTTCTGCATAATATATAAACAGAGGGGGGCGGGGGAAATCTCTCTGAAAGCTCCTGCCAACTCACATCTATTTCATTCTTTTCTTTTGAAAAGAAACCTATTCCAGATGGTTTATCATTAGAACTCTTAAAATCTCTGACGTTATGAAACAAATATGTATGGTCAGGTTTAACATGGCCTAGATGCCCTCCTGAGAACTTTTCATACTGAACCTGGGTCTGTAGCTGCGTGTCCACCACAGGAACCAGCAGACTGCCCCAGGTCAATACAGCCAGCCATCAGATGTTGCTGATGAGGCAGGATTTGGGCCAGCCTGTGACTGGACAATTTGTTTGCCTGTCCTCAAAGATCTTACTCTTCCCAGGGCTTGGGCACCCACTGTACACCACATGAGCAAATATGCTCAGACCGATGCCAGCAAGGTCATCCTTGCTGTCACCTGGGCAAGCTGTCCACATTTATATCAAGGCTCCCATGACACTCTACAAACAATATAGTGAACAGGAGCTGCAGTATCTCCCCCTGAACTGCATGCCCTCCTGGGTGTCAGGACTGCAGCCGGGCAGACAGCCAGCTCGCCAAGGGATGTTTTAAGCAAGGCCTCTGAGACAAACCTCTGCTTTCAATAAAGTGCCACAGGATTTTTTAATGCCCATGCATAGCAGGCAGCTGCTACCCAAAGAACATTCTCCACCCTAAAATTACATGGAAATTATTTGCCTCTGAAGCTATGTTTAGCCTACAGAGATTCAAACATATAATTCTAGGATATCTAGTTATTTGATTAAAATGCTAATATAGCTACCTAACTGCTAATGCTGCCAACCAACCAGACTCCCTAGGGCAGCGCTGTATGTTTGCTTTTCGTGTCTCACTCTAAGCCAGGATCTCACCCTAAACCAGGGGATCGTGATCACTGCTTTAAGCCCAGGGGTTCAACCTTCCCAGCACAGTGACTCCGGAGTGCAGGCAGCTCAAAGGCTAGAGAGAATGCACAGAGACTTGCCCATCACTTCATTTCAAGCAATTTCCCCCTTTCACTACGAGCTTCCGAGCAGCAGCAGTGTGGTGGGCTCCTGAGGAAGGTTTGCCTGCTGAAGCACCCCTTCTAGTGAGAAACAGTCTTTTTTTTTAAAAAGAGCAGCTAAGCTTTGCCCAGAACTTTTCCTAATCACCTTTTGCTCACTCTCACTACAAGGACTGGGAATTGTGCCTTCAACATTTTCCCTGTGAAGAACAGCTCTCATTTCATCCAGAATCACCTCTGTCCTGCTTTAAAATTCGTAGTTTGTCATAGTCAATTATTTCCACTGAAAATCCAGGCACCAAGATGCTCAAAACCAACATTAAGTATGAAGGAACTCACTACACATCATTTTAAGCTCCAGCTATGAACAAACATCCCTACATTCTGCATCCTTTTCCTGCCTCAGGGTCTCAGCAAAGAACTATGCCCTAGCAATACTACGTGATTTTATGATAAATAGATCTAAGTTCTTCTTCTAATGATTCCTGGGGTTTGTCACAGCTGCTATTCATTTTTAATAGCCCCTTTTGCTGAGAGAACACACGAATGGAGACCATCCTGATGGTGCCAGTGCGAGTGCTCCAGCCTGACGGCAGGCACTGAGCAGGAGGCCGACGATGCTCTGCACCTCACAGTATCCGTGTCTCTGTAAGCTGCCTCATCGCTGGCTCCGCAGGAATGAGGAGAGAGTCTGAGAGGGTACTTTTTCAGAAGAACAAGGAGGGGAGGGATGAGTGTACATGCCTAATTAGTTACAGGCAATTAAACACATCTAGCTTCCCCTCGCCTCTCAACCTTAACCTCCAGCCAGTGGAACAGCTCGCCTAGCAGAAATCCAGCACAGCCATCTCCCGATGAGTGAATCCTATATCCCCCCAGCTTTACAACACAGTGCCTGACCTCTTTCAGTCCCTGGGCATCAAGGCATTCACACTCACTGCGCACAGGAGGGTGAAGGAAGGAGACCACCCCTTCCCGGCCAACCGACCTTACTTCCAGTTGTAGGGTAACACCCTCTAACCCATTCCCTGAAGCTGCTGTTGCTCATCTTGAACCAGAGCAGAGGTGGCTTTCAGAGATAGCAGTTTGTGAGAAACTTCTGTCACCCTCTGGTTTGCAGGCCCTTGGGCTTCCTTCGCTTCAGACTGATTTGACCCAGGGCATTTCCCTTACAGAAACCTTCTACCTCAACCAGAGGTGTGCTCCAGCACACATCCTCCCTGACATTTTTCTTGACTAAGAGCAGCACAGTCTCTGGGGTTCTCCCATAAGCTCACTGCTAAGTTGGGAAGGATCAGGCTGCTTGTCCCCTTCCTCCTGTCTTCCCCCAGGGACTGCCATGTAGCCTCCTATCATTCTCTCACAGGGTTTCTAGTACTGTGGGCCAAGCTCTCCAGCAAAAGTCTCACCAGGGCTGGATATCATCCTCACCCACGCTCCCCATACTGCTTCTTCTGCCACTTCCACCTCCAGGGAACAGGCTCTAGACTGTTCCTGCTAGTGAGGAACACAGCCTCTTGGAAAGAGGTGGGTGGCGAGAGAGTTCCTCGAGCTAAGTGAAGAGGCAAAATCTGCAGTCAGAGCTGCAAAAGCCATTCCTCCTCAGTGCACTTGTCCTTTCCAGGCCACAGCCTTGGCCTTCTCCCCAGAACACATTTGACCCTCCTGCATTAGACCCTTCCCCACCTGAGACTCCCAAACCACCCAGTCCATTAACACTGCCGGAAGAAAAGGAAAGGTGTTCAGTACTTCACTGGCATTACCCAACGTCTGCTCTATCCATTGAACATCTGGTCACGCTTTCACATCCCAACAGATTTGCAGAAGAGGGTCACAGATCATCCGCCCCCTGCCACTCCCTGCGTGCTATGTTTTGCATCAGGAACTCTCCCTAGACTCCCCGGGGAAGTGGTGGAGTCACCGTCCCTGGAAGTGTTCAAAATGCATGTAGATGTGGCACTTCGGGACATGGTTTAGTAGACATGGTGGTGTTGGGTTGACGGTTGCACCTGATGATCTTAGAGGTCTTTTCCAACCTTAAAGATTCTGTGGTTCTATGTACCACAGATGATCTTTTTCTTCTTCCGGCTGCCACTGTTCCTACTACTGCTGAATAGAGTAGAATAGAATAGAATAGAATAGAATAGAATAGAATAGAATAGAATCATTAAGGTTGGAAGAGACCTCAAGGATCATCCAGTCCAACCGTCCCCCCACCACCTATTAACCACTGTAGTGAGAGCTGGTGAGGCCAGTGCTTATTTCATTACAGCCTATACCTCTTCCAAAGAGGGTACAGGTACATGGATAGAAAAGACAGAAGAAAAAAGTCCATAGGATTAGCCTTACTACAGCATGTAAGTGTGTTTGAACATGGTCGCCCCAAAAAAATCACTACGACTGAACACGTTTGGTTTAAGTACAGGAAAGAGCAAATCGGGATCAATTTTAACCCCTGTGTTGCCAAGTCTCATCATTTTACCAAAGACCTTGTGACACCCAATACTCTTTAAGGTCTATGTTCCAAGATTTGGGTTACACAAGAATCTCACCTCAGTCCTTTTCCGCATATTCCTCGTGTCTTCTTTTTGTCTTACGCATATAGCTTCCTGACTTTGTGAACCTCAAAGTTTCAAAAAATAGACAGACACCCTCTTCCTCACTGAGATCTTTTATGTCATGACCGAGGCAGCAGCTGGACTCCTGATTTTACACTAGCTGGGCTAGGCAGTACTATAAGCACAGCGACTCAAATACAGACAATAGGTAAACTTCCAAAATGCCTTTTCCTTGCTGGCTCTGACCCAAATTCATGTCTAATGTTGTGTCAGATAACACAGCAAACACGATTGTCTTGAGATGTGAGAAAATATTGAACTGAAGACAGACTTCCGCACACAGAAAGGGGGTTAAAAAGAAGAGTGAAGAAATCGAAAGCATCCTTACTTTTTTCTGAGGTCTCTCTTCATGCCCAGCATCTCACGTCATGGCCCAGATCAACCTCATGCAGCCTAAACCTTCTGTCCTGCTCTCCCTGCATGTCTTTTTAGCCATCTGCTGTAAGTTACTTTTACTCAGAATAAAAACGAGCTTTTACTCCAAGTTATGTGCTGTCAATCCAAAGCGTCGGCTCACTCCGTTTAACTACGGGCATGGGGAACATTAGGAACTATTTCCATAAAAGTGCACTAGGCTGTTATGTGATACAGGGGTCAGAGTAGAGGACGTGGTCTAGGTTTGACCAAGACAGAGTTTAAAAGTGATCTGGATAAATGGGGTTTCACTGTAGAGTAGACAGGGTTAGAGGTCAGCCTTTGCAGAGAAAGAAGAAAAGAGTACTGATCCAGCTAGGTAATTTCTGCAAAAAGCAGACTTATTTATCAAAAACGCAATTGATCTAGCTTGCGCAACATTAAAGCCAAAGAATAAATAATAAACAGCACCTCCATTTGTCACGTAGTAAAAAGAACAAAAGTGCACAACTGGGAAAATGTAATTTGGAGAAAAGTCCAATATGGAAAAAAATAAGGCAGAGTTGCACTAGCGAAATAAAACCAACCTGTGATTTATTAGCGACTATTGTGTGCTCTGTGCTGTATTTCTTTATTCAAATAAAGCCCTGTTCAAATTCCTCTGAGATGACTTTTCAGCAACATTTAGCACATTGCAAGGCAGGGCTTGAGGGTCACGAGTTCAAGAAAGGACTTGTGTTCCTCTGTCCTCCAGCCACCTGATCTGAGCTACAGGCATGACTTATTCAGCTGTGCTGCTGGTGGGAGAGAATAGTCTGCCTTGTGCATTAGCATCTCCTGTAAATTATCTTAGGAACAAAACTGATAAAGCGACAGACCGAAGCAGCATTTCAGCTGTCCTAGGCTGGAGGGAAGCTACAGCTGATGGCAAGAAAGGGAAAGAAGCAAGGAAGAGAGAAAAATGCCGTTTTGGAGGGCGCAGTATGAAAATTTAAACTGCGTTATTTGCACAGGCCGAACAGCAATAAAACGCAAACGTCTTGGAATAGCTTATTCTTCTCTGGCTTCGAGCAACACGGGAAGATCTGCTGTTAGGTCTCCTGACGCCACTTTTTTTTCCCCCTTTTTATTATTAGCCTCCTACATTTTCTCTGCCTTTAACGGTAAATTGCTTTCCAATCAGCACGCCGTGACAAGGCTAACCAGAGGCAGCCGGAGCCCGTGCAGTGCCGGGCCCAGGCAGGCGCCGACGACTCCTATTCACAGCAGTGACACCTCCATGTTATTTTTCTTACCTTCCTTGACCCTTTGAGATCAGGGGGCCTTGACCATAATGCTCAGGCAGTGCAAAAACACAAATCCTGCTGGACTTGCAGCTGGGGGAGAAACAACCTCAGGAACTGGAAAAGGAGCTGTCAGCCTTCATTATTAATATCCAGCTGTTAATATTTAATGTCATAAAACCGCGGCTCCCTCCGCAGCCTAGTCATCAGACATGCAGGGGTCACACCAGCCAGAATCCTTTAGACAGACGATTCAATGTCCCTGTGCTTTAGCTTCATGCCAGGACTGCTAAAGGTGTTCTAGATGTATTTGAGATGAAATGCTAGAAGCTTTAATAAAGCCTGAGATTAAAAAAAGTAATAATAATAAATAAATAAAAGGGAAAAGCGGAAAAAAGTGGTTACTTTCCTGCCTTCCCAGCCAGCTCTGCTCTTCAGCACTGACCCCATCCACTAGCCAAAGGGCACCTGCAGCTGGCAAAACATCAACAGCACCGGCCAAAGCAAGAGTGAGCGTGTTAACACAGCACCAACGTCACCCACCGCTGCAGCTGAAACTGCGGGGCCAAATCACTGCCCTAGGCTTGGTGTCCTGCCACAGGGGAAAGATTTGAACAGAAGGTAAAAGGAGGGCCAAGATTTAAATCCTTTACACTACTAAAGCCAGATGATGCTACGTTAGGAAAAAGACAATCTAGTCCACCCCAGTCTGTGCTCCTGGGCACTGCGGTGCACACTGAGGAGTGCAAGGCAAGCACACTATGAAATGCTATTGAAGGTCTGATCTCTTCTTTTAGCAGATAAAGGGAGACAGAGAGAAGGCCTCTATCATGGGGGCCAGGCGAGGGACATTTTAGCAATTATTTTCAGAGCCTTCATCCTTACAGCTTCACAGAAGGGTCAAACACAAATGTTGCTAGCAGGCAGTTTTCCTCTCGGCGGGAGCAGGAGTGCGTCACCTCTGCCGGCACAGAGCCACGGGTCCTGTTTCCCCCTGCAGATCCCGGGCTCTCCCTGCTAGCGGTTCCGTTTGCTCTGCCAGCGTTGCCACTAAAGCTGCCTCGCAGTATTAATTTTTAAAGACTCCTTCCTCCTCCCGGGTATAGATTCAGAGACAGCTCCAGAAGCCCACACATACATACCAGCGCAGCGTAGCAGCCAAACGCGTCAAACGAGATTTTAAGGGAGAATGGAGGAATAAAAAGCACAGCCAGAATGTTTTGGCATGCAGCACAAAGATAAGCGTGGCGGCCCATGCTACATCTGCTACTCCTTGGCCTTCCCTGTCTCTCCGTTTTCCACCTGTAAGCTCAAGATTGATTTCTTTCTTATTTTTACAGAGCGGTGTAGTCAGAGGGGCTGGAGCACCCCAGGCAATGAAGAAATATAAGTAATGAGAATCCTCCAAGTATGTTAGTCAGCATGACATGAAGACAGCTGAGCCGGTCCACAAAGAATTGGTCAGATCCAGCAGAGCTCATTAGCTCTGGCTGGAGGCTACTTCTGCCAGACCTGGGGCAGCATGGGGTCCCAGGTGTCTCTGAGCTGCACCCTGGGCTCCAGGCTGCCGCATCGGCCCAGCGCCGGGCTTTGCTGGCACCGTGGCTCAGTACAGCACAGCTCCTCAGCTAGGTGAAACGCTGCAGAGCGCTGCAGAGCACGATGCAGAGACATCCAGGTGGCTCTTCAGGAAGCAAGGTGGATGCAGCACTGGCTGTACTGAGATGGAACTATTAAACTTAGCTGCGCCCGAGCTGACTCTATGGAGTGTCCTCACGTGCCTCTTTCCTCCAGCCCCAACTTATGGGTTTGGGAACACAGTGCTGAGACACTGCAATGGCCCTGCCTACGAAGCCATCTCAGGTGTGCAGAGATTAACAGTGCAGAACCGGCACTCTGGGAACACATAGGATACAAGTCCTGTTTTGGTCTGGAAGCAGGGAGCTGCGTCCTCGCAGCGCTGTGCTGGAGTCCAGCTCAGGCTGTGATGCACAAGTTCCAGCTTCGTACCTTTGTTATGGACAATCCACAACCCAATTAATCTGCCTACGGATGGTGAGGAACTGACTGCAAGTGGATACTGAAACAGGGTGGTGATGGCTGTAGCGGTCACATGTGACCAGCAGGACAAGGCAAACCTCCTCTTCCACCACGCTCGGTCATAGTAAAGGTGACTATTTACAGATAGCGTCTCCCTGTCTGTGGGTAAGAGGAACTTCAGACAACTCCAGCAAACTAGGACAACAAGTGAACTCCAGCAGTTAATTATAGTAAATATTTACATAACGGCTGGGCCCTTCAAATTTAGAAAGAATAGTTAATGCAAGGACATGCCCTTTAACCATCCCATTTTATTACACAAACCACCAGGGAGCCCAGCACACTAAGATTTGCAAATGAAGTGTTTGATATTGGCTGAGACATTAAACTACTTACCTAGTGCTATAAAATGCATAGGTACAGTACATCATTCTTTTTGCAGAAATTTCAACCCCATTTACTTTAGTTAACTCTTCCTCTGCATTTAATGTTTTGTGTGCTACAAGGAAACACAGCACATAACCCTGAATAGACCTAGTGCCACCACTTAGCAGACACTGACTTAAAATAAAACTGTTTTCCCCTTTGCTGTTACTAAATTTGGCATCACTTATGTAGATTCTATTGATGTGTCTAATCTACTTAACATCCTCGATGTTCTCCTATTAGCTGGTTGCTTGGGAATTTGCATTACACGAAAGATTCTGCTTCTGTGTCCCCTCCCCTGCTTACTCCACACACGAGCTGTGTAATTAAACCAAGTTCTGTAAGTGGGATAATATTTTATCATCCAAAATGACTTGGTTCTCATGAGCATTGCAGCGAGTCCTGTAATAGCAAATGCTGTGGATGCTGAGACTGAAGGTGCTGTGTGGTTTCCAGCCAGGACATAGTTTTAAAAGGATCTCTGGCTAAGCTGAGGAATCTAAGTCAGTCATGAGCCCCCTCCCCAACTGAAGGATTCAGATGTGCCTTGGGCAAGGTGTGATCTACACCAGGAGCAAGTGAGATGCTGGTGACTCTCAGGAGACACCAGTTGTGGCCAGTGGCTGGCGTGACTCTAGAAATACCTGAAGACAAAGCACAATGAGCCGATCATCTTCAGGAGCTCAGTGTGGGAGAAAAAGGAAAGGAATGAAACACAAAAAAAATCCCAGAAGACGTTTCCGTGTCCCCACTACAAAAAATTGCATTCCCAGCTGCACAAATCAAATACAGGAAAGAGTTGCCCATGGTTGCATTAGACATAGTTTTAGGTGGTCCATAAAAGAGCTCTTCTTACTGAAATGTTATCCCAGGTAGTATTTACTGCTCTATGACTTCCTTTCTAGAGGATTTTTGTGTTACCTTGGGGAGGAAAATGCTGAAAGGTATCATAAGTCAAGGTGCCAAAGTGTGCGGTGTAAAATTAGCTGAGAAGAAAGAATGAAGCAGCCCAAGAATTGGTCAAGTTTAGCCAAGAGACAACTGCTGCAAAATCAGGAACCTAAAGAACTTAATGAATGAGGGTTTTGCATGCATCAGAAACCTTCTGCCAGGCTGGCTGATTTATGTGACTGAGAAGGCACAGATGAACCCTCCCTCCTGAGCTTGCTCATAACATTATGGGGTAGGCTAAGAGGGTTACTCAACATTATTACTGCTGTTGCTGTTGTTTATTTATTAATGCATCTGTATCAGAGACCGTGGCTGATCCTGGGAGTCTCGCTGCGCTACGTGCACAGGATGCAGAGCAAGAAAGAGCAGCCCCTGCCCGAGAGCACTCCAGGTGCTCCCTTTCCCCAGAACCAGAGCAAGCTCCCAAAGCTGTCCCTGGGGACACAGATCCCCCTTTGCACTGCCATGTTAGCCACTTATTATTTCCCAGCATAAATATGTTTTATAGAGAAATAAAGTCTGCAATTCTGAAAAGGGAGTGCTTTCACACACACCCGCTTCTCATCTATAAAGGCCCATGATTTGGCATCTCAGGTTAGAGTATGAAATTATGACACCAGAATTGACTTTAGGAGTTTCTGATGCTTCCTTGGATGATTGCTTCTATAACTTATAGAGACAGGGGAGCGTTTGTATTCTAGCGAACACATAAATTAATATCCATACATGAAAATGATGTGGAGAGAGCAGAACTGGGGCAGGGCTGAGTTTTCTATAGTGTGTAACACCAAAGGAGGGCTTGTCAGCAGCGGTGTCTGTTGTATTTGGAGTGTTGTGGTGAGAGGCTGCAAGTGTAATGAAGTAAAATAAAAGCAATTTATACTTGACTTTTTAAAGCGGCTGAGAAATTTACGGTCTTTTCCATCATCATGCTGTTTTGTGGGGGGAAAAAGAACTCCTAAAAATAAACACACATTTTGATTCTTGCTGATAGATACAAACCAGATTTTCATATTTTCACATGTGCTCTTTATACTTTACACCATGAGCAGGGCAGGTTATTTCGCAGAATAAGGAACAGATGTAAAGGTATTGGTGTCTGGCCTTATAATGCATAAGAGATAAGGTTCTACTGTTCATGCTTACTAAAAGCTTTATTCTAGTCTGTCATGGAAGAGATGAAATTATTTGGTTTTGCTTCTTCCCTACATGTTTAACAGCAGCGATATTATACCCGTTGAAAAGAAATTAGCGCAAAGTAGGCAACAGAATACCCCGTTCTCCGCACAGCCCGTGGATCACAAAGCTTGTTAAATCCATGTCAGCAAAGTTTTGAAAGCAGAGGGGATGAAAACCCTAGCACCACTGAAGTCAGTGGGAAGCTGTCGGTGAGGGACAGGAAACAGGGGGGCTAGGTATCACCATGTTCCCTGACATGGTCTTACATTAGAAACAGCAAGCAGGATATTTCTGTTTCTCTCACCTCTGACCCAAATCTTTTTAAAATTTAAAATAAAATCTTATAGATGCAACATCAAAGAGTTGGAGACACAAAGGAAACCTACGCCTGCCCCTGGCCCTACACACTGGCGAAACTGTAAGGCTGGGTGAGCAGAGACAGCAGGTAAGACGCTCCCATCGGCACGGCACACGGCCTGTCGGATGCCGCTGCCTTTAGGAGCAAGAGAAGAGCTACGTGACACACACCGGTGGCTGGACCAGATGGAGGCTTTGGACTCCACTGTGACGTTCAAGTTGTCCCCAGACCTGATGGCAAAGTCATATGCCAGTTTGTTAGGCTGGAGAGCTCAAAGCGATCCTGAGAGAAACCCTTATTCCACATAAATCGTCCGGAGCTGACGGGTGGCAGGAGCCTCAACTACAAAAATCTCAGCCAGAAACATGATAAATAGTTGCATCCTGTTAAAAACGGGCAGCAGAGCAGCAGTCACAGACATCGGCTGAGTAGGAATGCCCGTCAATGACTAAACTGCCAAGGCATTTTGGCGTTCAGCTTCAGAACAGGATTTCAGGCCATTTTCGCAAGTGAACAACCTCTGTAGTAACCTGGTTTTCAGTCCACATTGAATTTCCTCTGGATACCTTAGGAGCTGGCAGAAGCAAGCCCGGAGGAATGTTTTGGTTGACTCTGTTTTTTATATATAGCAGGTACTGAAGCCAGCTTCTCCTGGCCAAACCCAAGCTTTTCCCTGTAGGCATCATTTAAATTTGTTTGCTTTACCACCAAATCCTTATTTTGTATGAAGTACTCAAGGGAAAAAGTTGCCTCCCTGCCTTCTCCACCATTGTTTCTGCGTTTACTGTAACAGTAGTATATTTGCATGGCGCCTGCTACATTGGAGGCTCAGACTCCCATAGTGCAGGTAATAAACAAATATTACAGTGAGCTTTCTGGAGCAATTCTCTCCCTCATAAGAGCTTCTATAAAACAACAGTCACTAGATTACCGACACAACAGCAAACCTTTTTAAAAAATTCTCTCCACACTTAAAACTACAGGTTGCACGTGCTTTGCTCTATATGCAGGAAACTAAAGAAACCTTGCAAATCTGGATCTTACACCCCAAAACTTCCTCCCTATGATACTTAAGACTTTATGTCCCTATGACACTTCCACTGTAGCATTCCAAATCATTCCCAAGCATGTAGTCCCTGGCCTGTTATACTTTCAGGTCTCTCTCTTCCATGTTCCTTAAACACTCAAACTAGGTCATCTTTTCATCTCCACAGTGCCCTCCTCCTGCCCTGTATGACTCCTACCATGCCCACATATGCCCTCACACCTCTTTTCCAGCCTTTCAACTTGGCAAGAGACAGCACATGCTGTGACTCAACCAGAAAAACATAGATTTGGACCAGTGAGCTGTCAGATGCCAAACAGCATGGGCAGCATCTTCTCTCCAGCTTTTCTTTGGTGGGAGTACTAATTGGTGTCTTTCTCCCCTAAGTACTGCCATTGCCACAGCCCTCTGCCGAATTTGACTCATTGCTGAACAGTGAAGCTCAAAAGATCATAGTTGGGCACTAACAGATATACCATGGGTTTGTACAACTTTTGTGTCCCTTGGAAACAAGGCTGAAAACAGGAATATGAATTATGTCCCGTTAGCATGTTTACAGATATCTTTCTTGCTAATATTTGAACTTACCCCTGAAACTCTGAGCAATGCAATGTTAAGCACTGTATAAACAGATAGTAAGGCATGGTCTCTACTCCAATTAAAGACAAGGAGTATGAAAAGCTGTACTGTTCTACTATTGAAAATGTAGATATTGTAAATATGCAGCAAGGAATAAATTGTCCACAGTCATGGCACTCAAATACAGGGACAGCTTCAGGCTGGGGTCATCCATAACCGATCACCTGCAAACATACATAGATCCAAGCTTTTCCTATCAGAACCTGAAAAAGTGCATTCACAGTAGCCCAGATGCTAAATATGAAGCCCCCTCCACTAGTCAGGAGAAAATTATAATGAAAGCTGGTAAGACTTAAACCACATCCCTTGTATGGCAACAACCTCCCAACTTCAGACTGGCGACAGAAGCTTATCCTCTCTAGAGACTCACTGCTCCACTCCACTGCCACGTCATTAACCATCCACCATATTTTCCTCAATAGCCATGAGTTCAAGAGACTCATTGGTAGGGGTATACTTGTCTCAAAGCTCCACTTGGCCCAGATTTAACCTCTATGGGTGCAGTTTCTCCTCATGCTGCTGTTTCACTTTATGTTTCCTTGGAGTAGAGACTGGTATCTTCTTCTGCTATAGCTCCAGAAGATGCCCCAGCTACAAGATCACAGAGTTAGCAACCATTTTAGCTGTAATATTTTATCAGTCTTTACAGTTGTGATGGGCTCTAATTAGAATAGTCAATAGCTTGATGGTCAGGCCACTTTGCTAGGAGAAGGACTTAGATCCCCCAAATTAGGCAGGGCGAGGCTCTGAAAACAGGTTTTCCATCTGTTAAGAAGTTGCTCTAACCAACGGATGATGGGTGGAACTTGCCCACAAGCTCAGGAAGTAGCTAAGTAGGGAACGTGGGCCTCTCAGCATACCTAACTAGATACCTGAATGCCTTAGCTGATTTGGGCCTTATTTTAAAACTTTGCTACATATGTGAACCAAATCAGACCGGCGTTGTTCTCCATCAAGGCTCTGCAGATGAGCAGGACACTCAGCCATCATCTTCCTTTTTCTTTGCTGCATCAAGGAGTTATGCAACTGTGCTGATCAGAGCACACAAAACAGACGAAGCTCTTCCCACAGAGTGTCCCTTGGTCATCCCAGGAAGATGTAGCATGCACACTTGGCTCCACATCAAGCCCCTAAAAGAGCTCATGTTGGTTACCAACGTCAGCAGAACGTGACTTGAGAACTGGGATTCCTAGTTTGCAAAATACTGCCATGATGCCGTCCAGGAAGTAGCTAGAAGTTAACTACACACATTGCAACAAAAAATGGACATGTAAAGGTCATCCTCACTGGTTAATATGGTTTGCATTTTGGTTTGTTTTGTTTTGGTTTTTTGTTGTTTTTTTTTAAGGGAAGAGGTTTGGGATGAGTGTAGAAGGCTTAGCAGTAAAGTATCAGGAAAGCAAGTCACATAGAGAAGCGGTAAGGACTGCAGTTTTTACATCTCTTGTCTTGAATCCCAGCTTTCCTGGAACTAAATTTATGGTAAGGGCTGTGGGGAGGGAAATCTGCATTTACTTATTTCTGGAAGTTAAGATGAAGCCATTATGGCATGCACAGTATGTTTGCTATTATGAAGCTGCAAACAGAGCTACAGAAAGGGCATTTAGTGGGAAATATTGTCAGCTGGCAGTCTCGGGCACTTGAGTACCCTCCATAACATGCATAACGGAATCAATTTAAACCTAGTGAAAGGGACATTGTCTGATAAAGTAATTCCTCTTTGAACACAAGATGGCAGCCTTAAATAAATGCAACCCCGCACAGCTTTTAATCTTACACATCATTAAATTCCTAATTTACACATTATGTTTTCATGGGCCAACCCATAACTCATTAGTGTTGAACTCATGAGTTGTAAAGACCAACACACTAGACAAATCCTGGTTTCTTTATCCGCTTTTCTTTGGGTGGCAGTTCTCTTTTAATTTACCACAGCGCCAAACTTCAAATTCAACACGGAGAAAGCTTTCTGATCTTGTGTGCTTTATGCACCCTCTACACCAAAGAAAAACCTCCCTGATTACTGCTCTGTACCCACAGATCTTACTGACAGAGGGTGGAGTAGGGAATGGGGAACACCAAGGTTTTTCTCCTTTCTCCCACTTTTCCACAAAACTTAACACACAAAACAATTTTTTTATCTCTTGTCTTTCCATTCTCTTGACCAAGTGTTGCCTGAAAGAAGACAAGTCACAAATGCCATCTGAAGAGGAGGGGTCAATAGCACTCCAGTACCATGACACCTGAAATAACTAGACCAGAATGGGTGGTAATGGCAAAAGAAAGGCTACAATCGCTTTCTCTGCCTTGGAAACTACAGATCAAAAAATGTCAAGTGTAGAAGAAGTCTTTGCAAGACATCTGGTACCACTGCTTTAATGCTGTATGTAAGAACATAAATGGTTATTGGAGCAGGTTAGGGCAAGGGCCCTTTCAAGCCAGCCCCTGGTCTTGATTTCCCGACACAGGCAGTGACAGTGGGGAAGTATGAGTCACCATGTGGGGCCATGGAAATCAGAGCAGTAAGGCAAGGCTTGAGGCTAAGTTTGTTCTTCCTGGGCCAGACTGCAGTTTGTCATGGTCTGCAAGAGCAGCTGCTTTGAGCAAGCCAAGATCCAGCAGTCCAGGGATGCTGTGTGCCAAGTCCCAAGGCCTTGTGTGCCTTGCTGGAACTGGGCTGAGGTTCATAGATGGTCAGGAACCTTGTTCATGACAAGAAGTTCAGGATCATCCCCTTCCACCACAGTTGAACAAGCTGCTGGGGAAAGTCAGTACTCCTCAAGAGAATGTTCTGCTGTGCTACTGCCCAAGAAAAGCCACAAACCCAAGAGCAAATAACATCGATGAGGAAAGAGGGGGAGTATTCTCACCTCAAGTGTAAACAGTTGCAGGATCTCCTCCCCATCCTCCACTAAGCCAAGTGGAGGCCATCCGCAACACTAGCAGAAGAAATCTTGCTGAAAGTTCCCATCTATTCTCTTGCCAGTCACATCTCCAGCAGCTCACAATGCTTGCACCACTGGGCACCTTACAGACCCTTTGACCTTTTCAGAGAATGACAGTGCTGACACAAGTCATCTGCTCAGCATCTCCCTGTAGCTAACATCTTATTGTTATAGTATAGATGTCTTCACTCTCACCCCACACCCTTTATCTATTTGTTTTATTCCACAATCATTATTTTTCTGTCCTGTATTATTTATCCCTCCTTTTCTTTTGGTGGTGGAGAACATACAGTTTTGTTCATGATGAGTTAATGTCCACCTAACAGGGAAAAGTCAGTTGATAACGACATAACAACCAGGCAAACTGTCTTTCTACTGACACCACTTTCCCAATGGAACTTCACAAGAAGCCTGTGGACAGTGGGTGTCAGTCAGTGCGTAGCAGTGGGGGACGTTCTTGTGTGACAAATGAAGGGACTATGTCTCTTTACATAGAGTAAGCCACCTGGGGAAGAAGGCGGGCTTGTGATATATGACTGGGCATCAGGAGCAGTATACTTTATTTTAATCTCTTGCACAGATTTTCAGTATGATGTAAAATCATACTGGGTGTCTCTATGCCTTAGTTTACTCCTAGAGGAAAAGGGTCTAGCACCAGGTGCATTTATACAATGATTCCACTTCACACTCCTGCAAATACATTGAGACTTGGAGACCCAAGCTGCATTCTATCCTTCTTCCACATCTTCCCCTTTAGTGATTACTCTAGAGGTCTAATGCAACGCCCAGCAACATCTGTGCAACTTTGTAAGGACATAATTTAAAAACAATGGATTGCACAAGCATACCGGGAAGGGATGGATTCCTTTTGTGGTTAAAGCACTGAAGGAGGCCCTCGAAGATTCAGGTTCCATTCCCAGCTCTGCCCAATAGTTTGAACAAATCATTCAATCTTTCCATGCTTCCGGTTCTCCTTTATGAAAGAGGAACAGCGCTTAATGGGGATGGCTTTGAGGACTAATGCACCCGACGTGAAGGAGGTGAGGGCTGTATTCCTAGATGCATAACGTACTACTCTCCGTGGCTTGCCAAGTGTCCTATACTCCTGCCAGATGGGACACAGCCTCCAGAGGTGGCAATTACAGCATAATTGTCAAGTATTACAGCGATGCGTGGCACGGAGCACGGCCACCCTTCCTTGGCGGGGCACCTCGCCCAGCAAGGCTGAGCCACACAACTGCTCCCGGGTAGGGCAGTGCCCTGCAGGCAGCCCAGCCCTGCCCACACAGCTCCGGGCGGCTGCACAGCCAGGGCGGCCGGCAGGCTCAGTGCCCGCTGCCGTGCTGCTGCCTCTGCTGCTGTAAGCAGTGCTGGGGCCCGGTGCAGCCCGGACTAGCCCATGCCCTGCCTGCACTGCCCCACTGCTTGGCCTGCCTGCACCCTGCCTCTGCCTCCCACACCCTGCCTGGCCTGCCCATGCCATGCTGCTGCTCATGCTGCCCCACTGCCTGCCCTGCCCGTGCTGCCCACATCCTGCCTTCAGTGCCCTGCTATCCATCCCCTGCCTGTGGCACTCTTTACCGCGGCAGTGCTGCTCCTCTGCCTCCCCAGAGGCTCCCAGAGAGCCCCCCACTGCCTTCTGTTCCCCCACGCCCTCATATCTGCACAGCCCCTTCTCCAGCCAGCTCCACCAACTCTCCAGTGTCAGCACTTCCCAAGTGCCTGGCCCTGCTGCCGGTACACACACACACACAGACTCAGAGTTACACACCTTTCCACGCACCCNTTCCCTCCCCCACAGCCCCCCTGCAGCCTCCTGCGTGCCCTCGTGCCCTTGCACGCCGCCTCTCTCACACACAGGGCTCAGGCAATCCTTTACACAAGGGTCAGCTTCTGGGAAGCCTCGCCAGAATATAAACAAGACATACCCTTCAGCTGCACACTGCCAAAGGCAGCACCTCATGCCGTGCAAAGGGTTCCCTCTCTTCTGGCCTCCTCTGCATACCAGGCTTACTCCGCACCCTACATAGACCCCTTTGCTGAGGAATATAGCCACGCACAGCTGAAGCGTGCACACACCAGAGGATCCACAAGCACTAACAGCAGAGATACGTACAACCCAACTTTACAGGCAGGAGAGCGAGTGGAAAGACAGCAAGGAGGTGTAATCGGACCGTTAGTGGAGGGAGGCCTGAAAACCCAGTCAGCGTGCTACCTTTCAGGAAACATTATTACCACCCTTGCAACTGCATTCACCTCCATCACATGGCAGCTCTGTCACAAGCTCTTCGTCTGTACTCACCACTTGCCCCATACCCCACTGATATTTGCCGCCCAGGCTGTTCTCAAACACTGCTGTAATGGACAAACTCTACGGCAGAAACAAAAGCTGTCTCAAATACATCTCTCCACCGGTCTCGCTCCACATATGCAAACACACAAGTACTGGCTCCATGGCTGTGCTGCATATCTCCCAAGCACTCCCTACCTTGCTCTATACTCCTAAACCTTACAGACATACTGTCTATGTGTACCCCAAATATAGCCCCTGCACTTCCACAGGAGTGAATGCCCAAACTCCCTGTGCAACGTAGGCACCATGAGTACATCCACACATCCCATACGGATTTTCATGTTATAATAGAGATCTACTGGCAGGGCAAGTCACATTGTGGTTGCCAAATCAAGAAACAGATCCCTTAGATCTTTGTTAGAGATAGATGCAGTCTGCCCAGATTGGAGACTCAGATTGCTTTGGGCTTTTATTCAGCTTATTCATTTGTCCACTTGTGTTTAATGAATTATCAAAAAGCCATTGTAATATTTATCTCCATTTTTGCAGCGAAACATACTTCAGGATCCCATTGTGTCTGGTGCTGTGTGAAAATAGATCAAGAGCTAACCCTCACGTCAAACAGAATATATCCTAAGTAAGCGAGAAGACACAACTACCAGTAAGCACTGGAGATGTTGGCATTATACAGAGCTGTTTTCTCTCCTCCTGCCTTACCACATCAATTTACTTTCAAAATTTCTTATCATTCTTAACACTGCAGTGGGCTGCTTTATGCCTTCCTGCACTTTGCACACTAGAAAAAACAGAGTTTTTTTCTCTCTGTCACACTGGTGGCGTAATTGGCTCTGCCTTGGTTTTCCCTGGCTTCCACCTCCTGTTTCTGGCCATGGGTAGTGCCTTTGGTGAGGTTTCACCCCATTTTATGTCCTTTTCATTGTCACAAGGTTGGGTCACTTCCTTACAAGGGATCTGCTGTGGTCAAGGTTGTTTTTCTTGACCTGGTTTATTGCCTTTTAAATGTTTTAGTGTTTTGACTGTTTCTCAGATTGAGCACAGGATGTTTGTTGCACTGGTAAGAGGTTAGTACTGTGAAGCCTAGGGAGTGATATATGGACAGTTCATGCTTTCTTTTGGATTTAATTTTTCATCCTCTAGTGCTCTGTGGTGAAAGGAGTGTTTGCTGCTTGCCTAGGGAGACACCTGACATTTAGACTTTATCTTCTGTAAAGGCTTGGGCCAAAATTCTCTTCTCTGACTTTGGGAGTGGCAGAAAAGGACGCACGGTTGAAGTGAAGGAGGGGACACAGAGGGGTTTGCACCCTTCTGATCCCATGCTGCAGTCAGGAACCGCACAGCCCTCTGACAAAAATCAGTTGCTCCAAATACAGGAGGGAGGCTTTCGTTCCCCACGCACCTTGCAGTTTGCCCTGCAGAAACTCCTCAGTCCCAAAGCACTCCTCAGCTTTGTGGTGCAGGAGAAGAGGAGCAACTTGGGCCATAGTGCCCTGCTACAATGTCCCAGCTGGAGGGAGCTCCCCAATGTCTAGTTTTGGAGCTTTCACAGCCCCTGCACACCCAAGTAGAATACAAGGGCTAAAGAAAAGGGAAGTGTCTTCCCCTTGAATACTTTGTGCTCAAAGCACTGAACGGCACAGGGTTTCCTTTTCTTTTTTTTTTTTTTTTTTTTTTTTTGGCTGAGACCTAATTTTGCATTGTCCTAACCTGGTTTGGCTGCAGCTCATGTCCTGAGCCAGTAATGTTGATTTAACAGAGACAGATCTGACAGGAGTAGAAAGAGCAGGGAAAGGAGACCTTTGCGGAGATAATGCTCCAGCATAAAATAGGTGTGTGAATCTTTCCACCTTCAGGGGCACCAGGGAGCAATGATCTCTCCCTCCAGAACACTTGCTTTCCAAGAACTAAACACACTGGCTTTCAGAAACTCTCTCCACAACTACTTAAGACTGGTTTTCTAGATGGAGCTACCATCAGGAGATGCTAAGGTATGGCTGGTCTTCCCATAGCTCTTCATGCCTGACTTTCCCTACTCCGACCAGCCACAGCAGCAGAGGACAGTTCTGAAGGGGAAGGCAGCTCTGCGGGGTGTATGAATGGTTGAACATGGGCCAAAGAGGCCAGGAGAGGTTTCTTCTGTGAAGGAAAGGTTGAAGGTTCATGTTCCCCACTTCTAAGACACAACTATCATGTGAGGTTAGTTTGTACTGCCTGCGCCCACACCTGGACCTTCCCGATCATTCAGATATCTGAGCTGCAATGTCCATTAACAGCTAAAAAGCCCCCTTGGCACAGTTGCTAAAAGAGGTATGAACTTTCTGTAAATGGCAGTGGCTTATAGTTGTTGGAATAAATGCTACTTAGCTGGTTTCCCAATTTTAGATAAGGATTTTGTGTCTTCCTTGATGTGCTCGGTGCAAGAAAGGATCGGTATGATTGCGTTTTGTGGTTGCCACTGCTGGCCTCCCTGTGGGTAAGTAGTAACTGCTTGAGAACTGTAGGTGAAGATCTTCTGCATAAATCCTTTATTTCATTAAGTATGATAGGCTGTAAAAGTTACACCTGAAGCTTTTACTCCTGTGCAAGAGGGACAGCATTATGCTCTCTCCAATTCTTTTATCAGAAATTTCACTGGCAGGTTGTATCCATCAGGTGGATTCTTCATAGTACAGAAAGGCTGGTGAGCTTACCTTGTCACGCTTTGAAAGGAGGCCTGAATGTCCTTGGTCTGATAGAATTTAGAGTGTGTTTAATTTCCATGTTGCTGAAATAAAATAGTATTTGTTTTAGAGATTTTGTGAAATACTGTTGTTGTTTTCTAGGCTGACCTTTAGAGGCTCTGTATTGCCGTGGCAGTATGTTGCTATGGGGATCACCTCACATGGGTGAGAGCACCAACCGGTACATAAGGGTATACTGGGTGCTTTATGCTGCACCTATTCAATGGCGCTGTACAATTGGAAACTGCTCCCAGAAATCTGGTAGGCTGACTCATAAACACATGGGGAGAGCTTGCTTCAACTTACCACCTTTTTTCCTGTCTTTTCCTATATGGTTTGGTGAGGGTAACTTTTTCGTAAGTTAGTTAGTTATTTTCGGTGATGCCATACATTTTGGTTTCTTCCAGCAAATGCAACTTGCAGCAAATTGAGGCTCAGTCCTGGAAAAGTTAGATGAAGCCAAGGGTTTAAGATATATATCTACGATGTAATTAAGTACTTTCTTCTTTTTTTCTTTTTTCTCTCTCTCTTTTTTTTTTTTTAATTTTTACATCACCTGTACGGTAAAAGTATGTCAGTGGTTAATTCCTCCTGGAGAAATTCAATGCAAATTCAGAAATACTTTGCTGTTGGACAGATGGCTGAAAGGAAATGATTAATCTACTAACCTTGGATTTAGGAGATATGGATTCGAGTCCTTGCTTGCTGCAGATTTTCCATGTGACACTGATGCGTAAATATCCTAGAATATGGCCACTAGCCTCTGTGCTTGAGTTCACAGACTGTAAAATAGCATCACCCTGTCTCTCAGGGCAAGGTGAGAAGAATGAAGGCACATGGCCTCAGTTGGGTAATCCTGGCTCCTTTACAGGGGAAGCTGCAGGCCCACAGCAGCAGGGTGAACAGGAAATGACTGGGACAGTACCTGAAGTGTGTGTGGGAAAGAAGGCGATGGCAAAGTATTTTGTTACAGTTCTGGGATGATATAGACATATATTACAAAGCGAGGCTGTTGGATGCTGTGGGGATGGGTACCGTGCAAACGCCTGGCAAAAGCAAGGCTATTTTCAGGAAGCTAGAACATAATTTGCAACTGCTCATGCTGACACAGATTTTTCTATAGTTTCATGTCTTGAGGACACTTCTGTTCTGCATGGGCATAATTAGCGCCAGTGACCGTCTCCCAAGGGAGTGTCTGAACTGGAATGCAGCCATCCTGAAGACACAATATCATGAGAAGGTTATCTGAAGAAAACAGGCACGTCCTTCTAATCCCCCTACCTGTTCTCTTTCTCCATCCCCACATCCTGTATGCAACCTCTTTCATACAGGCCCAAGTACTTATTAGTTCCTCAACTATTTTGAAGGACGAATGCAATATTTGCCAAAAAGCTCTCTCCTCCTTTGGCACCCTACATGCAACGTGAGCCTCACCACAGGCTGTAAGCACCACATCCACTCTTCCAACACCACCATACAACTCAAATGCACGAGTTCCACAAAAGGAGACTTTGCACATGGAGCGACCTTGCTAAACATGTGTGATGGCCTCTCTAGTGACTGATCTAAAGGGGAGAACAGTTCATGTTTGCTGCTATGTGTGCTATCTTCAGACCATCCTAAAAAGCAGAGACAAAGGCACAGAAACCCCATGTCCCTTGGACATCTTCCACAAAAGCACTCTCACCGCCAAAACAGGGCTTCTCTCTGCCTTTTTGATGAAAAATCCATCATCAAAAGTATTTATTTGTTTTAAGTGAATCCAGAAACCAAGTCTCCGAGCTGCTGTCTTTTGCAATTTCCTGAGCCAACCCCACTTCTCTACACAATTCATCATTGCTTTCTTTGTGCTCTGCCTGTTTTACCCCCAAGAAACATTCAAAGACATTGAGTACAGACCTTAAAAGTACACACGCCTGCACATGGCTGTCTCCACACATCCTGAGGCTGTATAGGCTGAATTCTCTAGGATTTGGAGCTTGGGGGAGGAATACATCCAGCAGGCGTGTCACGGGCAGGGACTGGGAGAGTTATTGCCAGGGCTGAGTGTAAAGGTTGATATGTTGGAGAGAAAAATCACAAACATTCCCCAGAAACTGGGATCACGGTCCACCTCCAAGAAGGGCTTCACATCTGGGAAGAAACTGCCTGCGGGTAATTGGGTTTGCTAGAGTTGCCTCTCTAATTAATAAGTGATTTGACTTGGAGATTGGAAATAATAGTTGAAATTATGGCATAAGCACAGGGGCATTGGGGCTGCTGCTGCTGTACTGTTAAGAAAGGACTTTCCTGCACAGTCTAATGACACTCTATGGCAGTTTGAGGAATGTGAAGTTGTTTGCCCAGGAGACCAACAATGTGATAATATTGGCATATAACCTTCTAGTATTTGAGTAATTAGTTGCTTAGCTACTTTGGATAGGTCATTATTTTGCAAACTGGAAACATTTGCAAGTGGTGATATTTTCCTCGGTATGGTGAAAGAGCTAAACCTATTCTGGCAGTGTTCAACTCCTAGAAATATATATGCATAAATTGTTTCTAATGAGACCATCTGCCTTTTATAGCCCCTTTGGAACTAAATAGTACCCAAAGACCACTCTGTCTTTTAGATATCTGTGGTCAGAAAGGCTGGTCCCGGCAATAAAAGTATATAGTTTTTTGCAGATAGAGAAGCTTTTTGATTCCTACATTTCAAGACGTGTGTTTGTGTGTGCATGCCTGTGCATGCACGCGATACTGCTTGTATTTGTTGAAATTATTAGAAATCACTGGCCCATATCTCTTAAGAGATGGCACTTGATAACTCATCTGCTAAATTAGTATTTTCAAAGAAAACAGAAAGTCCGATCTTTCACTTACAGGGCTAGGGGAGAGCTTTGCAAAGCTTCTTCACCATGTCAGTATCTTCCGGTATTTGCAAATGAATAGTATTATTTTAAAGGGATACCCTCAATTTAAAATCACAGCTGAGCTGCTGAGGCTCAGCACCTCACGTTGAAGCACTCGCCTTTGGGCTCCGGTACAAAAGCCGTGCGGCGAGCGGGGCACTGCGTCCTCACGGCTCCCTCTGAGCTCGCCCTGTTGCCCCGCAGGCGGGGGGGCGCACGGGGGGCTCGGCACCTCTCTGTCTCCAAGCAGCTGTCGTCCTGGTGCCCACATCAGACCTAGGGAACAAGTTTCTTCTTTTACTTGTGTTTATAACCGTACACCAATTACTACAAAAATAATTCGGTAACCTGTAATTCAGCGATTGCTTCTTCCGTGCCCTCTTTTGGCTGAAGCCTGCCAAGCGAGAATAGAGAAGTCAGGTGCTTTTCTTCACAGCTAGTTTTCAGTCAAACCCTCTTCCAAGTCCTTCTGTGGCAACGCAGAGCTTTAAAAAGCCTCCGCTGAATGTTTGTTGTTTGTTTGTTTGTTTGTTTGCAGTTTTGCTCTGAGACCACATGGATGTATTGGCAGTAGTCTGAGGCTTCGTAAAGTCATACTCTGTGTGGTTGCTCTCTAAATACTCCCTGCGGTTTTTCGCCTGAGGACACAGCATCGTCACCTGCGTACGTAAAAATACATGTTTTCATCCTGTCAGTTTGAACGTGTACAGCAGCAGCTCTGCTCGCCCCAGAGGAGGCATCGTCCTGCTCCCACACAGCCCTGTGCCCACAGCATGTCGCCTGCGCCGCCGTCCTGTGCCCCGCTCCCATCATGGCGGCAGACCCTGGGCCTGCTCAAGGGAGAAGGGAGAGGAGGAGACCGGGCTCATGGGCTGTGGAGCGGGGGCACAGCGCTCCCACTGCCAAGGCGCCTGGCTGTTGAATGTTGAGGTCACCCAGGGACTGACTGTCTTGAGGCAGCTCCTCAAACCTCTGCCCTCACTGTACAGCTCCAGACACGCAGCCTGGACAAGCTGGCAGCCAGGCCCGCCTGGCTTGGAGGGGCCAGCGCTGTCTGGCGGGTGAAGCCTGGCTAGCTGCCATCCCAGACCCACACCCCATCCCAGGGAGAGCAGCAGCGAGGGCAAAAGCAGCCAGAAAACCTAGGGTAGGCACAGGCTGGAGCCTGTTTCTGGATTAGCTCAACTAAAAGCTGTTGGAGCCCCTAGGAAGGCGCATGGGAGGGGTTTTTTAGGGCATACCTGATAGGTGACCAGCCCTGCGGCAGTCAGATGTTTCTGTGATACTCTGTCTTGAATTAAATATTATCTGCCAGGTCATGTTAATTAACATTCCATCTGTCATAACACAGCAGGGTAGTGAGCTGAGGGGGGGAGGATAAACACTTTCCTATTCACTACCTGCTGTTAATTAGTGGAGGAATTAAATAATAAAAAATAAAAAAGGGCTGCACTCTTTTTAAGGGTTGGTGAATAAGTGCTTTGTGGTAACTCAGCTGCTTTGGGTGAATCTGGGGTCCCAACTATAGCCAAGACTAATCCAGAACTTTAGTCAGTGAACCTAGTGCATATTCTCGTCTTAATTACAGCCTGACAGTAGCTGTGCTACGTTCAGCTCAGGACAAGTACACACTCAGGAGGCATAGGGTTGGAATTTTTTCAGTCATCATCCCTGCACCCCAGGAAAAGAAAAAAATCTTTTCCTTTGAAATCTCACTTGCCCTATTTCCTCTCAGAGGAAAGTTTTTCTGGGAAGTTCGATAAAACTCTTTTGGTGTTTTTAGAGCTGTAGTGCTTTGAAATGTATCTGAACTTTCCTTTAGAGAACTTTTTTTTTTTCCTTTTTTTCTTTCTCAGCTCAAACACTACACAATTGCTTGGCCTTGTTGTGTACCTGTCTGAGGTAGGTTGACTAGCGTGATAAGAATATTGACGAGTTAGTGGCTTGTCCTATTTTTTTTAAAAGTGGTGAAATCCATTTTCTCTTCTCAGGTCAAGTGTCCAGTAATCACCACAGAATTTGTTATTTAAACTTACTTTACAGATAAGTATTTGTACATGCCATTGCAAGAGATAATATGACACGTGGGAGATCTCATAAGGTAGGTAGCTCTGCACCAAGTGCGTCCACCACCGCTGCCATGCCAGTTGTGAGAGAACGTTAGTGTGATCCTGCCACACACAGGCGCGTTCACGTCAAACACCAGTCACGGTTAGCTCGGTGGCTGCTGAAGGTACTTGTTTTGCTCTTTGGCAGGGCCGTTTTTGTAGTTTTATCTAGCCACCTTTACCACTACATCTGCAGTCAGAGTAGAAGTGCTTTGCCAGCAGAAGAGCAGTATTCCCTACCTACAAAGCACCCTGATGCAGAAGCTGTGTGACTTAGAGCTAAGAGGACAGCTTTGACAAAGAGCTCGGTCCCTGTTAAGTCTTTGTTCCTGAGATAATGGGATTTTCAAGATAGGAGGAGTGGGGAGAGACTTTACTTGTTTTTTTTTTAATATAATGGCTGCACTTGGGTTTGGTGTTGTTTCCAGTGAAACACACTTTAAAGTGGAACTTTGTGTTTTTCTTGACGAGCCCGTTTGTTTGCAAATACGGAGTGTCTATCGGCAGGCCAGGTCTTCTGCAAATACGTGTCTTAACGTGGTTAAACGCCATCCACACACAAAAGTTACCATCTGGTTTGTAAACCACAGCCCTGGGGATCAGAGGGGGACTTTCCTTGCAGCTTTTGTCAGAGCTCCAAGGCGCCTTCCTCTGGACTGGGTCACAGCTCGGACCCATGGTAACGTCATTATGTGTCTTTGTGCGTTTCAGTAAAAACAAGCAAAAGTTCATGTCTTGGTCAAGAAAAGACAGCAGCCGTGACAGTAAATCAACATGAGCAAATTGCTTCTGTTTCATTGAGAACGGTGTGGCCAGCGTCACTGTTACGCACGTGCATGAAGTGTTACGTGCGTGCAAGGATGTTCAACCACAGGCAGGAAAAATAAAAGTTCAAAAGAAAAAGCAAGGCGTAGGCAGAGCAGGGTGCTCTCTTCCTTCCCGTGCAGACGATCAGAGGTGGGTAGCAGGTGAGGAGCAGGGATGAATCTGGGAAGTCCAGCTTGCCGGGTTTAGTCCCTTACATTGTGATTGCAATTTGCTCGTGTGAGAGATCCCCTGGAGAAGGAGGGGGAAGTGACAAGGCAAACGGCTGCGTTCATTTTCATAGGTTTGGACACCGGAGGGTGGAATCCAAATTTGCAGAGGAGTTGCTGTTTTCTGGCATTTCGCAGGGTAGGGGCGCCAGCAGGAATTTTTTACTCCTTACCATCTCCAACATGAGGTGGACTCACCAGAGAATGTTTGCCTGATATCAGAGCGTGACTGATATCAGAGGTGGGCAAAGCCGTTACATTTCAGGAAATACGTCTTCTCTCTGCTACCGTGTGCCTCGTCTGTAGTCTGAGAGTTTGCGAGTGAGATGTACACGAATGTATAGTCTCACACCAGGCAGCTGAACGGTGACAGGTGAATTTTGGTCATCGGGCAGGACAAGATCCTAAACCACTGAGCTGTCTTCAACATCTCTCGTACCAAGACCTACGTTTCAGGCAGCAAGAGAAGCAAAATGTTTTGGCACAGAGTGCGTGTACAGAGTTCAGCTTTGCTTGTCGGCCGATTGTGGCTATCTTAAACAACGTAATCACAGGCCCACTAGCAACATTAATGGGAAAACATTCTTGCCATCAGCTTTCTGAAGGTTACACTGGTAATCTGTCTTCTACCCAGCCACAGGTAAACTGTGAGAGGGTGGGGGTCTCTGGCTGCTGCGTGTATCTGCACGTGGGGACAGGGCTTTTCTTTAGCTTTTCTTCCTCAAGTACCCTCTTGGACATGAGGAACATAATCTGAAGCTTTTCCGGAGAAAAACTGTATTTATTTCTGGTGTCATAATGAAGTCATGAAGGAAAGTGTCTTCAACCCCACCTGCCAGCGCAGACAACACTCACGGATTACCAGAAATAGCAATCCCGCCAATAAACCCTGGCGTTAAAATGTTACATAAAGCACAGTGATTGGCAGGATCCTCTCTTTGTGTTCCCCCTGCCTTGTGTTCCTGGTCTTCAGTCTCAGTGCTACCTCCGTAGTGCTCCTCCAGCCCTTTATGATTTTATTTTATCCTCTTTGCACAAAGACTGTTTTCTTTTAGGATTTGTCCCTGTTCTCCGAACTATTTTTACCAGTTCCACCTCAGCCTCTTCCCCTTCTGACTCACTGCTGGGAATCCTCTCTTGGATCATTCCTCCTTCCCTCATCCCCACAGCATCACTCCTTCTCTGCTAGAGGTCAGACCACACTTCTTGATTCCCAGCTATAAAAAAAAGGGACATCTTGGAAATCCAATGGCTGGGGGTGGGTCAGCTCTTGCTCCTTCCAAAAGCAGAGCAAAGAGGCTTCCCTGGTTTTCACGAGGCTTAGCCAAAGTTCTCATCACTCGTGAGGTTTGTACACCGAAAGCGGAAGTGTGCTTAGTGCTTCTGCTCTGTCCCGCGGCATTGCCCTGCGGATGGATGCCAGGCATCTGCCAAAACGGGCTGGGCACTGAGTGGCTTTGACCCGTGCGGGGTCAGAAACAGCTTCTCCCTGGAGCCAACCACCTTCAAAGGCAAAACGCTGTTTCTTGTCCCTGCCTCCCGACACTGCTCCCACAAAAAGTTTTTCTCCTTGTCTTGTTAATAAATTTTTAAAGGCAATAAATCTCCATTTCTTTTAATAATTAATTTTCATCTGACCAGATTCCAGGTAGGAGCTGATGCTCCCACTTTCTGCTGGGAATCTGTGGATGGCAAAGAGCCTGTGAACCCTGTAAGCATTTGAAAAGACCTGTGCTCTCCCACCTGCCCTCAGCCTCCCTTCCTTCGCCCGGTACTGCTGGCGTGGCTGGCTGGCTCCAGCTGCCTGTCGGCAGAGGCGCTCACTGAAGCTATGTCTTTAAGAGCTGCATCCTTCCCCAGTGCCATGCCTTTGGGGTTGTGCTCTCCCTCCCCCAGACCTTAGATTCCCTCTCTGCAGGATGTCAGCTGTCCTCCTTGTCTCCTCCCTTCAGTGGCATGGCTTCCTCTGCTCTTACTGTGATAAGAGTTTGTTTTCTTCTCCAACATACCCTGGGCTACTACCGCTCTCTGCATTTTTCTGCTTTGATACCTGCATTTATGTTCTGATTTCTCTCTCTCTCCTGGGGCCATACTGCTTTTCTTTTCTCACCCAAAGCAGCTCTGCTGTAAAGACAGGTATAACTAATAGCATTGGGCTCCATCAATGAAGCAGAGTTCAATTTACCCTTTTCAACGATCATACGGAATCGGGCACAGGCAAGAAACGTCGAGCTAAGATTTATGTGGGACTGTTTGTCTAAATGGGTTCCCTACTTCCCTATTTCTATGGAGCGAGGAAGCTGCCGACATCTGCTCTGTGCCTGATACCACCTCCCATTCCACTGGTAGAAACTTTTCCCAACAGACAGGAGCAGGTAATTTCCCATGGCACCAGGGGAGGTACAGGGGGGGAGACGGCTGCATCAAGGGCTCCGTTTCCACCAGGCACGTAGGTGCAGGGTGTGGGTTTGCTCTGCAGCTCCTGGCCGTGCACAGCCTACGTGAGCGGTGAATATCCTTTTCTCCAAGCAGCTTGTACACCGCTTGCTCTCCGAAGGAAAGGGGAGACACACAGCCTGAGGTCAGCCCTCTCAGAGGCTGCCTGTGGTGGGCATGAGGGCAGAGGAGCTCTTGCTTTGCTCAGGCACTGTGAGTTTCGACATCCCCCAGTCCCCCCCGAAGAGAAACCGCACTCTTGTTCCCATTGCTACTGTGGTGCAGCGACGGGGTCTGATTTGAGATCTGATGCTTCTCTTGCCCAAGCAATGCCACCCCTGTTTCCTGCACGACAGCGTACGGCTCCTGGAGAACAAGCAGCATGTCCAGGGCAGGCTGCCCATGGCTGGGCACTCCCTGGGCTTGGGGCTGAAGGAAAATTCCAGCGAGCCGCAGACCCAGAGACACTCTTCTACACCCAGACTTCAACTAGAGAGAAATCTAGGTTTATGCCAAAAATGTACGTGTTTTATGGCTTTTGAAATATGTGCTAAAGCTCTTGTGTGTCACATGTGGCACCCTGCACGGCTGCACAAGCGTCCCGGGATTTTACTGTGCAAATATTGCTGCCTTCAGATGGAAGGGGACGTTGAAAATAATGAAAAATAGGCTGACTTTATACTAGCCCTGTAACAAAATAAATTGAGGGGAATGCGTTAACTTTTGTTTTATTTAACTTTGCCAACTTTCAAGTCAGCTCTCAAGCACCCAGAAGGTTTTAGAAAATGTTTAATCTAGCTCAGACAATTTCCTGAACTCCCTAACTGGACCACCCCATTTTCTGAAACGCTGCCAAAAGGCCTTCGCTGCTCACGGGTTTCGGTGTGCTGCTCCTTCACAACTTCTTGCTGTCCTCTCGCCCCCACCCTCAAGCCACTGTGCGTGCCTTAATAAAGTCCAGAAAGAGGAACCTCCTAGACCTCTCTGTCGGTGCCTGATGAAGCAAGCCCTGCCGGTAGCCACCAACGTGCCTGGCGAACGGCCGCCCCAGCACACTTCGAGGCTGAGCACGGCATGAGTGTGAGCGCGCAGCCCGCCTGCGCTTGCCTGCCCGCTCCCAGTGTGCCTTGCCCACCCTCCCGGCTGCCCTTGACCATGGCCTCTGAGCTGGGCTGCTGTCCCCAGAGAGCCCGGGGACACTCCCTGTCGTGGGCGTACGGGACGGTGGTGCAGATTTTCTTCACCCTGGTTCATACGCCAGGTTTGCTGGCAGCAGCCACCGCCTGTGTTTGGCGAAAAGCAGCAGGGGCAGAGGCTGTCCCTCAGGGTCGCAGGACATACAGTGCCACCTCTTTTCTCTCACCTCCCTCACCACTGCACGCTGTCTATGCAGCCGTCCCAGGGCAGGGAGCAAGGCGGGCCACGCACGGCACACAAGGATGCTGTGCTGATACCAGAGCGCTCAAAGATGCAGCTTTCAGACCTTAAAAATTATTTACTTTTCCAGCAGAGCCAGAGCGTAGCACAGCTTTAACAGAGCTGCAGCTCACTGGGGTTTTAGTCACTCTCCCGCTGAGCGATGCTTGCTGTTTGGGAGCTTATCACCATGTGATAAAAGTTTCCTCCTGAAACTTGATTTCCTGTTCTCCTGTGCTTCCCTCTGTTGTCCACCCACACCATTGGCTTCAAATAAGGGCAGAGAGCTCCCTAGAGCTCTCCACCACCTACTCATCACCCTGCTGTCCTTCCTTCCGTGCCTGCTTGCCCTATCCCCTCATGGTCACAGAGGAGGCAGGAGGACAGGAAAAGCTGGCTGGGCTTTTCCAGGGATTTCTGGAGGCGTTTGCTGTCTTACTCTCCCTGGACCTGACATCATTAGGATTTTTGCTGGAAGAGATGTCATTCAGCCACAAAACCAAATGAAACGAGAAGTTGGGTGCAAGAGGATAGAGACAGCAGTAAGAAAAGTGATTAATTAAACTGCTAGGGTCACACATCTGTCAGCAGCGTCTTGCTGGCTGAAAACTGGCAGAGCTCATCAGAAGCTGATGGGGTCAGAGCTGGCCCCGCAGCACATCCCTGCCATGGGGTGCTCAGTCCCAGCATGTGACGAAAGTGGGGTGGGGGGTGGGGGCGGGGGTGTTCCCAGCTCCCCAGACAGGGCTGGGGGGAGTGACAAAGCCTCCAGGGTACAGGGCTTTCCTCTCCTCTCCCCTGGGGAAGCAGCTTTGCTGCAGGGGAGACACTGCCGGTAGGGAACAGCAATTTTCTCAAGGCAAACTTTCGCCAGGGGCAAAGGCTTTCCTGGGGGCAGAGCCAGCCGGGACTGGCAGGGCTGGGTTTCACGTGCTCAAGGCGACTGGCTTTGCTTGGGTCTTGTGGGTTTCAAGCAGCTCTTTGGAGGTTAAACCTCCTGCTTCCACTTGCTGGAAAGTCTCTGCTCTGAGCATGATGGCACGCAGGGTCTTCCACAGCTTCAGAGTCAAGGAGTTATTGCTCAGATATAATTTCCCTACCCTTCACAGAGTTATTGCAGGAGGGAGAGGATTAACAGGTATGCAAATCACAGTGGGTGGGGGAGGGAGAGCTATGCTAAAAAATTAATAAATACCACGGTGGTATTGCTGCTCAAGCTCTCCGGTGCCTTTTTAGGAAAACTGCTCTGTTTGCAGGGTGACTGCAGGCCTGATGGGAAGCGGGAGCCAGCCTTCCCCCTCCTGGCTTCTGCGCTGGGCCAGGTAACAGGATCTCCCGGTCAGCTGGGGCTAGGGACAGGCGGCCAGCAACCCCCTGCACACCCACACACACGCACACACAACTGCAGCGTCTCCCCGCATGAGATGCTCGGGACTGCTGCATGCTGAGGAGGGGAGACAGCAGGCGACGGCAGGAGCACAGCACGGGCTTACTGTTAAGCCAGCATCCGAGTGAGCGAGGGAAGGGACTTCCCAGCGTGTCCATCGCTGCCGGGACTGACTGTGGTCCCTGACACGCTGGGCTGCCTTGAGACCTCATGTCATGCTGCAGCCACGCCGCACGCCTGCTCCTGCCGTCTGGCTGTCAGCTGGCAGTGCCGGGCAGCAGCTGGCTTCTCCCCGGCACAGCCCCAGCCGCCCTGCCCCAGCTCCCGGCTCCCTGCCCAGCTCTGATTTAAAGGGGAGGCAGCACATCTGCACCCCCACCCCACCTCACCCAAGAGCATAGGCACTGTTGCGGGGGGGCTAATGGCAAGCTAGAGTGATTTGGATAAGCCCCTTAGTGCCTGCTCTCATATTTCTAAATAAATCTGCTTTATATTACATTGATTTATGATTCACATTTTTTTTTATTTGATCAGTCAGTGGTGCTGCAAAACCTCCAGGCACTGAAGGTGTTTCTAATCTCCCCATCCTATCGGATGGAGGCACCACTTGCAAAAAGCTTGGGTTTAACCCCTGAATCCATCAGCCGCTCAGCCAGGCTGCCAGCCAGGACGGGCCAGAGCCTGTCTCCCGTCCTGTTACTGGGGCTGCCTCTTTTCCTTGCACATCACGGTGGCCTGGTGTGATCATTGTGTAGATTATCCGGCATCTCTGGGGTCCCCTGCTGTCACTCCGGGACACTCAGCATGAATCTGGGGTGTTTTGGGCACTGGCTGTGACAGTACACATCTCTGGGAGCTTACATTTTAACATTTGTACCAGGAAATCAGCTCTCTCAGTGTCACAGGGTTAGACAAATACCTGATAAAGAAATAAACCTGTCAAATAAATTTACTTTACGAAAAGACCGAGCCCTGAGGAAGTCTCTGTTTTGTATTTTAAAAAAATGCCTTACACCTTCACAAACAGACTGCCTGGGATGCCGCATTCCTCCACGCCCAGGGGCCACTGGCAGCAGCAGAGGGACCGTCCTTGGGCCCGTTTTGCTGCAATTCAGCACCAGCTGCTGAGCAGACCCACTCTCCTCCTCCTCCTTCTGGTCCTCCTCCTCCTCCAGTGCCAGCGGGGTGAGGGACAGGGATGGCCCACCTTGCTCTGCCTCCGAAGCAACGCCGAGGGCCCTGCCGAGCACCCAGGCGAAGCTAAGGCAAACACCGTGTGGGAAGGACTACAGCATTGTTCCAAACTCAGCCGGATGTTTGAAGCCCTGGCAAGTCAAACACGGGCCGAGCGCAGGGCTGAGTTTACGAGATGATTTGTAGCTGTAGAAATAAACCTGGGAAGGGGCTTTCTGGATTTCTCCAGCCTGCGCTGCCCCTGCCACGGCTCCTGCTGCGCTCACGGAACAGCCCAAGCGCTTGGGCAGCAGTGGGCTGCCTTCCTCCCGACCGCACTTGTTTACTGTTAAATAACCTTGAAGACAGAGACGCTGCTTTGTGTCCGCAGAGCCAGGAGCTGGTCTGAGCCACTGGTCTCTCCAGGATAACACACCCTCCCTTCTCTAATGTTTCCCAACAGCAAGAGTCGTTGCTTGCCGCTACCCAGGGCATTGACTCCCAGACTAACAAGGCACCTTTTTGCTGCAGTGTATTTGCATCTCTTTGTTGACTTTGCTAATCAAGCTGCTCCTGAGCCTTTGAAAGCAGTGGTAATCAAAGGCACGCTGGCTCTTCAGGCATGGCAGCCATTCCAGGCGAGGTAACCCCTTGGGGACCAGGCACTTTTGGTCACTAGACTGCTAACTGCTGCCTGGGGAGCTGGTGGATGGGCTGAGCATCCAGGCTCCGGAGGCACACGCTCAACCATCTTTCTGAGCCAAGGTAATGCCACACTGCCACCAAAAGGGCAACGCTTCCTTGCCCGTCCCTGACCCCTCGCCCTGCTCCCACGGCCCAGCAGCACTGCCTCCTCCCCTTGCAGGGGGCTGGGGCGCTCTTCCACCCTGTACCCCTCCACCCCGAGGGTCTCCTGGGTCTGGCTTCTCCTGAATTAGTGAGTGCAACCAGCTCACAGGGGTCCCGGCTGGCACCACCCCATCCAGTAGCAGCGGTCCCTGACACAGGCCCCTCCCCATCATGCAGCTGTCACAATCGCTGCCCCACTGAGCTGGCCCTGCAGCGAGGCACCCCACATGCCCAGGGGCACAGGGCAGCCTGTGGGTAGCACAGGTAGGGTCCCTGGGCTGGGGGAGCCAAGCTGGCCAGGGCAGCCAGGCAGCTACAAAGCCCACCCTCGTAACGTGGAGCTAAGGGGCAAGAGGATGGACTCCTCACCCTGTGTCTGCGCCCATCCCGTGCTTTCCTCTGCATGGAAACCCACAGCAGAGCCCAGCTTAACCCTCCCGGTGGGCTGGCCCAGTTCAGAAAGGGGATTTTTTTTTTTTGTGTAGCCTGACGTATCACAAAGATACTCAAAACTGATATTTTCCCTAAGATGTCATGGCAGGGGGAGATAAGATAATCCAGCTTCAAACTTTTTGTTTCAGTTCCCTCGGTGCTTTATGCCACTGGTTTCAGCATCTCAGCGCGGCAGCCCGAGCCTGGCCCCATCGAGCGGTCAGACACCAAACGCCCATTAGATTCCTGTGGTGGTGGAGGAACTTCTCCTAAACAAGCACCCGCAGACCACTGACCTAACACGTGGCAGTCGCAGCCCAGGTCTCCTCGCTCCCAGCGCTGGGCTCTGTGATTAACAGCGGCGGTTTCAGAGCAGCCAGGCCAAGCTGTTAGAGAAGAGTCCCTTTGGTGCGTGTTGGCTCCAGTGCTAAATTTGCATACTGTATTTGCCAAGGGTTATTAGTGTTGATCAGCTGTTAAATAATCTGCCCTTTTCATTTCAGGAGGCCTGTCAGGACTCGCCTTCATGCAGGCTTTACTTAAACAGGAGCTTTATGGCATATTGGAAAAGGGTTTTCATTAGGAAGCCTTTTCCTTGAAATTTTGACAGCTACAAATACTAACCGCTGTCTCTGACATCACAATCGTCTGCCACATGTGTTGCCTAACCCTCTACATCCTCAGTGCGTGAAAACGGCTGCAGCCACAGAGCAGTGGAAATCAGGCTCCGGCCCTGCTGTCACCCCTCCTCGTGCCAGGGAAGGACCTGAGAGAGGAGATGAAGATAAGGAGAGATCCCACATGAGGAAAATGAAATGATCCCCTGCTGGAGAAGGGCACTGGGAGGTTGCTGTACACAGGTTTTTAAAAAAGCCTCGCCCTGCTCTGCACCTGCGGGGATACAGTCTGTGGGGTGACTTATGGCTGCATTTCACCACCCTCGGTTTTAGCTGTGTCTCTTCAGGGCCATGCACCCTTTGCACTTAGCCAGCAACAGGAGCTCCTGAGCCTGGGGAGGCCCGGAGCTCGGGCCAACGATTCAAACGAGATGGCTTGTGACTCGTAAGGGAACAGCAGGATGGGGTAAGAACCGTGTTTGGCCTCATGGTTAGGCTACACTGTCAAAGTTCTCTGGAAAGTGAAGCCAGGAAAAAAAATAACTTGAGGACTGAGGGGAACTTTGCAATAACCAGCTGGTTCCCACACGTGCAATTATGCCCAGTACCATATAAATTGTTAAAAGAGCCAGAAAGGAATGAAAAATATGGATGCAGCAGGGAGTTGAAGAGGGTTTTGATATGCATACCAGCCAGTCTTTAATAGCCTGATAGAAAAAAATTGTGCTCCTTTGTGGGGAAAGGACCTTCACCATTACCAGCAGGCGAACCGCACTGCCCACCTGCAGCATAGCCCTGCACCCTGCCTCGCTGGTCCTCCTGACTGCCCATTCTGAGTGGGTGTTGAACTCCAGGGGCTTTTCCCACCAGTTTCTTCTGGACTGCGCCAGCAGGGAGCACGCTGCCCACCGCCCGCCTGCCACCAGCCCCAACGTGCCTGCTGCCGGGCCACGGTGACACCGGCGGGGGCCAGAGCACTGCTCTCCTCCTCCCCAGGGCTGAGCCATCGCTGGTGTCAAGGTGGTACCCACGGGGAGATAAGGGGCAGTTGGGGGTCCCTGACAAGTCGCGATGGCCACCCTTGCCCCAGCCGTGCCAGAGAGGTGCCAGTAAGACAAGAGGATGGCAGTGGGAACCGCGCCAGGCACAGTTTTCACTTTTTCTCCCACCACTCTTCTGGGGGGGGGGAAGAAACACAAGCAACTATGAAAACCAAACAATTTGACTGTAACGAACCATAAAACACAGGATCAGCTGTCTGCCCCTTGCTCCCCTCGCCAGTACAGCAACTCGGTTGTGCCTGGTTGGTACCGCCTGTGTTACGGTCATGAGGTGACAAAGCCAGCAGTTAGAATTGATTAATTGATTTGTACATTAAATAAGTATTCCTGCGCAATTATTGGCAGGTTTTTTAATGGATTACTATTTAAACGATTCCGATATTTTAAATTACATGTTATTTTATTGATGCACATTTACTGGAAAAAAAAAAATAGCACCCCTTGCATCTATTAACATATGAAAGAGAAAATAAAACATCCAGGCTGATATAATGCACAATGTGGCATTACTCTGGGTGCTTCCTAAGCTAGGGAAATCTTATTTGTTTAATAATAAGTTGATCATGAATATGCAAATCTGCATCAGTGCAGTACCTCACTGCTGTCACTATTAATGAGTTGCAAATTAATGTGACAACAAAAGGAAAATCTATTTAGTGGCAAAACTGTGGTTCATACCTGGCTCAAGAGAGCAACCGTCTACAGTCACGTCGGTCTGCTGAAGCAAGATGTGCGCACGGCATGGACAAGGTTTGCTTCAGGGCCGGCAAACCAGAAATAAGCAACCCGCTGCCTTCACCCCCAAGGGCAGAAGGCAGCATTGCTCCTAATGATCCATCACAATCAACTTGCAGGAAAATACAATTTCTTCACTCTGCAGTCCCGGTGAACCGGTGCAAAGCACACTGATGGGTGAAATGCAGAACACGTAGGTGGGAAGAGGGTGTGGACATCTAGACGCGGTACTTAAAGAGAACTTCATCTTCTTCAGACCTGTTTGGGGATTTTTTTTTTCCCCTGACAGTGCTCCAAGCTCACAAAGTGAAACTTGCTGGATTCCAGACACTTTATTCTTCTGCTCCTTCCTTCGAGCAGAAATGAAACAGGGAATAAGTGCATTGAGAAAGGACCTAATACACGGCTTCACGACTGCGGCATTCAACTCTTCCATCCTCTGCAGTGGCACCAAGCTCTCTCCTACCAACACTGGACCCATACTGAAATGAAAATATGGTGTTCTGCAAACAATTTTAAACAGATACAATTTTTTTCACTTAGCTTGCATCTGTACAAGTTTAAAGTAGCAACGTGTGCCTTTTTTCTGCAGGAACTGAAGAAATGATGCTGAATGTTTACCAGCAGCCCCGCAGAGCCTGGGAATGGCAGCCGCCTGCGTTTACCACTCCCTGACACCTTGTTCATATTAATGCACAAACGATGGGGTCTCATCTATAGTTTTGTTATTTAGCACAGAAATTAAGGGAGGAGTCAGCTCCAAACTCTTTTGATTCATGGAGTGAGCTTGGCCCCTGGGAGCAGTTTTTAAGACAATTTCCATTCTGCTCCTGCGACTGCAGCCGCGAAGCTGGGTCGGGCTTCCAGCAGCCATCCAGGCTCTCCCTTTAGCAGATTGCTCCCCAAAGAGCACAAACGAGGACCAAACACCTCTGGCCCTTGCTCGCCACTCACTGCATCAGTGTCTTTGACACAAGCCCCCAGCTAGGCCACCAGAGAAAAAGGCAGAGACAATGGCAAAGCAGAAGAAATTAGAAGAGTGTCTGGAGAGAGGAAAAAAACCCCACCAAAATGGGAAACAGAGCTGACCCCCCATACGCAGAACCTAGTCCTCTTGGTTTAGGCAAGAAGGCAAAGGAGGAGTTCAATATTTTGCTGTCCTCAGTAGCATCACTTATCTCAGGGGGGAACCTCCCAGCACTGCCCATGCCATGGCTTCCCACCCCCCCGCCAGGCAGCCAGCCTGGGGCTGGGTATTTCCTGGGATTTCCCAGCCAGAACCAAGTAAAAGTTCGATAAAGGAAACTCCCTTTTGTGAGGCTCACCTCCCTGCTCTAGCTGGAGGCGGTTGGGGTTTTTCCCCCTATTTACCAGTGGTTCTCCAACACCTCCGTGGGGCAGCGCAACCTCCCAGCCAGGCAAATCCAAGTGATAAGCAGGGGAAATTCAAGGAAACACCTTGGCTTGGGCCCCAACAGCATCAACACTGCTCGTTCACCTTGCAGAAGGCAGGACACGGGATCAGCAGGGTTTTACCATCCCCAAAGGCTGTGTTTCTGTTTCCTTATTTTTAAACCTGGAGCAATGCCAGTGGTGTGAAATGAGTCTCTTTGGCCCATGGAGGATGCACAGGAAAGTTTTTTAAAGGAGAGCAGCATGAGTCAAGAAGCTGAAATGCTGAACATCAGCCCCCTCCCAGCCATGTCCGGCTGCCCTGGTTGGAGCTAGCTCAGTCCCCAGCTCTGCGCCGTGCAGGGTCCAGCCAAAACAGGGTCAGCCAAGCCAGCCTCGTGCACCCAGCAGCACAGGACGCTGCCCTGCTCCTTTGCTGAACCCTCCACACTCTCTCAAGCACGCTCGCACGGCAAAGTCTCTTTAAAAAAAAGTACATCCCAGGAGATAAAATGGTTTTGTTATGTCAAGGGACAGCACTGCGATCAGGTGTTCCCCGCCACGACCCTATTTTTAGAGTGTAGACGGGCTCCAGGGCCGGCACACGCTTGCGTTACAACTGCATGAGGCTGTTACTGTATTTGAGCACGGATGCAAGCGCCAGGATGGAGAAGGCCCAACTGTACCCAGTGGAGATAGTGGAAAGCTGACTAAGCGGAGACATTTGGGAAGCACGTGCTCAAGATCATTTGAGGAGGAGCCAGCCAAAAGAGGAAGCCACATCAATCTTCTGTTTGCCTGCAGGGCACAGTGAGAAGTGAGGTGTCTGCCACGCACCCCTGGAAGTGGTATGAAGCTGATTTATGCTCAGCTCAAACCATCCAAGCATTGCGCAGCTGATCAGATAAAGGTGTCTGTAACAATTGCTTTCAACGCTCTCCCTTGCCTTTGTTTTAATGGCCTTCCTCGGCCTTCTGGGGAAATCAGGGGGTAAAAGCACCCAGCGCTGGAGAGCGGGGATGTCTGAATTCTAGTGCCTTGCCAAGCTGGAGGCTGGCTTAGAAGGAAACCCAGGGTGTCCATGTAAGCCACATGGGTGAGAGCATCATCACCCTTATCTGAAATCTGAAGAAAGATGGTGGTGGTTCCATCAGAACTAAAAATTCCCTGCCCTGCCGGGAGACGGGACTTCAGCTGCCAACAGCAGCCAGCTGTCAGAGCCCTCTCCCCTCGGCTCAGCTCCAAAACCCCCTTACCCCCAGCAGCAGGCCCGCTACAAGCCACACGGTACAAAACGCTTGGAAAAAGACTCGGTTGGTAACACACCGAGGGAGGCATCAGCTCTGCGTCTTTCTTCTGGGGCACCTTTAGGAATGAGGCGTCATTCTCCCTTACCTTCAGGATGAGGGTAAATCACACTGTTTCTTCAGGTCGCGCAAGAGCCAAGGTTTAACCTGCAGCACACTGACCATTAATCAAAACCTCTGAGCTTCACTGCTCCACGGATGGAAAAACTTTTCCACAGAAGTTTTCCTCAGATGGACCCGGTGCTCGAGACCCTTCCAGTGGGTGCACTGGCCCTCATCAGAAGTGCAGCACAATTCCAGTGTCTCAGCTGAAGCATCTGGCTATCACAGGACATGCTACTGTGAAAAACAGCCCCAAAGCACAACTCCGGAGTTTGGGTTCACAGCGAGAACTTCTTTCTGCAAGGGGAAGGGCAGACCCAGACCCTTTAGATCCCCCCAAAGTGTGCTCGCAGCCTTAACATTCTGCATTAAAACTAAAGCATTTACCCTGGTACTATTTTCCACCGCTCTGCAGACACCTCTGAAAAGAGAATTCAGTCAATTCAATCCAAAAAAGATGACAAAGCCAGGGAAATAATTGAACCTATTCACAATTCTTTAACTAAAAAGGCGACGCAGAAAGTATTGTGAATGCCGCTTTTAAACCTCTGTCCCACAAAAGGCGCCCGCCCAATGTTTTCTTGTAACCTTGAATTTAGAAAGCCGGTGCAGATTCTACCTCAGATTTCATCGGCTGCTCGCCGGCACCTGTGCCAGCTCCGCTCCGCTTCGGGAACCGCACGCAGAGCTTCCTTTCATAAACATTAATGAGTCGGAGCTCGTTTCGCAACCAGGGGCGGAATTAATGGGAGTCGCTTTAGCCTCTTCATTTCTCAACAGTTTTATTGCCTTTAAGAAAATTTTTGTAAAATATAAATACAAAGGCAGGAGATTTACTTACAAAGTTAAAACACAGATCTCAAACATAAACACACAATTCAGAAAATTTAGTTTATGTACAGTTTCAAGCAACTTCAACATATGTTAGTTTTTCAATATTTTACAAGGTACAGAAAAAATAGTTCAAAGTCTTCTTTAAATAAAGAGCATAAAATGTTTAAACATATATAAACAATCCGGTTTGATGTGTGAAAACTAAATTTCACAGCTTTTAAATTAGGATATAAAAGTTCTTACAATTAGTTGATGCGTATGGATATGGTTTAATTTATATTACAAACTATTGAATTATATTCAATAGTGCTTACCTGGCCAAAGCAGGTAATTCTGTAAACAAAAAAACAGAAATAATATCACCAAGTGCCTTACCGAATTCTATCTCCCAAACAAGCCACACGACTTTGATCACATCACCTAGAAAAAGTATGTCCTGTGTAATCAGTGCTTTGTATGAAACAAAGTCAATGTGTGGGTGTGTTCTTTTAAAAAAAAAAAAAATGTGTTCCGAGTAATAACAAACTTATCCCAAAGCCTGTGTGCATTTAAAGAAACATTATATAACAATTTTGTAAAAACTGATTGAAGTTAAAAAAAAATTCTTCCAAAATCCATCCAACTGGAATTCAGATCTCTTATATAAAGGAAAGATATTTTCATATTTAATAGTGTCCTTTCTTTACAGAAACAATTGCATTTGAACACATATACATAAAGAAGTAGCTGTATAGAGCACTGTACATTAAATGGCCTGATGGTTCACCAGAGGATGTCGAAGGGAGGGTCCTCGTGCGGATGCAACCAGTGAAGCGAGGAGCCGAGCAAAGTCTTGAGTTCGCTTGTAAACTCTACCAAGTCCAACAGCTCTTTGCTCTCCGGGTTAAAAGCTTCAAGGTCCGTAGCACAAGAGAACAACTGGCTGAGGGAAGTCTGTTTGTAAAACTCTGCCTCCGTGATGGTGACAACTTCCAGATTGGGGAAGTTGCAGCGGAAGATGCGAGATGACATTTTTAGCCTCTTCACCACGTCCGAGAGCAAAAGCCAGTTCCGTGGTCTGTGGAAGCGAAGGAGAAAGAGGCTCCAGTAACTGACATTAACTCACAGCTTCTTCGCTCTTCACCACATCGCTGTGCGACAAACCCTCCCTGGCCGTACCCGCACAAACCACCCCCCCGAAATCAAGGCCATTGCCCAGGGGGTCGTAACAGATGTAACAGATGTGCAGGTGCGTACGTATTTACTCATCATACCTCTGCCCGCAGCTTTGGGGAAGGAGGGGGGGGACCGGGCACGCAGGGGCACCGGAGCCTGTAAACCCAGGGCTCCCGAGCGCACGTGGGTCAGCAGCCATCCCGATAGCTGCTCACGCAGTTAAAGGTTCACCTGGCTGAGCACGACTCCCATTTGGCAAGTTGGGAGAGGGCCTAGGGTTATAACCAGAAATTTCAGCACCTCTGACTTCCAGAGATGCCCATACCAAATAGAAATCGACAGAGGGGGGCTTCTCAGATTAAGAACGTAATTTTGTAATTAAATCCTTGTGCTTGTCCACCTCAGAGAACTTAAGTTATGTCCATCACCCTAATAATAAAAAAATACTAAACACACACTCCTGCATCATTGATTATTTAAAACTATTTTTCCCACAGCTGTCATCAAAACTGGTGCAAATGACAAACAGTAGCTGTTTAGGAAGCTAATTTCTATCTTCAATGTAACAGGTAACAAAAGTTTCCAGGTGTTAGGCTATTATCAAGTATCGCTGTATCTTCTGCAAGACATTTATTTGTTTGATACAATTCAGGGCTTTAAACCAGTTTTGCTGCAAAATCTAGAAGAGCAGAAACAGTGTCATTTCATCATCCACCAAAGCACGTCCACTCAGCAAAACAGAAAAGCCCGTTAACTAAAATTTAAGAACACCTTACAAACACGATCTCCAAAGTTAAGTGCCAGAAGCACGAGCATTTTGGGATGTTCTGTCAAGGTGCCTGCCTGGGATGAGGGAAGGAACCTGTGTTGAAATGTCACTCATCCCACTCGGGAGTACGGCACGTAAAACCCAGCGCCGGCAAGCCAGCCTTTCCCCCTCTCACCTCCTATTAGCTTATTTCTAAAAAGCCTGGCAATTACGGTATTGCTCTCTCATTTACATTAGATAAATGCAAGCTCTTCTCCCCACGGACACAAACTGCTGTCATTCCGAGCAGACCGTCTCGGCTATTTTTACCCCAAACCTCGTATTTGTTCTTACCCCTGAGAGAGACACACTTGAATGTTGTAACACGGCAAGGGAGGCTCATCCGAAAATTCAAATTCGAAGAGATCGCTAAAGCAATCTTCATCTTCATCACCTGGGCCGGGAGGATTTGCCAAGATGTCAAATCCAGATTCATCTTTTGGATCTAAATAAAATTGAATAAAGATGCCAAGTCAGCATTGAAGAGACTCTTGCAGCTCTTGCTTTTTCTTCCAATAACGTGATCTGTAAATAAAATCAGTTTGCTTCCTTCCTAGCTTCCTCCACCATGAAACAGCCCCCACCCTCACGTGCCGCATGTTTTGAAAGTCTCCGCATACAAAGAAATAAAGAGTAACATTTGCTCACCGCACACAGAGCTGCCATAGAAATCCCAGTACAAACCAGGGTCATCAACACTTCGACCTTGCAGGTCAGTTAAATACTCTGGAGAGGAAAAAACAGCAACAAAAACATACTGATGAGAACAAAAAGCTGGCAAGTTTAGCAGACCGTGTGTCATAGAGTCTCGCTACGCATCCTCCACACCTTTCATCGAAAAACCTGCACCGTATTCCTGCCGCACGTGCTACCAAGAACAGCACGTACACACACCCTTCTCACAAAGATTCCCCGGAATTCACTTTTCTCCCGCATCCCTTCTCCCGTCACACCAAATAATGACCCACCACATCAACCACCCACCCACAGTCTGAGAGGGACAGACCCCACCTTAAGCTTCAGGAACTGAGAGTGGCATTTTAATTTTGTGAAAGATAGGATGTACCACGCTTTTTAGCCTGCACAGTTATTCTGGACACCAACTTGGAGGTGAAACAGTGGCCCCAAAGAAACTGCTGGAAAAGGTTTTTCCACACAGGTAACGTTCAGAAGACGTAATTCTTTCCTACAGATGTAATTTTGGGAGATTTGCTAGTTGAGTTGATGAAAAGATACTGAGATTCAAGATGCTAAGATGTCCAAGAGACTGGACTTTACTGGAGTCCTGACACACCTACGTGCTTTCTACACTCCATCATTTAAACAGGTAAGTGGATGAGGACTTCAATTCATTGACTATGAACACTGCCAACATTTTCAGGGGTAAGTTATCAGGGAATGTAAGTATCTATATCCAAAACTACCAAGAAAAAAACCTAAAACCATGTTAGAACATGGACATGCTTAAAGACAGGAGCCTTTAACATAGTTTTACAGCACTTCAGATACAAAATGAGGCAGAACTTACAAAAAGACAAGTACTAGAAGGACAAAAAGCAAGACCATGGGAAAATATGGTTAAGTTTAACAAACAGCTATTCCATTTGGCAAGTTTCTTATTTGCATTTCAAGCAGAATGCTGAAGGCACCGAAACAGCCTGCTGACCTCCTACCTATCAAATCTGATAGTGACATCATCCTTTTGACTAATTAGGAGTTTCAATCAGAACGAGCCCCCGTGCATGGCTACGCTTCCCACCTGCGGCCGCTGGGGTTTTGCGGGCAGAGTGCGAGCTACTGCAGCCTACCCCAGCGCTCCTCAGAGCGGAGCCATCCCCGCTGGGCGGCAGGACTTTGGCGGGGGAGCAGAAAACATCCCCCGCTTTGCCACAGCCAGCAGAGCCCCAAGCAACACGGCCACGCACCTGTGAGGAAGGTCTCCATGAGCTCACTGTGGGTCATTTTCACGATGGTCCTCCCCGAGTAGGTCGCAAGCGTTGGATCAGCACCGTAAGACAGTAACAGACGGACAATTTCCAAGTGATCGTTTTCGACCGCGTCATGGATTGGTCTATGGAAATTAGAAAAGATCACGGCGTTACATTTCTGACTCAATAGTATTATGCAAATGTATTTGACAAGAAACTTCTGACTTCAGATCAAAGTGATTTATAAAAAATAACACTATTAATACAGCTGCCAATCATCTCATTGTTGGCTTTACTTGCACATCATCCCCTCCCCTCTTGTCTTTTCACAGTCAGGCTGCTCGGGGGCAGGTATTTCTGTTACGTCTGTTCACTGCCGTACATATTTCGAGGGCCAGCAAAATAATTACACCGCTGTAACAGCAAGCAGGAGTTTGCGTGTGAAGCCTCGCAAACATCATTTCACTGCAAGTCACTCTACCGTTCCAAATCTCTGCCAATTTAACAGCCCGTTGTGGAGTAAGGGCTCACTCAGCCCGCCTCTGAGCAAGCACGGAAATCAGTTACCCAACGCTCCTAAATTATGTACACAGAAATAAGTTATGAAAATTTGCTGGGAATTAAACTTCTGCGCTATACCCTCTTTAAACAGTACTTGTAAATATATTTGCTGCACAATTCAACCCTTCTACTCAGAGAATAGAAAAACATGTTATTTTAAGTTTAGTCCACCCAGAACTTAACACATTTTAGGTGGCATGAGCAATCTATGCGAGCTCAGACATACATTTTGTGAGCCTACAGAAGGATTATTCATTAATACACATGTCTGCAATTCCAGGTTTAGAATTTCTTATCACTAATTATAAGTCGCATTAACTTTTGCCTTTAAAATTGATTATACGTAACGGGGAGTTGTCTGGAAGTAGAACATATTACCCTTCAGACTAATGAAGATGTGTTAAAATCCCATCTTTTCCTTGGAGAGCGATGAAGAGGGAATTGAAAGGGGAGTCAAATTCAGTGGCGGGTGACAGTGGCAGTTCAACTCAACCCTACCTGCGCTCCTCCTCCTTTAGGCTGTCAACACCGCTGCCCCCCAACAAGACTTTCAAGCTCTCAAACAGATGTATTAGAAAGCAAGAGAAGTAAATAAGGAATTTTGCTGAAACTCCCTCCTGCAAGGAGGTCACATCCCACCACTCCTTCTGTCACCCATGGCAACATTCCCTCTACTCCACTACCACTTTGGTACAGACTGGCATCCACGTGGGCTCGGGGCAGAGGAGAGGCCGATCAAACCCGTCAGAAGAGGAAGGCACACCACTGTTTTCCCATCTATCACACAGCACTGCCATGGGAGGGGGACTCTGATCCATCTCAAAAAGAAATACGTTCCAGGTGTGTTTACTCCAAGTGCTTTCCAGTAGGACGTGATTTAGGGTGATTAACATCTGTCACACATGAAGCACTCTCACTTGCCCCTGCGTTGCTGGAAAGCTGTATGCAGTTTTGGTTTCGACATACGCACGCTAAATTGACAAGAGGAAGTGCCCTCGGGAGAGTTTGAGGCTCATTCCCTACGGAGAGAGGGCTGGTCCCACACTGCCTGCCTCCTGCACACCCCAGGCCACCAACACAGCAAATAAGCAGGTGATCCTCAAGCTGCTGAGCACCATCTTCAATCCAGCTCATGCCACCCCTCAAACCTCCAGCACCAGAGAGTGCAACACATGAACGCCTCCAAAGCCCCACACACGCCGCTCTTTGGAAAGCCACTTTCAAATTTTAAGCCCAGAGAGGTCCGTGAGGATCACTTGCAAAGGGTCAGGATATCCCTTCTCAATTTCTCAGGGAAGCCTCTAACATAACACTGAAACTATCTGATGCCCTTGAGACAGAGGGTGCTGGAGAAGCCAGCACTGCTGGGGTCCCCCACAAGCCCCAGCCTCCCACCTCCGCACGGGGACTGCCGCAGCACTGCGCGCCTAGGCAGCACCCAGCACACCCAGGCGATGCAACACCAGAAGTAACAAATAATAGGGGCGCTGACACAGAGGCTGAAGAAGTATCAGGTGTTGCTGGCTGTCAGCAAGCGTCTGAGGCCCGAGCCGCCGGGCCACGACACTCCGAGCATCTACAGCGGGAAAGGTCAGCCCTGCTGCAAACCCTCCTGTCCCCCACTGGGCATGGAGCATCCCTGGCTGAAAGTCTGGCAACAGGCACCGGGAACAGACGAGAGACAGGGCTGCCGCCAAATGCTGGGGACGCTTTTTCTCTCCCGCTCCCTCATTTTACTGGAGTCTTTAATTTTGAACTGTTTTCCATTTTATTTTAGAATTAACATTTTTCTGGTTTTGGGGGGGTGGGGTGTGGATGGTGGTGTGGGTTTATTGGTTTGTGGGTTTTCTCGTTTGGTTGTGTTTTGTTGGTTTTTTTTAAAACTGACTTACCTAAGTGACTTTTGAAGCAGTAATGAATTCAAGATGATCCTTTAACTTATTAAAAACAGCATCTGAATCACCGCCCAGCGTTTCAATCGATTTAATGACACCCGGATGAGTTTATTAACGGGCACCTGGGTCTTCCCCAGGAAGGAAAAATCACAGGGCACAGGGCTGTAACAGGGCAATGAGAGGTGTCTGCAGGTCACCCGGCCTGGTGCAGCGAGGCAGACGGAGC
>VWZZ01004053.1:1921-32829 GCA_013399095.1 Psophia crepitans | reverse complement strand
TAAAATTCCCAGAAGAAAAAAATTACACTGAACCTGAGTCACAACAAAAGCACGTCCCCACCGCTTTATTAACCGGCAAGCAGAGGAGGTCACCGAGTCCTGCACGCCCCTGCCCAAGGACCAGTAATGAGGAGGAGACCATGCAGGAGGGCCTCGGCAGTGTTACGTGCTTTGGGGGTTTTATGCAGGATAAAACGGGAGGACAAGGGGAGGATAGAGGAGAGGCATAAAGAGAGAGGGAAGGGGCACTTCCTCCCATCATGGCCAAAGAAACTATTGCCTGGTGGTGGTGACCACCGATGCTGGGCTGGGGGTGCTGCTAACCTGGTTCCATCCTGGGCGCTGCAGTTGACGTCAGCCCCGTACTCCAGGAGATGCCGCACGATGCTCAGCCAGCCTCTGGCACAGGCCTCGTGCAGGGCACAGTAACCTGCGTTGTCACGATGATTCACATCACACACCTTGTTTTCCAAACAATACAGAACCACTTCCTGGAAATAGGAGGAAAAACAGATACAACAAGTTATTTCGTGCTGCAGAGACGCAGAGACTTCTCTTCTTGAAGGAAAAGCAGGGGGAGGGCAACGTGCAAAACCCCTACGATATGCCTAAGTTATCCTCTTTGAGACAGGTCAGTTAAAAAGCAAACAAAAGGGGAAGCCACTGAAAGTCCTGCTTCTTCAGCAGGCATAGCAGAGACCACGACTTCCCGCAAACAGCCTAGCTTGTGCGAAGCAGCACCGAGGGCTCCGTGTCCCGCAGGGACCTTCCCGCAGCCCCCAATGTCAGGAATTGTCACAGAGGGGGAACGTGCAAATTTCGCAGACAAAACTCATGGCTTTCCACTTCTCAAAACTTCCATGTGTGAAGCTAACAGGGAGGTTTTTACTCTTACATCTGCATTTTTTAGCAGAAAATTCTGCAAGCACAACAGCAGCACAGCCAACGTCAGTTTGATTTTAAAAAGAAAAAGCGCATGACCTGAAACAAAACACATTTAAGACACACAAAGGACAGTTTGCTATCAGCAAACAACAACAACAACAAAAAAAAAAGCCCGGCTCTATCAAGATCAGGGAAATCCCATTTTCACCCACCCTGGCTTTCTGCACGCAGAACTGAAGCCAGGCGCCAGGTTCCAATATCGAGCCGGGCGCCGTGGGAAGCCATGTGAATTTAACACAATTCATCTTGCAGTCAAATATACCACGGTCGAGAGCCTAGGCCAGGCTCAGCTCTACGCTGTCATGCGGCCTTGAAACAATGACTGCTCCTTCACTCAACCAAAAATTTTGGATGGTGTGAGTCTTCCTCGATTTGTCTCAGATGCAGAAGAAAAAAAACAAACCAAAAAAAATTCCAACCCACGTTTCTAAGCAATGCTGCTTGTATAAAATAGCCCTCCGCACACCCAGATTAGCGGCAAGCCTTTAATTTTGCGTTTGCTCCTCTCAAAGGCTGAGCAACATCCTCGCTAAGCGGGATACGGCGTGGAGGGGGCGAGTGTTTGCTTTGCCAAAGTAAGAGAATAAAACAGCCGCCGCGTGTGATGCATTTATTCTTCCCGTTTCAAAATCTACCGGAAAGCCCACAATAATCTGTGCTCCGGGTATACCTGACCCGAGAGCTGGTATCCAGGATACAGCATGAAGCTGCTCTTTTAACAGGCCCTCACTAACCAGGCTAAAGCGGGGAGCTAATGAGCTGCCCGTCCCAGGCGCCAGAGCATCCCCCTCACCTGCTGCCGGGACGGAGCGGTCCACCACCCACACCCGATGCACCCACCGGTTTAAAGTGGGATCCCCACAGTCCCACCTCTCACCGAACAGCGGCTCTTAATGTTCCTGCTAATCAGCCCACCCAAGGCCAAAAATCAGTCCGGAAAGGATGCTTTTTACCCTGCACCCGCTCAAGCCCGTAAGAAAGGGCTGGGCGAAATTATCCCCCGGAGGTACGAATTTTCCTTTAAAACCAGACCACCCCGCCAGGCAAATTAGCAGATGGATATAAGTAGCAGAAGCGGCTGCCGTATTCGGCTCCATTTTTAGCATGCAGTTACCATTTAAAATAGATTCTGCAACTCAAAATAAAGGAACACCTTTCATCTATTTCTGTAAAAAGGAAAGGCTCGTCCTAGGGCAAAATACCTACTACTGGACGAAAAAGGCTAATTTTGTCGGGCAGTTCTGTGTTAAGAGGCTATAAGAAGAATGTCATTAACCACAAAATGTAACCATAAAGACCATAAAACTCTACACTGTTAATTAATTAAATGCCTCATTAACTTTTTTTAAACATGATTTATTCAATTTACAAAAATATTAGCCATCACTGCCGAATACAGGAACATGTGGTGCCACAAACACACTTTTGGTTCGTAAGCATCTCTCGCTAACGCTACAGAAAGGCTGTGAAAGTGCCACGGGGCAATTTAATGTCTGTTCAGGTGCTTTATTTAAACCAGCAATCTGAAAATCACTCGCAGTTAATCCAAAGACTCAAGCTAGCACATCACCAGCCAACATATATACGTGCCACTGCCGCTTCTGCTGCCTGCAGTTTGTTAGCCAGATTGCAAACAGCGACGTTAAAAGGTGCATGCAAATAAGCATGCCCCATCCTCGTCCACAAAGAGGTGCCCTCCGCTTCAGCCTCTCCCATCCCATGCTCTGCAGCAACTCCCACCCCTTTTCCATGGGAAGCCATCAGCATCCCCCTGCGCATCCCCCACGCCCCAGGCAAGCATGCTGCCACCAAGAAGCACTATTCCAATCTGCCCAACCTCGAAACATGGTCCTTGGGCAAAGCATAATAATCTGAGCCATAACGTCCCAAACCCCAGGAGCGATGCTCGTACCCTGGCAGGGTGCAGGAGCCCTCAGGGAGCAAGGGCAGGACGCTGCTCAGGAGCTCCTGCTCCTGCAGCGATGCCACCGGGGACCTAGGGCTGGAACCTCAGGTGAGGCATCCCCCAGGCAAACCCTCTCACCCTGCCCAAATAACTTGTCTTCGTGAGTGTTTAAATCTCCTGGAAACAAACACCATCTTTCCCCCCACCCTTATCACACACCACACATTCCTCTGATTTCACTGCCTTCCCAGTGATTTAATCCCAAATTCACCAGAGAACTTTCCAAGTCCAGACACACACCCAAAAGCAACGAGCGGCACAAAGACAGCCAGTGTTTCCTCTCCCATCAAATTCATTACGCAAGCCTTTTGTAATTTTTTTCCCCAAAAAGACTTCACGCTCCCTATAATTCCCTCTTCAGAAAAAGTAAATTACAGTTTTAAGACTACTATTATCTCAAGTCATTTGTTTCAAATGGGGAAAACAGAATGGATTCAAGAGCACCCATACCCTGGGATGGGTTTCTAACATCCTGATGAAGCAAGGCCTGATGCAGAAGCTCAGTGAAGAGAAAGCAAAGCTTTCCACCAGCTTCAGCAGGGTTTTGCTCAGACTGTATGGATTTCCAGAGCCAGAGACATTTGCCGCCCTGTCTTTAAGTAGCCCTGTTGGCTGCAGCCCTGCAATTTATCTGACCAGACACCTGATGCATTCGTCCTTCGACATTTCACTCTCACATCAGCTTTTACAGGCAAAGTCATAACCGTGTCCCCCTTCCCGCAACTATCTGGGGCACATCCACGGTATGCAACTGAGAGCGGGGCAGAAGCACCAGAGCTAGCAGTGTTTGGGCTCCCCACGGGCCCGGGGGTGATATATATACAGCTTGCCAGCATCTCTGCATGCCAAAGGTGCCAGTGCTGCAAAGGCAGGCACCAGCTCCCCCAGTGCAGCACCAGCAGCTCTGCCCGAGTACAACATCCCCACCATCGTCAGGGCTCAGTGGTGCCCCGTGGTGCCAGCTCCTTCCAGCTCAGAGCCCTGCACCAGCACTTGGCATCCCTCTGCAAGCCACAGCCCCGGTGGCACAGACTGATTCGCCTCCTCTGGCATCGGGCTGGTGCGGTGCCGCAAGGCTGCCCGTGGCCACGGCAACAGCTGTGAGAAGCCCTCATGTGCCCGTGAGCATCCGGCGCTCCCGCTTCAACATCAGCCCCAGGCCATCATGCTGCAGCCACCAAAGGTTGCTGCCCCGCTAACGGGGACGGCAGCAAACAGACGTCTGCAGCTGCCACAGGTCACAAACCAGCAAATTAGTTTGACCCACCGAGACTTGGATTTTTATTTTTTTTTCAAATTAAATAGAGGAATTTGTAACTTCTTGAGCGCTCTAATTTTACCCGAGACAGAGGGAATTCAGCTTTCTACTAACCACAGCAGTCTGGTTGCTAGTGAGAAAAACACCCCAGCCACATTGCTTCCACAGCTGACCAAACCTGCAGCTCACGGCAGGCCCAACGAAGCCCCAGCAGGGCAGCGCAGCTACCCACTGCTCCGGTCCTTCAAAGACACGGCCGATGCCAGATCCCGGCGGCAGCTCGGGCACACGGACCAGGCTCCTCCCCGCTGCCCCACTCAGCCTTCCTGCCCTGCCAACAGCAGCACCCACTGCTGCGCTGTCAACGTCAGCTGAACGACCAAGTCAAACAACGGGAATATTTAAGTCTATTAAAAATGTGATGTTCGCTTGAACTTTTGGGTGAATTCAAGTCAGAAAATCAAAATCCCCAATCAGCTGATGATGGGAAGGCACAGTGAGCACACAAGGTTACCCCAGAGCCCCAGGACCCCCACCTTGGTGAGCCCAGACACGCTCGGCTTTCTGCAGCCAGCCCGGTAACGGCCAACACTGCAGACAGCTCCTGCTATCAGCAAAGCACACGGAGAGCCCTCGGCCCCTGCTTGAGCAAGACCTCAGCCCATCACTAAGTTTCGGAGCTGCTCCCGTTGAGAGCACGCCAGGCGCAGAAAGCAAAGTGCACAAGCACCCCATGGCAGCCTGCTGCACTTGAGCGGTACTCACCCCGACAGACACCGTACAGGGAGAAAATACACACCGATGGCTTGGTGCACATGCTACAACTAATTTTGATTTTGGATCCATAGGAAATTTTAGGTTCCGTAGGAAATTAAACCATTTAAATTACGGAGATTACCATAGCAACGTTGTAACAACCACTTCTCCTCCTCCTAGCTAGAGCTTAAGTGCCCTGGGTTAGATGAAGCCTTTGTCTAGGGTAAACAAAACCCTTCCAACAAACCATGCCTTCCAGAGCTGGAGAAGGCCTCTCTCCACACTAAGCTCTCCAGCTGTACAAAGGGCATTTTGAGGTTGCAAGTGACCCCTGAGGCTGGGCAGGCCCCCCCGGGCGTAGGCTGATGCCACCTTCCAGTGTCGGGCTCAACCCCAGCTCCAAGGTCCAAGCCCTCCTCTCACCACCGAGTCGAACCCTGCAGACGCACCGAAGGCAGCAATCGCTCTCTGCAATGAAACACCTCTTCACAAGATCTGAAGTCGAGCAATGACAATGCTCATACCTACATGCCCATATTTCCCCAATAAAAGCGTGCTTCAAAGCAGCAGAGCTAGGGGATTCATCCGCTTCTGATTTTTGTAGCAACAGGGGGTCCGTTTCATTAGACAACATTGTTCCAGCTACACCGAGCAGCTCCATACTCCGAGCATAAAGCATGCAGAGTGCTCCTACGATGCATCTGATCATGCAAGAGGACACTCCAAGCGCTACATCCTGTGTCACATTCCAGATACTCCTTGGAGAAAAGAACAAAAAACAAAACCCTTCTCCTAAACTACACACTCTTCACAAATAACAAAAGCAGAAATTGTACAGCTCATTAAAGAGCACCACAAAGACTACTCTAAAAAGAAAAAATGACATTCATTCTGTTTGCAGATGGCTTATATTTAAATGGAATCGAGGGTTACCAATAAAACTTCACCCTTTACTCGTTCACACAGGATGCTGCTCGCCCTGTGTCCCCGCCAGCTGACCCAACAGCGGTGGGGACCCGCATCGACCTGCCCCCTGACCCCATGCGCCAGGAGGGGGGGAGCCTTGCAAATTTCAACGACTGAACTCAAAGCTGTCGCTTCGCAAAAATTTCCATCTATATATCTGGAAAGAGGGTTTTAACTTTTGAAATTAAAAAAAAAAAGCCACCGTCCCCACAGAGCACTGAGGGACTCTTACCTCGTACCCCAGGCGTGCTGCCCGCTGCAGCAGCGTTTCCCCCGCGTTCTTATTGACGATAAGCCTCCGTGCTTCGGGGGGCATGGGCCGGCTCGGGGTGGTCTCCTGAGGGGGGCTTGCGAGCGGCAGTTGCGAGGGCTGCGAGGCAGGTAGTAGTGAGGGAGTCTGCTGCAGGCGATCGTACAGCTTCTGCTCATACGACTTGACTGGCGAGGAGTCGCAGTCTGAAGTAGGCTCTGGTCGCTTCCTGACTTTCCTCGTTACCGTGACCTGTCAAAACCATGATTGTGGGGTTTTTTAATCCTTGTTTTTACAACGCAGCGATGTGATTCTGTTTTGCCAGCAGAGTTACATTTTTCTACTCATATTTAATTTTTCAAGAAAGTCCTGCTACATTTTTAAAATGCAAGATGCCTCAACCCCTGCAATAGTGCCTTTAACTTGGGCTAAGAAAAGCAAATCCAAAATGTGCAAAGCATCCAGAGACAAATTTGAATGCAATCCCCGCCACCCTGCATGCATGACAGCGCATTAGTTTTAAGCAGGCTGGCTCTGCCTTCTGAGAGGCTGGTGGACAATTAAGTCTAAATAAAGATACCTTATCTTCAGCATTTTCGATATCTGTGGTGTCATCCCCTGTCAGAGATGACCTCCTCCTCCTCTCCTGCAGTGCCAAGTGTTTTGTTTTACACTGACGTTTCCCTGATGGCTTCTCACACTCGCTGTATTTCTGCAGCAGAGACGCATGTTGGAAATCCTCCTCTTCGTCTGTGTACAGCCCATCTGTCTTCCGGCTTTCTTTAATTTTCTGCTGTTTGGCAGCCAACCTCGAGGCTGGAGTACAGCTTGGCTGAGCCTGCCTTTTGCCGTTTGCATTGGTGGATGAAAGGCTCTTCATGTGCGGAGACACTGGGAATACCGGCAGGCCTAAATGGGAAGGAAAGGCATTACACGTCGCATGGCGTGTTAAAAGGAAAACACATTGCTAGCACTTAACACAAGCTCCTCCACTGCTTAAGAGATCTACCAATTACATTTTCAAATCATTAATATTTTAAGCATTCCACATTCAAATCTGTGAATAGCATCTTGCCCGTTAACGTTAAGGTAACAGTTATAACGCTCTCATAAAAATCCCTAAATGAAACGCCCCGCGCTGGGTGCCGGGGCACTGCGAAGGCCGTACGGTGCCGTGCCGTGCCAGCCCGGTGCTGCCGCAGCCCAGCCACCACGGGCAGAGCGGAAAGCCGCCACTGCACCGCCTCGCTGGGGAAAAAAAAGAAAAAAAACCTCGCCTCCTTACCTGGAACTGTTTTATCTGAAGGGGAACCAACTCCTCCGGCAGCCTGGGCCCAGCCGGGCTTGTCCGCCCTGGGCTAGGTGTGGTCGCAGGGCAGATACAGGGTTGGGGGGCAGGAGGGGACAGCAAGAGAGGATGGAGCATGGATGAGGTCTTAATGGGACAGCACGGGGGGAATGTTGAGCCTAGTCCTGAGACAGCAATGAAAGGGGGAACATCTCCTTGGCGGCGTTTTTATTTCAAAAGCAAAGCGAGAGTGGAAAGGCTACTCAAGGAGCCATCCCTAGAGAAGCCCTGCGCAAACCCTCTATCAAAAAACATGGAGGGGTTGCAGGAAAAGCGATCGGCTGTGTTTTCCCGAGGACTCTGACCGAACTAGCGTCCTTCCATGAGTGCAGAAAGCCCTGGACACGGGGAACTATGGCCAGCTCTCTGCCACCCGTGGCAGGGTACTGGCAAGGCCGGGTTTTCTCCGTGGGTTACCTCTAACAAGCCGGATCCCACAGTCTGGGCCACACGCACAAAGCATGGTTACTTTTCCCCCTCCCAGAGTACAAGCGGGTTTACGACAAAATAAGGACAGGAAAATTGACTTTTTATAGTCCGAGTTTCCCTTGGGAAGAGAATTGAGGTGACCTCAGAACTCCTCTGCAGAAAAATGAATTAAAGGTTGCTGGAAAGGAAGGGACACTTCAGCCAAACAATACTGCACCGCTGAGGGAAGGTGCGGAAAAAACCCCGAGCACTTGAAAGAGGCTCCTTCACTCCGAGAAGTCTCTGAAGTGACGCTGCTATCAGAACGGGAAGAGGTGGCAGGAGCAATAAGGCACAACGCTGCTCGGAGAAGAGAGACCTTTATTTAAAGAGACTCGATCCAGAGCCAGTCAGTAAAAAAAAAAAAAAAAAAATCTCGAATCCTCTTGGTGGGCAGCTTCACACTTTTGTCTTCCTTTAAATAGATCTGTGAAAGCAACTTGCAGAAGGCTTTCTAGATTAAAGATGGAAACAGAAATCCCTCAGTTCTTTCAAGTCGCTTTCTAGAAAAAGATGCATACCGCGGCTTGCCAAGCAGATGTCAGGGAATTTACGGGACACACGATGTGCAGATTGTTCAGCAAAAATCCAGTAAGTTTTTAGGCTTTGCAAAATTCTGAAGGAAGCCACCTAGTCATAGGCTGAGCCCACGGATGCACGGCTGTCTTTCCAACTCTGCAGACAGCATGAAATACGGAGTGTTTAATTCTCCTGCTCCCAACTAACCTAATTGGAGTAGCATGTGAAAAGCTCAATTCCAATACAGAAGTATCATCATTATCTCCTTAATCACTTACTAAAAAAATTGCAAAGATGGAAAGCAGCAGCGATGAGGTCTGCTGAGTGCAAAGGGAAGTAAGAAACTGCTGCATGTAGAAAAACTAGAATAGAAAGAAAAAAACCCCACAAGTCTGGACTAGAACAGAAATACCGAAAGGATGGAGGAAAAAAGCACAGGGAGAGAAGCCGATCTCAAAGAACTGCAGACTTTCCCACGCAGGGATGCCGAGGCAATAAAATCAGAAGTTTAATCACCGCAAAAAAATGAGTACTCCAGCCTGCAAGCTCCGCGTAAACTCCGTGCTCCACTCTGACCCTCCACAGCGGTGGCAGCAGGCACCAGGCTAAACGGGTGCCGCAGCCAAGAGACGGAGAGTAGCAAAGCTGTGCCCAGGAGCTTTCAGGATCAATAATGTTGCAAGAGGCCAGCGCTACCCAGAAAAAGCGAAGCGCCAGCTTAGGAAATGAAAGACGCACGGGCAGAAAAAAGGCAAGCGATTAATCCTGGAATCCCACCCCATCTTTCTGACCGCTACATACATGAAGGGAGAAGAAAAACAAGAGTGGGAAGGAATATCCCCAAATATCCATGAAAAAAAAAATTCCTAACCCAAAACCCCAAAAAAACCCAGGCCGCCGACTGATGTGGGTTGTGGCGAGTCTGACTCAGAGCAGGACATGCCTCCCTTCCCGCAGGAGCGGGCTGCAGAGAGGTCCACGCGGAAAAGCAGCTGCTGCCGCGTCACCTGAATGCTCGCTTGTTCAGCTCCCACCCCGGCAGCTGCCTCCTCCTGCCTGCCAAGCCAGCAGCCGCCGCGCTGCCTGCAACCCGACGCGGCTCTGAGGGGCAGGCGGAGGCTTTCCCGGTGGGCGAGATCCTCCTGGCTCCTCTCCTCGGGGCTTTTGTTTCCGTGCTGAACGGGAAGCGTGGCGATTAAGAAGACCGCCAGGTTTTCTCCTCGCACCGAGTGAGCGGCTGCGGCTCCCTGGGGGTCTGTCAGAAGAGCTGGCTACCGCACCGCTGGCGGCGCCGGGAGGTTATTGCTAAGCTGGGACCCCAGCAGAGACCGTGGCTCCCGCCTCAGTCACAGATCTGGGTGAGCGGCATCACGCCCTGAGGTTGCAGGCATCCCCAGGCTCAAGGTCCTGCTGTGTCCCGGAGCGCCAGCACAGGCAATGTCACCTCACACAAGTGGGATGAGGCAAGGCAAGTAATTTCAGGCAAGCCACATCCCAGCTCTTGTGGTTCTGACCCACAAGTGAGGCCACAAGGAGACGACGGCCGGAAAAGACACAGGGAGAACATTTTCACCAGCTACTGCTTGGTCATTCAGCCAGCAGGCAATGACCAGAGGACAGAGGGGTGACAGCCTGGTGACGGCTTGCAATGCAACACATGACTCCCATCACACTAAAATCCTGGGTCGTGTTGAACGACTGGAGCAACAGGCTGAGAAGCCAGCACCCTCCATCTTTCCAGAGATTTGCAGGCACAAGCAGCAAATCCCTCCGATGTTAGGCTAAGGCTTCACGGGCGCAGGGGCGGACCTCGATGCCCTGTTACAGCCCGCTTCTTGGGGCATGACCAGCTTCCCAGCAGTGCAGACCGCCACGTTCGTAGGCAGTGCTTGGGCACCAGGAACAGCTGTTCCCAGCTCCAGAGCAAATATAAAAGCACTGCACGTGACAGCGTCTATTCTCATATTCACAATACCTGCTTGTTTAAGAAAAGTTTGCGGACTAGTCCCGGGCAAGAAAGACAAGCTGGAAGTCTCCATCCCCATGTGACTGTCATGCAGAGGACGCTCTGTAGCACAATGGGGAAAAACGTCCTCATCCTAGTGAACTAAGAAAAAGGAGATTCAAAGGTTTACACTTCAACAGGGCTGGAGGAGCGTCCGCGAAGTGATCTGAACAATTTCCAGTGGTCTGCACAGTGAATGGAGAGGCATAATTTAGTCAGGTTTATGGTTTTATAGCAGCTTCCAAAACCAAGAGTTTTTTCATAGCTATGGGGCGACTGAATCTGAACGCCTTTGGGAACGGTGCATAAACTGGGAGTCATCTCTTTTTCTTTCCCGAGGTCATGTGTTAGAGAAGCCTGTCGCTGCCAGGGGAAGCATTGCAGGGGAAAGCTAGAGCATCCTTACACAATGCGGCTTCTTGTTCGTGACCCTCCTTTAATCTCTACAAGGTATCTCTTTCTGAAAGTACAAAGGGGAGCAGGTGATGGGCAGGGAGTTTGAGCTGATACCATGACTGCCAAGGCAGCACATAAAGCAATGGAGTGAGAGTCAAAGCTCCTTTTCAACTGAATTTTCATCTCCTGCTCCACAAATCCGTTTGGAGAACCTTCCCCATCAATAAGCATCAAAGTTTGGGTTTTTCTGCCCTCAGATCATCCTACCAAGGAGAAAGATGGGTGAGGAGCTTTAGGACAGAAGAAAGACGATACTTTGTCCTGCAACCATTTTGGAGATGCTACCCAGGAAAACTCTCATCGGTAAGGGATGAACTGGACCTGGTTCTTTCCATGGCATGACAAGAGGACCCATTCTTCTTGTGCTTCCTTTTGAGGGGATCTCACCTAAACTACAGGTTAGGCCAGCTGGATGGTGAATATCTCTCAGTTGGATGAAGCTCGCAGGTCTGCGAAGGAAGGAGCCCAGACATCCAACTCAGAGCTCCCCCTCCTAGAAACAGCTTTTCCTCAAAAGTAGGCAGGGGACTCGGAGAGGTAAGAGGAGGAGAGGAAGGAATTTGCAACCTTTTATCTGAAAATCCAAGAGAGAAGACAAGGGCTCCCTGCTGTGCCCAGAGGAGATGGGATTCATGACAAGGTGCAGGGGACACGCAAGGGGGATCAACCATGTGGGCTGCACACTGCCATTCCCCGCTGGCCAAGCTATGGCAGCAAGCATCACAGGGAAGGGGAAAGACAGCAGACAATGTGCTTGGGAGCTGAGGACAGCAGGGGTGGGAGAGCGTCCTGCCCATCCAAAGGAAACTGGCAAATTGCCTCCACAGGCTCTCCCCCAGGAAAGGGAATGGGCAGAAAAGGGGAAGAAGAAGGGGGAAAGGAGGAAAGGGTGCGAGGGGGAAAAGAAGCAGCGAGAACTGCTGCAGCGAGAAGTGAAGGAAAGTTGATATGCTTTGAGGAAGTGACCCTTTAGGAGAGACACTGGGAAGATCTCTGCCAAGGGGCCGGGGAGCAGGACCACAGGGGTTTACAGGACATGCCCAGGACAAACCGGCAAGGGAGGAAGATGAGTCTTGCTCTTGCACATAGGCCCTGGGAAAGGCAGGGAAACCCAGCAGTGCTGAGGGTGCTGGAGGCGTTGGGTTCCCGAGATCAAGAGCTGCTAGCTGTGCTGATGCTGTTCCAGAGGTTCACAGCCCCTCAAATCCTACGTGTGGTTAACCGCTCTTACACCAACTGGCAGCCTGTTTGCTCCCTCCCTCACCCAGAAGCATGCCCGTGCTATACGTCCCCCCAGCTCTCCTCTAGAGATATTAACTTCATCTTCACGTTATCTATGAAAGAGTATTTAAAGCCAAAACACACACACACACACGCACAAACACATAGTTATACACACGTACACAAACACATTTTCTTGTCTGCCAAGTATCAGCTACAGTGCAATTCTTAAAGAGGAGGTGTCAGTCCTTATACAAATGGACATCTACAGAAATATATATATAATTTTTTTTTAAAAAAGGAAAAAAAAAAAAAGCTCTCGACAATTCCTTAACATCGGTGGCAGCATGCGTCACTGTAAATGCTAAAGCCGGCTGGTTTCCCTAGTAGTCTCTGCATACCTTGTTCATTGTCACTTGTTTTGAGGGACTCTTCAGACCAACTTCTATTGCTTTTGGCCTCTGACCTTTTCTTGGTGTGCCTTTCTTCTGTGAAGTCTTTGACCTTTGCAGTGGCCTCTGGCTGAACAGCCTCAGCTAAATCTTTCCTGCTTTGCCGGCCCAACTTGCCGGACGGGGATCTCTCTGGTGACACCTGCTGCTCCCATAGTTCCCTAAGATGCTGCAGGTGACGCTGCTTTTTGGGATGGAGCCCTGTTAATTCAATGCACACCTTCAGGTTGGTCACCTCATTACAATTGGGCTCTTCTAAGTGGTTAGAGGAATTGTTTGTCATTTCCCTCTCAGGCCAGTCATCTAATGGAAAAATAACTAAAAATTAATCAAAAAGCCCCCTCAACTTAAAACAAAAGCTACATTTCACTTTCGGGGCATATAGTCTCAGCTTTACCACCACACTATGCATTTTAAAGGTTCGCTCATTAAGGGTTACATGCACTACAGTAACTTGCACTGCTGTGGCTACAGTGTCCAATGACTAGTGCTTTACCCTTATATGCCAAGATTTTATATATACATATATATATATATACACACATATATATATACATACATATATATACATATATATAATTTTAAGTGAAATGACAGTGCTCACATTAGTAACTAGCAAGTTCAAAAATGGAAACACATTAAGCCAAAGGGACGTTCCTTTCACAAGACATTCCTTGAGAGAGACCAAAGCAAAATGCTGTCTTACCTTTGGAGTTCTTCTTCTTTTTTGCTTTTGAGATAAGCTCATCCTGCAGTTCATCCACAAAGTTTTCATTTTGGCTGCCATCATTTTGCACTCTCTCACCAGAGTGTTTACGCTTCCTGTCCAGACGTGGACATGGATGTTGGCCAATATCTTCTGTTGGCTGGTCTTCCGCTTTTTCATATATAGAATGTCTCTCTAAATAACATTTCTCATTTGAGAGCTCCTTCTCCTCTGGAGTTTCAAGAAAGTGACCTTGGTTGTTTTCTGTACTAGTAAAGTTACCTAAAAATAAATAAATAAATAAAGAAAACAAAAACACCACAGGACCTAGTAAATACAAAACAATTCACTGTGAGAAAGCTATGCTCTCTGATCAATCTTATCTCCACCATGACTTATGGTTTATGAGGCATGCAAATAAACACAAAATCTGACTCCAGAACAGGTCTCCTCCGGTCAGCCTAAGGAGTTTTCTCAACAGCTCAGTACAAACCCCCCAAAAGCACGACACTTTGTGTTGTTTTTACATCTGTTTAAGAAATACAACATTCACAATACTTGTAGCCATAGAAACATCACAATGTGCTCTTTTAAATAACGAAGTATCTTTAGATTATGAAAGCACAGACCCTTTTCAGAAAGCAACCTCACCCCCCAAAACCGTGGTAAGTACCAATCCAAACTTCACTTTGCAATTACTTTCTTTTCAAAAATACCTTCTGATGATAATGAAGTTATTAGTCTTCCACTAATTCCTAATCCTTCCCTAACTCCCCGCCTCGAACTGCAGTCTGACTTAAAAACATTCGTCCCTTCTTCTGGAGATACAAACGGGATACGGAGCACGCATACACGTACACGGGAGTACCACTAAGAACAACTGCGATATTTTGCCATAAGCACTACTTGAATCCAAGGTTAGACAAAGGCTTCCTCACTTCAAGCAACCAGCCAGCCACTGTACATCGCATGATCTTTGTCACCTCCTTTTAAAAAAGACCTCACTTTTTTCAGGCAATGTTTTCATCAGCAGTGACCGAGTGAACTTTGAAAAGCTCACTAGGCACTAGTTTGACAAACTAGCCCCAAAGCACCTATATTGCCATGCTTGCCCTAACTTCAGCTTCCCCTCTCCAAAACTGTTCCCCCAAAATTAAGCGATTTTAAATGGAGGCTTGACTTAAAACAGCACTCAATCATCATCTTGAATAGGTATCTTTTCTTGGATTTAAACCAAACTAGCCAAGGTCTGATTAGGCAGACCTGCAGTACAGTCTGCAACACAGTTAATCAGCTTCCTCTTTCCAATTCTCACAAACAAGTTGGTTTTCTCGCGCATTTTAGCCCTCCTGGCTGACCACTATACTCTTTCTGCACGCCTGCTGCCGTCTGGCAAACTGTCTGTGTGCTCTGCCTTCCCACGGCTCACTGTTCCTTTTCCTCTTCCTCCTCCTTGCCCCTCCTCCTTCTCCCACCTCCCTTCCTGCAAACACATCTGCTTGTTTCCTACCCAGACTTCTGACAGCTCCGTTTCCTCTCCATCCTTACTCAGCCTCCTCCCTCGTACAGCCTCCAGCTTCAGCTTCTGCTCTTCTACCTCACCAGGGCAGACGTCGCTCCCCTGCAGCCCCCTCTCCCTCCCTGTCCCCTCTGAGAATCATCACCACACCAGCATCCAGGCACTGGCAGCGCCTGGATGCAGCCCAGTCGCATCCCACCTTATCCTGGGAGCGCCTTCCCACAGCTCTGCCAACACCTTCTAGCTTCACGACCATCCTCAAAATCCCCGTTGTGGAAGGCTGAGAGGAAAAAAACCCCAAACCTTTCTGATGAGATTTTTCTTTGCTACAACTTGGAAATGGCTCTAAGAAGCACCTAGGGCTCTGGAGAGGTTTGCAGGCACCAGAGCATCGTTTTTACGTTGCTTGAGAAGCTGCCTGCAGGGCTGCTTTATAAAACAGCAGAAGATATTTGGCCAAAAAAAATCAAAACAAAAGTTGACTTTTTCCAGGCGAGCGGGACACTTGAGCCATTCTGCTATTTGGCGATGCTCCTCTCCGCAAGGCCGTCTGGCCAACACCTGCTCCCTTCAAGAGTTTAAAATGCAGCTTGTCACATTTCTTTCGGCCAGCAATGCTGACGTGTTCCAGGAAACAGGTATCTCCGCTTACTACAACTGTGCCTCTAATCACCAGTGTCCCCCCAAACCAGAATGGATCTGGCAACACCCCGTGCTCACACATCTGGCACAAAGATGCTGTCCAACAGCTGTACCCTGTAACCACACCAACAGCGCCGGCAGCCCCGTTTCACACAGGATAAAAGAAGCTGGACCAGCCACATTCTAAGTATCACTTTAGAAACGCTTCTATCAGATTTCATTTTGCATTTTTAATGCAATCTGCTATTTTTCCCCCTTACATAAGGAAACATTATACTTCTATGCTCGGTTTCCTCGAACAGATCGGGTAAAGGCACGCACAGCCTTCGCGTCTCCAGCAGTACCAGCAACTACACCATGGTTCACGCCCAGAGTCGGTAGATTGGGGCAGCTTTCCTGCTCCTAACACTGCCTGGCCTGAGAAAAGGCAGACACATCCTGACCAATTCCTGGAGAACCTTCCACAGGGTCAGAGGAAGTAGCAGNGGGGGGATGATGGTCTTAATCTTTGGGGCTTGCAGGAAACAGCAAGCTAATTCCAGCCTGCCGCCACCGAAAGCGACCCGCTGCAGATTAATCCCTTCTCTATCTGCAAGAGGACTTGGCACAGGGACGCCGAGCGCTGCTCGCTCAGACCGTCTGTGCTAAAACATAAAAAGGAGGGGAAAGACATTTGCCGTAACCTCACTAACAGCTCGCCACCATTGGCATTTCTGCGGGGCTCCGTGTGCGTGCAGGTAACAGCACACACCTATTGAAGTTTACCCAAAAAGCTCTCGCTGCCAGAAGCTCTGCAACACCTTTGCCTCCACTCTCCAGTCACATGCGAGGGACAGCCCTAAGGCGACCAGAGTTACGTCCTCTCGGCTGTCGAGTCAGAAACACTTCTCGAGGACTGCCCACCACACACGCGTCTCTGAAATCTGCCCGCTAGATGCTGTTAAGACCATTAGAGGAGCGACATCTCCGCACTTTAATCCAGATTGCATAATCATCCTGCATCCACACGGGAGGAGAGCGGTGGCAAAGCCAGGGAGCCACGTCCTTGCCTATCTGCTCTGCTGCCGAAGCTCCCCGCCTCTTCTACAGCAGGATTTTCAACGCAAAAGGACAAAGGTCAGCTGCTGTTCAGGACACAGCATAACCCAGGGGCTGTCAGGCTCTCTAAGCAGCTTGCACGGACACGTCGCACGCCCAGAGGTTTTTCCCCTTGGCACAGCGGCGACCGCCTCACGGAGCGCAGACTCTATTAATATTTTACCACCAGATTCCACTCTGTCCTCAAACTGTTTTGCAAGCAACCCGGATCAGACGCAATGTCTCCCCAAATTAAGATATAAATGTCAACATGAGGCACAGCAACATAAGCATATCTTGCATGCCCAACAAGGACAAGGAGAATTTATTTGCTTTTGTTCCCCCCTGCCATGTATCTACATCATCCTTTTCTCTGCCCGAGGAAGAAAACAACAACAAAATACTTGGCGTTTTCATATCATCATTATTCAAACAGTGACGAGGTAGCCAGAAACACGGGATAAATGCTGAGTTCTCATAGCAACACACCTCTATGAGTAAGGAGATTAAACTCCTGAACGTGTTCCTTCCTCGAGCCTCCAGCATTTGCGGGTCTCACACCAGCTGTGAGAACCAGCACCAACAACTCAAACCATTTCTCACTGTCCTACCCAACTAGAAACAAGGAAGAATTAAGAAGATGCTTCTTCCCATATGGTTCCTGCCTGAAGCAGCATCTCCTTAGTTCAGGGGTTACAATCTCACAAGAAACAACTGTTACACGCACGCACAAACACGCTACCCAAAAAAAAACTTTCCGTTGTTTTTCCACCTTTCCTGTTACTGTCAGCTGCTCCAGACCAGGCCCTCCCATGCAATGCAAACAAGGAAACACATCTCAGTGTTTAAGCTGTGATTCTTTTGTTCAAATAACATGGCAGCTAAAAACAGCCTTTCCTCTTCCCTGGAGCAACCTCTCATTGCGCTCACTTAAGCAAGGCACCCTTTATTCGTCCGAGTAGGGTAATGACTCTCCAAACGCTAAAACCCAACATTCGGCATGGAAATCACAACTGTAAGAAACTCCCGTAAGTCACCTTCAGCACCCAATTCTGAGTATCCCATGGGGCAGAGGCAACCCAGCTGACTTCATTTCTCCCTCCAAGCATCTCCGCATCTGCTTCCTTCTGCCCAGGCCCACCACACTGCACAACAAGCAACTGCCATTCTCCCTGAAGAGACTTTTGGGCTTTCTCCCTCTTTTTTTTTTTTTTTGCACTGTGTCCCACCGCGGGAAGGTAGTAACTGACCAGGGCAAAGGACATGTTTACTGTCTCCATTTTTCATTTGTTCAGATACATACACAGCCCAACAAGAAAAGAAAAGCAGGGGATTACCGTGCAAAGGGACAACAGCACCTTGCTCCGACACCGAAGATCAGCTCTAAAGGCTTTAGCACGTTATACCATTTATTTTCACACACAGAAACTGCTATAACTTTTTCCCCATGACCTCACGCCTTAAGATCAGGTTTTTTAATGTTATCGGGTTTTATTTTTCCCCGCTAAGGCTTAAACTGGCCGTGTCTTCCTCCTATAAAATTAGATAAATGGGTAATTACGCTCCTCGATCAAGAAATTCACAGCCTGTAGAATTTATTCAGTCTTTCACACTTGGGTATGATTTTTCAATATCGCTGGAAGAGCCTTGTTGCGAACTGACATGCGATCATCACATGCCCGTATTGATGCGCGTGTCCGTGCCAATAGCTTAAATCACTTGATCTCTGAACAATCCTATGACTCATGACATATGCATCCCATAATTTATCATGTTTGTGCTATGGAAATGCACTGGAGCAGCATCGCCTCAGCAACATTTACAAGTCACCTTGGCAACAAAGCAGCTTCGCGGCTGCTCTCAGAATGCCCGGCAAAACCTAAATGAGATGGGAGAGAATTAAAGCACTTCTACTTTACTCCTTGGCTTTAATCGTTCGTTAATTAGCTAATACGGTTACCTCCCTTAAATTTGACCTTTTTTAATTAAAAAAAAACAACCCACCTTTTTTACCCTTCTCCAGAAGGCACGATGACGCTTAAGAAGACTCAGTACAGCAAAGCTGTGCACCACCAAGTCAGAGGAAAAGTTTAAGGAATCAGATATTGTGCCTTCATCTGCTTCCAAGAAAGCCCGCACGAGCGCTAGACAGCTAGGAAAATGAGCAAGTCCCGAGGCAAACTAAAAAAAGGAGCTCCCATCCCATCAGACGCTCTGTAAGCATCACCTGCCTGTGTTATTTAGCCTTTTGTTGCTGTTGTTGCTGTCGCACCGGTAGATTTAGAGGAGCCCAGGGGGTGAGCGTCTGGCAGGGCCCCGATCGGCTCCTGCGCTCCACGCCAGGCACGGCTGCAGCCACGCCGAGGCAGCAGTGGAGGAGCGCTGCACGCCGGCTGCGCGCCACAATCAGAGTTTCGGTTGCGGTTTTCCTCTTCCTCACCGACACCAGGCAGGTGAGGTGCTTGTGGGGGGGGGGTCATGCCCAACAGCTCGTCGGTTTTGCTCCTAAATTCCCCGCTCGTGCGACTAAAGACACGCTGCTTTGCTTTTAGCCAGCGCTGGACAAACGCTACGTGAAACGAGGGGAAGCATCTTTTCAGCTGCAGCATTGCTTGCAGGAAGCAGAAAGGAAAACAGAAGAGGTTGCAGACCATCAGCTAGTTCCCATTCGAAAGCTTTAAAGCCAAACGCAACCAACAGCGTGGGCAGAAATCAGAGGGAAAGGGAAGGCAAGAGGTGAGTGGCCCTGGCTCTCGCTGGTGATAAAGGGAAGAGCAGGCTGAGCGCACTGCCTCCTTGCCGGTCGCTGGGAGAGAGATGCATCAAGACACGGCTGGCAGCTCGAGCCCCACCAGAGCGCAAGCCTCTACACTAGAGGCATTCAAGAAGTGTGAAACTCAGCTTCCTGATTTATCAGCTGCTATCCCAAGGGGCAGGAGGTGAACCACCACGATAAAAAACTTTTACTGAGACCTGAATCTGTGCCGGTAAGTATTTGCTGCTGTAGAGGCAGGCATACAGAAGAGGACCTCCTTCAGCAGAACAGATCTGTGCTTTCAGGAGTTCAGACATTCAGCCAAACTCTGAAATAGCCTGTTAAGTCAGAGCTAATTAGAAAGAGGAGAGGAACACACTAACATAAGACTGAACATACTTTCCCTGCTTCCAACAGTTATTAAATAGTCTCAAACACAATTTAGCCAGCAGACTCAAGTGCCAGAGAGCTCACTAAACGATGAATTTAAGGACACGCCATATCACAGGCCTTTTGCAAGGATGGGAGGGGGTGAGTTTTAGCAAACAACAATGTTCTAATGCTCTTCCTCCCCACAGTGCCCCTGGGCAGCACACCCCACACCACTCCCCCCCCAGCAGGCTCTCTCTCCTTCCCCTGCACCCATCCTGACCTTGCAGACACCCGTCCCCCTCTCCCCCTCCCCCCCAGACCCATCCTGCTCTGCTGCCAGACCAAGCTGGCAGGCCCCTCACTGCCACTGCTCTTTACGCTTTCCAGCACACCCTGGGTGGGATTTAATAGAGGACATCACCAGGGCACTCTGAGTCCTCTGAGAAGCAAGTGGGGCTGCAACGGGGAGAGCTGGGGCGGCAGCCTGCCAAGCTCTCGGCTTTAGCATGGGGACTGCAAAGGCGGCAGTGCCTTCCTCCCCAGAGCTGCCTCGACATAGCTCGGAGAAGGGAAAGCCCCCTCAGCTTCCAGAGGCTCGGCTTTCCTTCTCACCCCTTGGTACCTTCCCCACTTCCACAATTAAAACTTTCCCTTGCGATTTTGCCAGGCTGATTTTTGTTGAGGTTGTTATTCCAGTGACAACAATACCACAGTAACTTGATTTAGGTGAGTAACCGACCAAGTACGATTGACCAGCATGCTCTCTGCCAAAAGCATTAACCAAAGACCAGATCAATAATTCAAAGTTATTAAATTGCCTGAATGAAATTTTCTACTAGCCCTACTCATGAATCTCCACCTAAGGAAGCGCACACTTAACCACCCAGTTACGCAGTACACACACGCACACACAGCCCCCCCCACAGTACGCAGTGTGTTTCCTCTTGCTTTGCAACACTTTCAGCATAGATTTTTTTCTTCCTTAGTTTTTAAAAAGAAAGTCGCAGCAGGAGGAACTGATCCATTTTACATAGGTAAAAGAAGAACATTGGGAAATTGTTGGAAGCCACACGTTTACCAAGAGCTCCCCCCCAAAAAATGAGTTTTCTTGCATACAGTAACAAATCCCCCAATATCATTCATTTATTTATTTTTAAAAGTTTATCTTACTTTGAGGACAATGTTGCTAGCACGCATGTTCCCTAGTCCTCTGACACCTTGCCACAGCCTAGAGGGAGCAGCCAGCCCCATGGGGAATTTTGCAGCCCTCCACCTGCCCAGGAGGACCCGTGCCCGCCAGCGCCACGCACCCCCCCCAGCCAAAGCAGCAAGAAGTCACCCAGGCAAACTACCTTCTCACCACTGGCAGTTCTACAGCCAGCTTTTATGGATAAGCCAGCCCAGAAGACCACGTCCTTTCCCGCTCTCCGTCACCCCCCTGTCCCCGATCCTTGGTTTGCCTGGAAGCTGCAATACTGGCATTTCCCAGCGCCACAGCACCTTCAGGAAGCTGAGCTCCTTGTTTCCCCTCACTCTTCCCCCACCCGCTTTCTGCATTTAAAACATAACCTTAGACCTTTGCTGCCACTGGCTGATGTGGCATTTCATCAGTTAAACCAATGGTCTCTTTAAGACAGTAACTTTGGTGACAGTTAACTGTCTCCTGCAAACCAGGTACCACCGCAGCGGGTAACCTGCAGACCCCAGAACAGGCATGAGGAGCACCAGCCGCGGCAGCTCTGTACCTGCGGAGGCCCAGCTCAGCGACTAACCAGCAACACCGCAAAAGCACAAAGACTACGCTGCCCGCGCAGCTTTGCTGCAAGCTGCCGCGGCACATAAGACACGTACGCGCTTCGGAAAGCCATCTAAATTCGCTTACATCTGTCATTGTCATTTTGGTCAGCAATGGCATCTTCCAGAGCGACAGACTTTGGCTTCTTTTCACTGTTTCCTTTCAAGTTTTCCCAGTCTGCCTGGCTGAATCTGCAGACCTCTGAGTCTTTGGTAGCTGTTTGGCCTTCTCTCTCTTTCATCTCCAACTCTGAGAAGCGCATCATTGCACGCTAGAAAGAGAATTGATATGAAAAAAAAAGTCTTGCGATAAAAGCCACTTCATTTACCTTACCTTATATGAAAGCATTTCCAAAGAAAAATCGGCTCAAAACCCAAGGTTTGAGATAGATAGCTGGGGTAAGAGTTTAACACACCTGACTTGTAAAACAGTGTTCTAGCATCTATAAGCGAACAGCCACACAATTCTTTCATATATAAATGTATATATAAAAGATATATATAAATGTATACTGTATATAAAACAAAAAAACACAACATTCTGTTTTGGAGGTAAAAGAGACAAAAACAAAAGGAAAAAGAAAAAAAAAAAGAAAACACAAAACTGTACAATGAATAAAGACGACCATGGCCCACAAACTTCCCTTTGTGTATTTGGAAATGAAATTTAACTCAAAGGTTTATGTAAGAGTCTAGTAATAAAAATTTGAAGAACTGACCTCACAGTAAGCAGCAGGTAGACATAAAATACTGTCCTCTTGTAATCCTTCCATCTATGTAATTAAAATGGGCACTCAATGGATCATTTAGATAATTTCATCCATTTTTATAAGCATAAACCAATTCTTTTCTTAACAATGCAAAACAATTTGGCTTAACTCATCCCTTCATTAAAAGTAAAATACCTTAAGGATATTCCTACACAATATCTGTCTGTCAACCCTCAGCATCAACCTCAGTACCGCTTCCTACTCTTTCCTACGTGTTCGCTTGGCGCAAACGCTGCCTGAGACCCACTAATACATGGCCGCGACTCCTCTCCGCCGAGCGGCACGTTTGGCATGCTAATCACAACTTCTGGGTACGCTTTGCTAGCTGGCACTACAGGCCAGAGAAGAAATTACAGCCAGCGCCAGCGCCAAGGTAACATGCACGCCTGTCCGACTCCCCTCCGTAACTGCACAAACATTTCATACACGTACATTAACATTGTTATCAGATCTTAGTAAAAGCCCTTTCAAGCTTACTAGCGCGTACACACGTAAAAGCCATACATACTGTTCTTTACATCGCCTTGCTCTCCTTAACAGACTTACTTCGCTATTCAAAACCGTTTCTGGCGAGTACGCCCCAACAAAAAAACTTCTGCTTTCCCCACCTGCGCTGCTTCTCTCAACTTTTAATACTTGACTGTGACTCGCAACAGAGAAATAACGACAAAAAGTGCGGCGGTCGTTGGACCGCGCGGACTCACCTGCAACGCCCGCTGCTCCCGGCTGAGCTGGCTGGAGTCTGCGTACAGTTCGGTCGTCACACACTTGAATCGATCACCTACGTAACCGGCAGAGTTTGCGATCCTCTTGGCCAACTTAGATGGCTTGGGTTTCAGTATTTTGCCATCGGCAGAGTCTGCGTCGTCGGCTCCGTCTTTGGTGTAAGTCTGGTTGGCATCGATGCTCAGTGGCGCGGTCCCCATGCAGAATGGCTTCGCGTCCTCCTGCACCTTGCCAAAAGCCAGAGTCGGAGCATCGCTCTCGTGAGCGCTTTCCAAGAAAGCGGGCGAGGGCTGGACTGTCACTCTCTCTTTAGGCTGGCTCACAGATAAATCTTCTTTCCTTAAGCCGAACACCGATGTACTCTGGGCTTGCTTGAAATTATAGGTTTCGTGAAGATCATTATTTCTTCCAAACTCCTCTCTCATTACAATAAAATCTCTGTGCTGCGACGGCTGCTCTACCTTGTGCTTTGTAGGGTCATTAGCCTGATTACTGCTTTCAGTAGCAAAGCCGGCTTTCGTAACGTTTGCTTCACTTTTAGCCTCTTGCTCGTCCCGCAAAAGATCTGGGAAAAGGTGTTTGTCGCTTTTGGCTGAGTTTTTACCATGCACAGAGCTCGGGTGCAACTTCACACTCTTGTCGCCGGGTACTTCGAAATGCATCTTCCCGCTGCCCTCGAGGAGCTCCGGCAACCGGCCCCGCAGAGCCGGGTCCTCATACCGGACCCTCTCGTGAGACCGTGACCTCCTTTCTACCTTCTCCTCCTTATTGATCTCCAAAGCCGAATGCTGCAACAGCATGGGGTGCACCATCCCCATCCCCAGCGCATCCTGGTAGGTCATGAACTCCCCTCGCCCCGCCGGCAGGCTGTAGGGGAGGCCAGGTTTGGGAGCCAGGTGGCCAGGGTAAAGGCTGCCGTTGGGCAGCAAGACAGGGTGCGGATACACGTGTCCTTTCCCGTGGAGGGAGAGAGGGCTGATGGCTATCCCCTCTGGCACCGGGTACGGGAGGTAACTCCTGGGGTAGGGTAGAGGTGGGGAGCGAAACGCCTCGTTGGGCGGCAGGAAGATGGGGCTGGAGGCCAGGGCGGTCTCACTCGCCTTGAAGTTGGCCTCCTGGCTGCAGGATTTAGCCACCTTATTGCTGTGTTTCGCAGGGGTGGCAACGGGCTGCCCGACGTGCTGTATGACCGAGGTGGTGCTCTCCGCGGAGCTCCTCGCCGTCTTGGCGCAATCCACGTTGGCGTTGGGAGCTGGCGACGCTGATGCCGGCCGCCCCCCTACTAACACCGTTCCTGAAACGTTGCCGACAACCGCCTCCGTGCCACCCATCCTGGGGCAGGAGGAGCTCCGCTGCTGCGGGATCACCCAGTCCAGCGCCTTGTTTTTCAGCTGGACGCTCTTCCCATTCTCCTCGCCAGGGCTGGGACCGGGAACGATCCAGGAGGAGGGAGCTGTGCTGATAATTTCAGGCCTGTAGATGGGGCAGCCGTTCCCGGGAGAAATGGTTTCTTTCTGAACGATGTCACTGCTGGGCAAATGCGTCCCCCCTCCCGCCCTGCCATGCACCAGCACCGTCGGCGTCATTTTCTTACTGTGGTCCGACTTGCCAGCAGTTTCTGCGTCGACAACTTTCGCCGACAAGTCCAGCGGTTTGTCGGTGACGTCTTTGGTCGGGGTCTGCTTTTCCAGGAGCGGGGGGGACCTGCCGTCTTTTCGGTCATGGCCAGATTTCCGCACATGGGGAGCGGCCGGTGGGGGGGCCTCCCCAGCATCACTGCCTTTGGGAAGCTTCCCGTTGGAGAGGCGGGAGGGTGGAAATTCGCCACCGACGTTCACGTAGGGCTTTGGGAGCGTAACCGCAGAGGAGGGAGAGGTGGTGATCCTGGGGAAGTGTTTGTGGAAATCGGTGTAGGCATCCCCAACCTGGGCGGGCAGGGGGAGGCGGGGGGATGGCCGGGGCGAGTGCGGCAGCAGAAGCGCAGGGTCCGACTGCATGTTGGCGGGGGCTGGCTTGGCAGCGGGGACCCGGGGCTGCTTGCTGCTCTGGATGTGGGGGTAGGCGTGCGTTTCAACGGGGGTGCCGGGGCTGACACCCATCTTCCACGACAAGCTCTTATCCGGACAGTGCACCAAAGGCGGGATCGCCGGTGAAGCTGAAGCAGTTGAGAGCCTCATGGGCGATGCCAGAGACGAGGGGATGTGGGGGGCAACGTAGTGGGAGGGAGGCAGGTATAAAAAACGTTCACCGTTCGTACATACGGGCGAGTAAGCCAGGTGCTGCGGTAAGCTGTAGGTGGACTGCTGAGGTAGCAATGCCTTGTACATGTTCAACGAATACTTATTTGGTGAGTCAAGGAAAGGGTAGATGGTGGGCGTCGCGCCCTCCATGTAGGGGTTTACCCAGGGGAGCCTTAGGTAACTAGCACCATTGACACCGAGGGGACTCTGCTTGTCACCCGCAGCTCGGTCCAAACCCAGCGTCTCCCCTGTCGGGACAGAATTTTTTTGTATTCCAGGTGGTGTTTTGTATATAGCGCTGAAGCCATTCGGGGCTTTTGCAGAGACAGCTGCGTTTTCTACTGCTTCAGGGGGATTAGACTTAAACTGTATCTCTGGATTTCTTTCAGGAGTAAATCCGAGCCCAGCTATTGAACCCGTAGCATCCCGTGATTTTTCTGAGCCGAGTCCGCACAAGCTGGAATAGACAATACTACTGGGGACTCTGAGTCCTTCTCGCATGAGTCCAGACCTGTCCATACTCAGAGCTGCGAGACTGTCAATGCGATGTGCCGTAGTCGCATCCACCTTTACAGAACAAGAAGTATGTTACTTTCACATTTCACTAACATGACTACTGCTCAAGCTACAGGCATGTCAGCGTTTGGAAGAGAAACACCACCAACGCAAACATACTGCTTGTCGTGAAAATGTACAGAGATTGATTGGGCTGGAGAAGGGGAGAACAGGAACCTACGGAGCAACATATATCAGCACAAACATTCAATACAAAACTCTCCACACCCCAAATGCATCTGCTAGAAACAAAGGCGTGAGGACCCATAGCCCAGGCAGCCAGAAGTGGCCCAGGGACGATGCTCGGTGGCACCACTCCCATGCACCAACCAGCTCCTCAGCCCCAGCCCCGCCAGAGCAAGAGGATGTGGGCTGGTGACGTGGAGAGTGGCAAGGGAAGGATGGAGAGCCTCTCCTCCTCCTCCCTCCTCCAGGACCTCTTCTTCTGCCGCAGCTCTGCTCCAGGGCTCGCCACTGCCACACGATTCATGGGGCGAGGCGTCTGAGCACGCAGCATGAAGAAAAGTCCGCCATCAAATCTCTTCCCCACTAGCTGCTCCCCACGTACACTCAAAGAAAGAGAAAACTGCCAACTTTGCTGAAACATTGATGTACTTAACACTTACATGAACTATTCTTGTTAGACATGCCGGTATGCTGCACGACATTATTCACAGAAGAACATAGGTAAGAATATGATGTCACATGAAAACACACCATCACAAAGTCGGCATCAAGAGATTAACGAGATAAACAAAGTCCCATTTCACTGTTTCACAGAAACAACTCATATGTGCCCAAGCCTGGCCAGGGCTGCAACAGAAACGTAGTTTAATCATTTCCCCAAATGGATGATGTAATAACACCTGGGGGTGGGAGACAGGGTGGGGAGGACAGGCACAGTTTCAGCTGCAGCATGAAGCTATAAACTTCTTACCACACTGTGATTCAGGTGATTTTCTTCCCTCAACTCCAGTCTGCTTTTCGGTGCATCGCCATCGTTAACAGGAATTTTCCTATTAAGAAACAGAAGCGTAATACTTGAAAACATCTTGCACACCTCAGATCAGCACAAGACTACACCACCTCCATATTTTGACTCCCCTACGTAAGTCCCATACGATACCATGTTTATCCTGCGTAACAACGCACAACAACTACTTTAGAAAGCAAGGACCAATTGAAAACAAGCATAAAAGCTTTTGACAGCAAGAACACACCAGGCACATCTCAGAGCAGCCTCTTCCAAAACAAGCGATTTTTGTCAAGGTCTTCTCTTTTGCCCCTTGCCCTTTTCTTTTTCCAAGGGGAAAACATCCCGTTTTAAACATACCATGTTCATCCACAAACGCTGCCGAGGAGAAAATTAAAACTCACATACCAATATCATACAAACGTCAGCTGTTTCATGCTAAAGAGGGAGCTGCACATCTGTGCCATACCAGTGTTGCAGCATCGGGACTTGTTATCACAGAAAGCACCGACAAAGAATATACCTTAGTGCCAAATTTCAAATCCCAGGGATAAAAATCGCTGACATGCAGCAGAAGGAAAGTTTCAGCATTACCCAAAAGAACTTCTTTCAATCACGGTGCTTAAAGGCACATCAACACCTTAAATATGGTTTTAGTGTATTTGTTTTTAAAAGATTCACTGTTCCTGCAAGTAGCACGTAGAAGTATTACCCCTAAATAACTGGGAGGAAAGCGGGGAGGGAAGGAGGGAGGGTGCGAAAGCAAAGCCAGACATTTGGCCATTTTCCTTCAGCTTGTGTTTGCAAATAGTACTCCCTGTGAAAACCAAAAACTTTCCCCAGCTTCTCGGAGGGTTTTCACACAATAGTGACCACACAGGCTAAAAGAGAAGACTGAAAAACACTAAAGCCATACAAAATTGGCAGAGAGAACCGCAGGCGTTATCTGCAGCTTCTGCTCAGCGTCATTTCACTTTTTAAAAAGCTGGGGTTTAAGGGACGAGGACACCAGCGAGTGCTTGCATCGCCCCACTCGCAACTATTAAAGACTAATGTTAATCATCAAATGAATGCTATTCTGCTGGGGAAAAAGGTGGGGAGGAAGAAAAATTCACTTGTGGGAGACGGAAAGGCCGCTGTTCCCATTTCAGAGGACAAGCTGTTGGTCTGAACGCCAAGTCGCAGGCAGGAGCCCCTCTGCCGTAGAGAGTCACGGCGAGAACACGTGCACTATTTGGTTTAATTCCCCTTCACAAACACGAAATAATAAATTAATTGTAAAAGCGCACTTAAAGGCTGCTTTGGGGAGTAATCTCTTTAAAGGGCGTCCCCGCTTCACTGACCCAGGTTGCCTGTTAAATAGTAAATCAGCGGCTGCTCTATCGCTCTCAGGCACGTCTTGTTTCTCCCCCTCCACCCCCCGTCCAAGCTGGGCTGATCTCGATGCAAGGCGGCAGCTCTCTACTCCGGTATTAGGGAAGCGAGCGAACTCCGAGACCTCACGCTGCAGAATTACAGTGTGGTTTAACTTGCCAGAAGCTTAAATATTTACCTGTCTTCATTAATTCCACACATGCGGACCCTTTCATTGCTCATCCAGCTATGAACGTTGCCATACAGGGGAGTTGCAGAAAGCATGACGTCTTCTTAAAAATCGCCGCTTTTCTTCACGGTTTTATATTCTATTAAAAAAAGAAAAAGAAAGAGAAAAAAAAAGTTGAGCAGATTTGTCTAGGAGGAAGTGCAAACATCACGGCGGAGCAGCCAGCCTCCCTCCGGGTAATTAATAATGAATGCAGGATTGGTGCGGGGAGTGAGCTGCCTACGTTAACCGCTAAGGGAGATACCCTGCAATAAAGGAGCAAATTGAGGGCATTTATAGGTCAGAGGAGATGGATCTTTTCCCCAGCGCACGTCCAGAAAATTAAGAATCATTCCAGGCTATCGACAAATAAAAGTTTCTCCACTGCATTTCATTCGAACGGGAAATGACTCAGTCGGCCAAGTACACACCAGTCCCCAAACCTTCACCTCGCACAGGCTGAACCAAGGACAGGGACCCCGCAGGCTGGGGGAACATACGAAATTACCCACAGGCGCTCACAAAAGCCCTGCCTTCGGAAGGCGCAGGAGCGCACTGTGAGAACTGCCACACACCATGTGTATTACCTACGCCGATCGCTGGTAAAGCTTGTACACGAGGACTTAAAACTGAAGAGATGCTGCTACAGAGGGATCTAAATAAAAACCTCCCCCTTTAGCGTCTGCACATGACTAACTTGGAGAAAGGGGTTAAAAATAGTAAGTGGGTTGGCGAGCTCCCCACCCCTTGATTTGATTAAGCACCGAGCCCTGGTGGCTTCTGCATCGGAGCTGCTGCTGCTGCTGCTGCCGCCGCTGCTGCGAGTGCTTTCAGTAATTCAATGATGCCTGCTCACTCCAGGGAAAGAAATCATTAGCGGGCTCGCTGGAGAAGTATTAGCAGTCCAAGAGGATCAGCGCTGTGTGCAGCCGGAGAGGCAGGTGAAAAAGGTAACCGCATTTTCGCGTCCAGCGGCAAAGGGAGAAAGGCTTTTCCTCCCTTTTACCTTGCCTAACGCCACCTCCGCTCGCATTAAATTCTAGTTTGCTGCATGAGCGAAGTGTCAGGACAAGCTGCGTTTTATTAACAGGATTATCGCGGCGCATGATTTATTCCAGTGCAAGATTTTAATTGCTCTTCGGAGGTTGAGTCGTTTCTTTTGACTGAGCTTCAGCGTGCATCCTGCTGCTAAATGCTGGGTTAATAAGTAGGGGGAGCCTTTAATGCACAGGATATCCCTCAGCTCTTCCTCTCTCACAAAAATAGAAGCCTTTAAGCAGGAGGCATGATACTCCTTTCACACACGCGTGCGCGCACACACACACAAGCCAGTAACGGGCGATTGACCACTGGGAGTTTAATGCCTAACGTCTCCCAAAGCATCCATGCTTCCCCAGCAAACTCATTTCCTTTGTCAGGCTACAAAATATGCAAATGATCACTTCGGCATTTAATGGGGAAGAAGCCCAGATTGGGCCTTTAACACAATACTTCACACACGTTCAGAGAGGTTTAAGAACTGAAGCGGCAGGAAAGCCTTGGTTCCCCAACACTTTTCTCTCCCCTCAGAGAGGCCTTTTGTGCAAAACTCCACGTCTGGAACAAATGTATATTAATGAAACGGCGTGTTGACCCTCCTCTCTCCAGAACAGTTAGCTTTCCCTAATGAAGTCCGCAAAAATCGCTGCAAGGAAACAAAAATCCGTGGAGATTAGATACCGCACTATCATTCAAAAGGAGTTATTTCACTGGAAAGACGGTTTCTGGACAGATTTACTGTTTTCCAGATGCGCCGCTCGTAATGTTTTCAATAGAGGCAGCAGCAGCATGGAGAGAGTGATTTAGGGTTTTACATAAGGTTAGTAGCCACCCCGTGCGCTGCCTCATCCACGAGGGACGGACACCGGCTTGGAGGAGATGGGTCTTGGCAGCACACAGCCCCACTCCCACACACAATCCCGCTCCCTGCACCCCGCTTTCCAACCCACGCCGCTCCTCAGCGGGGCTGCCCGCGCCCGCCTGGTTTCCTGGGTGGAAGTGCACCGTTAAGATAAAGCGGGGTGCCCGAAATTGGAGCCCGTCAATCCCTTGACATGTGCAGATAGTGAAACACTCAAGTCGCACGGCCCAGGGGGAGTGGGGGGGCAAAAGCTTCCCCAGGCCAGGCGGGCAACCCTGAGGCCCCACGTCCGGCTGCCACAGCCTGGGCAGGCGAAGCCCACCGGTGCGGTGCGCAGGACGTGGGGAGGCAGCGGGTCATCCCAGGGCCCACCCCGCCAACTGCCAGCCCCCTCCCCAAAAGCTGCCCCTCGGCGCTCGCCGCCCCGGGTGCGCGCGTGTGTGCGCGGCTCTAATCGCCGCCCTGATGAACTTCTTGTGAACTGTTTGGAAGTGGAGGTCTGCTGAACGAGCAGCGGCGCCACTGCCAGCCGTAATTTCATTGCAACAAACAGCAGGCTTTTAACTCTTCGCACGCCCCCTCCTTCCCTCCTCCTCCTCCTCGTTCTCTCCCTTGCGAGCCCCTCGGGGCCGACGGCTCACAGGGGACTCCGGCCCCTCGGCCAAACACCGGCAGCTCCAGAAGCCC